>CM046873.1:18578139-19030588 GCA_025617745.1 Heliocidaris erythrogramma | reverse complement strand
GTCAACCCGGACGCGAAATTTTCAGAGTTGTCACTGACGGGCTGACCTGGGACTGCTGTCCCACGCTCCGTTTCCATCTTGACATCAGAGGCATCGTTCAAACCAGGCATGGGCTGCTGTGATTGGCCGCGTTGCCCTGAGCTGGTGCCTGATTTGCTCTGCCGGGGCAAGAGGTACCCGTCTTTGTCCATGAAGAGAGGAGGGGTGGAATTGGAAGGCGACTGGACTCCTTGAGGTGAAGGGTTCCCTGAGGATATCTCAGACCAGGTCTCGCTGTCTATCTTTTCTAAATCAACATTGGTTATGGCATCCTGCATATAAAAGAACATACATGTATGAATGCACACATTATATTAAATACTATAGTGTTTAACCTCTTCCATGCTGTGATCAGCAAAATCCACTTGAGAATTTCAATGGTAAAGAATGTGTCTATGTATATATCTCTTGAAATTTCAGATTTATTATTGTTTCTAAAATTTGGCAGCACAGAAAGGGGTTAAAGCAATCCATCCTTTACAAAAGTAGTTGAATCAATTGAATGGATGATTGAATGAATGAATTAATTAATTGAGCTTATTACTAAAATCACAATGATACATACATCTTGGTACAAATCACAATAACATCTTGGTAAAGGGAGCTAACAAATAGCACATGCTAATCGAGGTTAGCCCCGTAAAGTTGATTACATAAATCAATAGTCAGCTAATTGAAATGTACATCTCACGTATCTTTTTTAAATAACGCATATACACTGTATGTAAACAATCAAAATAGTAACAGTACAACAACAATAATAATGAATATCAAGTGAGCTTAAAATAAAATCAGAAAACCCACATGACTTATGCTGGTGAAAAAATTGAAGGAAAAAAAATCGAACAAGATGAATGCGACTGGATCTCCTATATATGCCTCCGCCTAAAGTTAGTCAAGTTCATGCCTCAAAATTTTCTTGAAATATTGTGATAACCAGAAAAAAAGCCTACAATGACATGTTGACCTCTTTGACCTTTGACCTTAGACCTTATAACCCAAAAGTCTAATTCTTCTTTCAAAATAGTTGAGATAAGGTGATAACTATTTCACGCAAATTGACCTCAAATGGTTCTTGAGATATACATGTAGCATTAACAATGCTAAAACCTGCAATTTGAGAATTGACCCCTATGACCTTAGACCTACATACACTGTACCCCAAAATCTAATCAAATCGTTTCACTATGGCGATGCATACTAGCACCAAGCTTGAAGTTCATACCTCAAATGGTTCTTGAGACATCGTGAGAAAATATAATGCCTCCGGCACCACCTTCCGTGGGCGGAGGCAACAATGCAAAAATAAATTAAAGCAAAACAATAGGCTTTTTTCACATTTTCTTCCAATGTCCTTTTCGTTACCATTACCGAATATCATCTATAATACTTACCCATCCACCTTGTTCTATGATAGCTTGTGCTAGGTTCTCCTCAATGTACTGTGCTGCAAAGTCTGTAACCGCTGCTATCCCCCTACTCCCCTGATCTATTACATTGACAGCCATGCGTCTTGTCAATTTCATCATCACTGCAACCTGGGAGCAGCGAAATAGATGACATCAACATTTCCATAATCAGTTTGTTTTTTATATACTTTTTAGTGTAATTTCATTATCAAAGGACAATAATAATAATAATAATAATAGCTACAGTTATATTGCGCACATATCCATCCCAGGGGTGCTCAAGGCGCCTACAGAGTACCATTATTACCCTGGGTTTAGCCCAGCTGCCCTAAGGTGCTGAAAGCATCCAAGGAATGAATTCCTACAAGGTACCCATTTACTACACCTGGGTGGAGAGTGGCAAATGTAGATTAATGTCTTGCTAACGGACATTAGTGGCGCAGCGGGACTCGAACCTTTCTTGCAAGTTCAGATGAACAGAGAGTATAGGAGTCACATCTCCATACTCAAAATGCCTGTAATTGTCTTTACAAAATGATAAAAATGTTTATAAAGTATATAACTTCAATACTGTTGCTAGAATGACATCAAAGATGGAAGGTAGTGGTATCAAAACAATTTAAAGGTTACCACGCCGATCAATAGAATATTGCAAAAAATTGTATATAAAAATATATATACAGGATTAATATTAAGAAGGAATCTTTGGAGAGATTTGAACCTGCAACATCGGGCAGTGACTAAACCACCAGGTCATTTCTGGTCCATGGCATAGACATGATGATTTAGAAACAAATACAGTGAAACTTGCTTTAGCGACCACCTGTATAGAATGACCACCTGTCTATAAAGACCATAATTTTTGTTTCCCTTGAAAAGTGTTCCTCATGGAGCCTGTACATAAAGACCACCTACTCAAAATGACTGCTTTTCTTGTCTCCCTTGAGTGGTCTTGATAGACAGGTTTCACCGACTCGTACACACATGGTCCCAAGTAGGACAATGACTATGAAAGTGTTTGAAGCTTCATGGAAGATATTTCTTAAGAAAGAATTCTTGCTGTTACATGTAAGTGTTTGAGGTCTACATTCAGGACCACTGTGTGTTGATACTTACATGATACCATCCTGGAACGGTGTTCTTGACCAAGCTCTTCATGCCAGCTTTGAAGATATTGTAGTTCATGGACCCATCGCCTTGCGCTAGGACCTGCTGGTAGGCCTGTTCCAGCTCGTCTTGATGGTGCCTCATGATGCAATCTCCGATCTGGGCGATCCTCTCAGCCACGAGCGCCTCCCGACTGATGGCACACAGCACCCCAGACGAGCCCAGGCCATCTTCTACCATTTCTGTGATAGTGATGCAAGTAATCATTCGCATGATAAAGTGAATGATGAAAATAGAATAACAAAATATGGGGTTACCATAAACCTTTATGATTTACCAAAAGAGCATTGAAGTTTTATTCTTTCTATATTTTCTTCAAAATAGAAATACATTTTACTTCCACTGCCCATCTCCGGACCCGTACCATGACGCTTTATGACAATCATGCCTTTTCTTCTCTTGCCCCAAAACTCTGAAACAATCTTCCTATTCATGAGGCCGCCACCATACATGTAGATTCTTTCAAAATACTTCTTAAAACTCATCTTATTAGGGAATCGTATTGGTAATTAATTCATGTTTGTATTCGTTCTTCCATGTTCTTTATCTTTCTCTCTTCTTTCTTTCCTGCGCTATATAAATGTTATGATTATTACCATTATGTACATGTTGTACAGTGGGAACTCACTATAACGAAGACCTTGGGGACCATGAAAATTACCTTGTTATATCAGGGTAAAAAAAACCAAAATCATAAAGAATAGGGACCAGCAAAATGACCTTGTTGAAGCAAGAATCGTTATATCAGCGCTCTTTTATGGCGACTACATGTCATTATAGAAGGACGTTTGATGTTTATCAAACATAACTGACATTAATGTGCAACTCAAATGTACACTATCTTGATGAGATGCCCACTGAAGACAATACCACTTGTACATTATATACAGTAGATGAACAACAGAGCACAAAGACCACATACATGTATGGAATGGATGAAAAATCATGTAAATGATCACGGATGGAAATATGTAGGAGATTCTTTTCATCGGGGGAGGGACATAACAATAGGTCGTCCTCCCTGATGAATAGAATTGCGTAACAAATCTCCGCCGCTGTTAATGATGCAATGGTAGTCCGATATCAGGCCAGCCATTTCAGCATGTTTTAGCGTAGCATAGGAAGTACATGTAAGAGTCTTACAGCAGCAATAAAGAATATTTGAATGTTACTGATATTATTAGTCAATTTATGCATTTCATACTTATCATGCATTCTAGGCACATCTTTCTGGGATCATATAATCTTGTTGCGAAAATTTTCGCGCCGAGATCCCCAAAACATATTCGCAGGTTCTTAAATTTGCGCTGCACAATTGTATGTACACCCACTCCATTTATTAATTTACACACACACGCATATTACTGTGCTGAAACGCGCAATTCAAACCGCATAGGAAATCATGCTAATATTTTCGCGAGTTCTAGAATTCGCGCAAAACCCGCGAAAATTAATGTACTAAGCAGCCGACATTGTACAAGCTGTGCACACATGGAATTCAACTGAATAGAATTGTTCACAAATATATTCAAATTTTATGCATACTTTTAAAACAAAGGTTATTCTTGACAACCTGAAAGCTTGTCAGAGGCTTGTCAGACATAGCAACAAGTAATGTATGCAAAGTGGATTCCAAGTATTGTAGTTCATTCATTTATAGCAGGTTAATGGAATACCTCGTTACTACATGTAGTCCCCAAGAAAGAAACATCCATAAATTTGAATAACTTTGTAAACAGGTACATTATGTATAATTTATGTTTTGGAGCAAGTGCCATGAGCGCCTGAGTTGGAGGATAACGGCGCTGTAGCATTATGCATTCCATAATCAAAGGGAAAAGCATACCGTTTTTAAACTGTGTCTCCAGTTCTGAGAGGACATTGCTCATCTTAGCTTTGGTACTTTCATCAAGAGATATTTCCTTGCTCCTCTTCTTCTTCAACATAGATCTCCTGGATCTAGGAGATTCCGATAAGGCTGTATATGGAACAAAGATGATGGTGCTAAGTTCATGTTTTTTTGTCAGTCTCTGTCTGTCTCTATCTCTATCTTTCCCTCTTCTTTCTCTTCACTCTGTTTATATCTCTCTCTCTCTCTCTCTCTCTACAAATAATCCGCTCTGACTTTCTCCCTTTTTTTTTTTCTTCATTTTGCTCTCACTTGTACCACAGAGTAGGAAACTTGGCTGGCACTGTCAGGGTTAATAATCATTTTACAAGTATCATACGTAATATAAATTATGCTTACATTATACGGGGGTAAAAAGTAGCTTGGAATAGAGTGGCATCCATTACTGAATATATTTCACAAAATTTCTCTAAAATTAAAAGAGTATTTTGTATTTCTTTGAACTGTTGAAGACTAAACCAGTAATAACTCTGGCTGGAGTCTACAGCAAATGCATGTTATACCAAAACAAACCATATCCAGCAGAATACTTCTGATGGTCCAGCAAAGAAGCAAATGAATGAAATAAAAAACAAGATGAATGCGACTGCGTCTCCTATATGCCTCCGCCTAAATTCAGTTGATGGCTCAAACTGTTCTAGAAATATTTGATAACGAGGCTAAAAACCAGTAATTTCATGTAATTTCATGTAAATTGACCTCTGTGACCTCTGACCTTTGACCCACTTACCCCAAAATCTAATCAGTTCCTCTTTCTATGGGGATATATACTGGTACCAAGTTTGAAGTTCTTACATTGTACCTCAAATAGTTCTTCAGAAATCGCGGTAACGGTGCTAAAAACCAAGAATTTCATGTAATTTCATGTAAATTGACCTCTGTGACCTCCTTATCCCAAAATCGTATGGGGATACATACTAGTACCATGTTTGAAGTTCTTACCTCAAACAGTTCTTGAGATATCGCAGTAACGAGGCTAAAAACCAGTAATTTCATGTAATTTCATGTAAATTGACCTCTCTGACCTTTGACCTTCTTACCCCAAAATCTAATCAGTTCATCTTTCTATTTGGATACATACTGGTACCAAGTTTGAAGTTCTCACCTCAGATACTTCTTGAGATATCGCGGTAACGGTGCTAAAAACCAGTAATTCCATGTAATTTCATGTAAATTGACCTCTGTGACCTCTGACCTCCTTACACCCAAATCTAATCAGTTCATCTTCGTATAGGGATGCATACTAGTACCAAGTTTGAAGTTCTTACCTCAAACAGTTCTTGAGATATCGCGGTAACGGTGCTAAAAACCAAGAAATTCATGTAATTTCATGTAAATTGACCTCTGTGACCTCTGACCTTTGACCTACTTACCCCAAAATCTAATCAGTTCATCTTCGTATGGGGATACATACTAGTACCAAGTTTAAGGTTCCTACCTCAAATGATTCTTCAGATATCGTGGTAACGAGAAGTGGGACAGACGGACGGACGCACGGATGGACGGACAACCCGAAAACATAATGCCTCCAGCACCCACCTTCGGTGGGCGGAGGCATAACAAAAAATAGAGAAGAAAAAAATTAAAGGAATGACAGCGAAGACTGGTAATGCTTACTGAAATAAAAATTTGAAAAATTACACAGTTTGAAAGTTTAGAGAGCGCTTATTCCAAGAATTTGCATCTAAAATCTTAGACTGGCATACTTACAAACTGTGAGAGATGGCATTCTAGATGCAAAATTAGGAGGTGATGCGCTGAACTTTGAACTTGATGCTGATGACTCATTGGACAAAGCAGTGTCTCTGACCAAATCATCGATCGGCAATTGGAATCCTTCAAGAGTGTCTTCGCCCAACGCATCCACCTGAGGACCCTCATCATGAATCAGCTGGAGAGGAACGCTGGTGGGATGCAGGACGGGAGAGTCCGAACAGGGAGCAATGGCAGCTGCCGCAATTCGCCGGATCTGACGGAACTCCTCGCTATCTCTGCTGCAGGAGTCACTGTCTAAACTCGAGCGGGCATCTTTGCAATTGGGTAAGGAAAATAGATAGGGGCTTGATACAGAAAAGCTTCTAATGGTCTTGAGGAATGGATTGAGATTATATCGCAGACACAATTCACATTGCCAACATGTAAATACAGGTGTACTGTTGTGGATGACAAAGTTAGGTTTAATCAATACATGAAAAAATTAAAGCCCTCATCCCCCCTTCTCAACCTCAAGCATTAAAGGAGAATTAATCTCAAGCAATAAAGACAATAGTGTTCAAAGGTGTTATTTATTCCTACTTGTTAGACTATATGGCTTCGCGTCAATATATACGAGATCGATACGAATCAAGATCTTCTGAGCAAAATTTATCATCTGCTAGCAATATGTATCGTCTGCTAGCAGCACATGGGGGCTGCCATTTTGTTTATGTGTACAAGAAGATTTTCTTAATCCAAATGCCCAATTGCCTTTTTCAAAATTAAAAACCCATTTGAGATTAAAAATATAGAATAGATATGTCAATTTATTTTTAAACTGAAGATTTTTCCTCATATATTTCTGTTGAAAATCGATATTCGCTTAATAGAAATCTATTTTCTCGATACTGGACGTATGGGACGGAGCAAATTAATTCAAATTTTATGGATGCTTCTTCCCTGAGCATCTATAGCGGCAAACTATGCATTCACCTGCTTTCGGATAATGGACTTGAAAAGTCAGAATGCATGCTGCATATATTATGTTCTGCTCTGTTTGGCAAACCCAAGAAAATAGATTTTTGTTAAGCAAAACCAGACAATTTAAAAGTATCATTATAAAGATTTAATTGTTATAATACATGTAAACACCCACATTATATTTTTCGTCACATATGGGATTTTAGGTAATGAAGAAAAACAATTTAGGTTTTGGATTCAAAATATCTTCCTGACTGGAACATTTCTCAATGGTTCATGTACAACTCCTAATCAGCAAGAAAATGGCAGCCCCCATGTAAGACGATACCGGGTGTTGGAATATCTTTATTTATACCCTTTTCTGATATCTTATTAGAAAATGATTTAGGCCAATAAGTAGGAATATATTACACCTTCCAATATAAGTAAATTTGTAATCAGGGGTTAATTCTCCTTCAAGGACTGGTCAGGGCCCCCGTTTCATGAAACTTGCTTTCACTATTAACAATTTACAATAACTGTTATAAGCTACTGAAATCCTTGCATCTGATTGGCTGAGAGCAAATTTATTGGTAAATATCACTGACAAGACACTTGATGACACACCCCCCAGACCTCACTCACTGGTAATGTTAACGATAACAATATTTTTCAATTACAGGGAGTATGGTATCTATGTTAGTATTAGGGCAGCTGTAGGGTTTATCTTTAATAGAAAATCTTGTTACATTATCAGTTAGGTTTGACGAACCCTTTTCCCTTTCCCATTTTGTTTTACTTCAGAACTTTTCATTGCAATACCAACAAAAACCTTTCCAGACCTACACAGAAATTATTAAAGGACTAAACTGAACACGGTTTGAACGTTACTGGCAACAATTATATTTTTATTTCATTACATTATATTTCTAAAAACAATATAGTGTAGTGTCTATCGAAAAGTTTGTTAAAATCCCAATTTGCATTAAAAAAAAGTGATTTTGTGCCTCTCATCACGCTGCCAATTCAAGGACATTTTTCCTGACACCAAATGAAATATGGTCATGCAACAAAAATTGGCAGTGTGTGCGGACATTTTTGCTCTTTCTCCTTAATTGTATCTTGTATTTTGTTTGGTGCTCTGAATCAAAAGTTGTTGAGCTACATTGTAAACCACAATTAAGGGACACTTTTACGGGTCATATCTCTATCCTGGGGAGCGTTTCATCAAGCGTTTTGTCAGTGATTTTTACCGACAACTGTTATAAGCTACTGAAATCCTTGCATCTGATTGGCTGAGAGCAAAATTGTCAGTAAAAATCACCGACAAAACGCTTGATGAAACGCTCCCCAGGGGGGCGTTTCATGAAAGGACTTGTCAGATATTTTATCCGACAAATTTGCTCTCAGCCAATCAGATGCAAGGATTTCAGTAGCTTATAACAGTTGTCGGATAAAATATTTGACAACGTCCTTTCATGAAACGCTCCCCAGGTCTAACCTTGTGAATGAGAGCTGGATTCACTTTTCAAACCAAAGCTCATCTCCTCGTCTCTGTCATTGTCAAGTTTGTCATCGCTCTCGACGTCAGACTCGTCCCCGATCTCCTCAAAAGTTGGCAGAATGCCGAGATAGTTGAGGACAACAAACTTGGTCTCATATTTGAACTCTTGAGGAGTCTCTGGAAGATTTGCCATGCCTGATGTGAGGTCATGAAAGAAAAACAGATGAACAGATGGAGTATGATTGCAGTCATAAGCAATTAGAGTAGAAGCGGGTAGTGATAAAATCACTTCAAAATGCATAGCATGATATCACTTACCACATACAAATACAATACGTACCAAAGTTACAGGGGAGCCGCAGTAGCATTGAAAAAAAATATCCATAAATATCACATTTTACCGATGTAATCAGCAGTCCCACTACCCTCATCTGAAAATTTGCATTATCTTAGGCGTGTCTGTAAGGAAAATGGGTTCCAAAAACTGAGCTGTATTTCAAGAAATTTTCAGTTTTAAATCAGAATTCTTCATATGTCGCAAGCTCAAAAGTGTCCAATCGTCTGTTGCAGTCAAAGATAGTCGGTGCGTGTGCGTCACGCAATATCTATGTCAGTCTCGAGATTTCAGTTTCTGATGCCGCGGGAGCAGTTTTCTGCCTTACACAGGCGAGCTCCGGCGTAGGATGCCGGCTTGACTGCTGGGACTTTTGATCAGCGGGAGAACGCATGGCGCACACGCTTAGCCTGGAAGGCTTTTTGAAGTGTAAAAACAAATGCTGACGCTACTCTTCATAGAGCCTGGTCTTTTATCTATCTCAGCAATGTAGCAGCATTTCAGAATCTAAAGAACCCCTTAAAAATCACCTTTACCGTGAGTCAGCTTCTCTCATCTCCTCTTTCCCATAGCTTTAGAGTATTAAAACCCTATTTTTACACTAGAATTAAAATATATCGAAAACAAAATGTGAAATATTGATTTTAATGTTTACCGTTAGGTTCAGTGTCCCGTAATATCATCAACCTACAGTCACTCACACAATTTTCAGATCCACCATATGTTAGACAAGACCCTCCCACGCATTCTGACCGGGCGTCTTCGGCATGCATGTCAGAACGCGTGGATCTGAAAATTGCATGACTGTAGGTCGATGACATTACGGGACAATTCCGGGTCCACAAGCTAGCTGTATGAGCTCCTTGGCGTATCAATCTGGTACTGGCCTACAGAGCTGTACATGGGATCCATATACTGTGTGTGGAGGCAGATATCAACAAAAAAAACTATTCATATCTAAATATCACCATTTGTCACATACTGTGACCCATGCAACCCACCTTCGGAATTTGCTGAAGGGGTTTACCTTCCAGGATCAACTAAGATTGTATAAATTGAATGACTAAAAAAGAAAAAAAAGACAAAAATCGGCAGGTTTTTTTTACCTCGACAGGTAACGTGAATATATATGGGGCTACACATGCAATGTAAGATTTGTGTAGTCCCATGTATATACAAGTTACACATGCAAGGTAAAAAAACCTGCCAATTTTAGTCTTTTTTTGTTCTTTTTTAGTCATTCAATTTTTACAATCTTAGTTGATCCTGGAAGGTAACCCCTTTAGCAAACTTCGAGGGTGGGTTGCATGGGTCACAGTATGTGAGAAATGGTGATATTTATATCTAGCCAAGGAGCTCGTACAGCTATCCACGAGCGCAGCGAAGGCTTTTTCAGGGAGTTCAGACAATATTGAACCTACCGGTAAATATTAAAATTAAACATTTTGTTTTCGATAATTTTTAATTCTAGGGTAAAAAATGGGGGTTTTAATGCTCTAAAATAAAGCTATGGTAAAGAGGAGATGAGACAGTCCAATCCAATCCAATCAGGGTATTTATATAGCTCCAATATCTAGTTGCCTAATCAAAGGCACTGGCGAGAGAGTGAGAGAAGTTAACTCACAGAAAAGGTGATTTTTAAAAAAATTAAGAGTAAGCCTGAGTCATATCGAATATTTCATAAACCGGGATTCGACGGCTTTGATTCGATCGAATACCGGTTAATCGATAAATGATGTGCGGTGAAAACAGAGTTGCACACAGTTGCACGCAGTGCATGCACCATGCACCAGTCACCGGTCCGCTGGCATCGCGGGCATATGTATGGGCTCTCGCTGCTCGAAATTCACAGCGGACGAGCCAAAATCTTAAGTTTCTAGTCCGCATAGCTAGCCAAAATGTCACTAGTGTCGCACGAAGCGATGCTCATTGTCGACACACCCGACAATGATTCAAATTCAAAGAATTAATAATCTTACTTTGTCTTTGGAGAGCTGAATGGAACACGTTTGTTCGATGCCAAAAAAAAAACAACAATACGAAATAAACTTTTCGTCGCTCAATATAGACTCGACTTCATTCAGCTTCAGAGATCATTCAGAAGTAATTGCCAATTTGATGAGAGTGTGATATTAGTTATTGCGAATTAAGTACGAACACTCGTACTCATGCCCGTATTTATCATGTTCAATTATACAATTGTCAAATTGACAATGCAGAGAGAGTGCAAGAAAATTATCGTAAACTTCAGTTCGTAACGACAAAACGATTTTTCCATAGAGAAAGCACAGGTAAAGCGCAACGTCCTCCGCGAGCGAATTAGCGAAAGTTACCAACAGTTTGAACTTTGAAGTCGCCTTCACGTTCTCTGCTAGTATATATGCTGTACGTTACGGAGTTTCTTTTTTATTTGATTTTTTCATGGTGGCTACGGTAGTCAAAAATCTGGCGGACTACAAATCGATGCACCGAATTTGCCAAAACGTATTCGGGATTCGATGTCTTCGATCGAACACCGGCTAACCAATCGATTCGACTCAGGCTTATTTAAGAGGTTCTTTAGACTCTAAAACAGGATTTTTCTCGCGCGTGTCGGAAACCGGCCAATTTGGTGGCGGCCAAATTTACGCGTGATGTTTTGATTTCCACGTGTGCTTTTTTCAAAAGTCAGATTTTCGCCTTTCCATCATGTTTTGTAAGGACTTACCGTATGGAGCATATTCTCAATCACAACACGGATGTCTGAGATGAATGTAAACAGTGTTTTTTTTTTTTTTTTAAAGTACAATCTTGTTTAGTAAAGGAAGAAGCTTGACTGGGGAGGAATTTTTAATTTGTAAACAAATCTTTAGGCATTTTACTCCCAGTGTTAAAGATCGTATGCTCGATCTCTTGTTTGTTTACATTTGATCTGAAAGCGCGATCGCGACTCGACTGTACTGGTCCGTGAGGCTGCTAACACTTCTCTGTACCGTATGTGGCTGCTATCGCTAGCTTGCTCGGAACTTTGGTGAATGGTGATACCAACGAACGGAGAGGGCGTCAACACATTCAGTGTTGCTATTAGGAAGGTCCACTTCGCTCAAATTTTGTGACCACCGTTTCTCTAAGAGAACTCCAGAGACGAGCCAGCGCGGCGACAGGGCTTCGACCGATCAAGCTACTACGGCGCAAACGCAGTGGCACTGAGTGAGTGCGAGTTTTCATATAAAGGACAGGTACGAGCTTTTTTTCAGTAAGGTGTTCTATACCGTTTATTTAATTCGAGACAAGAATCTGCAAATATATTCCGAATAAGAACTTTTTATGACCGATGCGTAGCTACACTGGCGAGAACCTAGACCGAAAGCTTCAGTCTCTGTTCGTCGGGTGTTCCACTGGACTACGTCTTGCTTCACTACACCTCCTTACATAGACTGAAGTGGGTCTCTCACTCTGTACCAGGGACTAAGGACTAAAAAAAAAAAAAAAAAAAAATTTCATTTTCCAGTTAATACTATAATAATTGCCCATTTTCTTGACCAATTTACATTAACAGCGGTAATATAACACGCTTGAATAAATTTCTTACCCCAAATTCCTCGTCTGGTACTCGATTCTATCATTTTAACCATGAAATTTGCACGTCTGTAGCGAGTCGCTGACAGCCATCTTGGTTATATTATAATCACATGACCCGGAAGTAGGCCTAGTCGGAAAGCGTATAGGAGTTTGTGTAGTGAATTATCTCAGTCAGTCAGTGCGAAGCTTGAGTTCAAACCAGAGTAAGTCCCAAATTTTGTTAATTATCTGTATATTTTTCTTTTTTTTTAATGATTTACTGAAATATGAGAATACTAGCACCATCTATGTGAATTTTTAGAGAAAGGGGATGGCTTATAGGGATGGAAAATCAGATCCCCCTTTTTGGGGGGATTTGCTCATAGGCCATGTATTGTAAGATCCCCTTATCTACCGGGAAAGTTGGGTAGCCGTCTGTGTAGGAGGAGAAGGTAAAAATAAGAAAATGTTAAAGACTCCTCCGAAACAGACGGTTTTCAGCTGTCTAGCGAGAACCTTGCTCTAAAAATGTTTAAATGGCTGCTATATTATTGCAGTGCTGGAATAACAGTTAACATATTATTATAGATCTAGTATTACATGTATTATTAACAACTTGGCTCAAAATGGATGAATCAAAAGCAGCATTAAATTATTAATTATTCAGTTATTAATATTAGATTCCCATGATTCTCAGTTTAGACAAAAAGAAAAATAAAGTCTTTTTAACATTTAAAGAACATGAAGAAAGCAAAAAGTTGTCGAGAATTTATTTGAACAGTGTTGAATTTGAAAAACAAACTACAAAGTCAGGCTGAAAACTGAAACTGAAAGTGATCTGAAAGTACAAAAAAATACAATTACAAATTCAATACAAACATTAGACCGAAAGCTTCAGTCTCTGTTCGTCGGGTGTTCCACTGGACTACGTCTTGCTTCACTACACCTCCTTACATAGACTGAACTCGGTCTCTCACTCTGTACCAGGGACTAAGGACGAATTTTCATTTTCCAATAAATACATTATTTTATTAAAATAAACAACTCAGAATGAGAACAACGGTAATATAATATGCTTGAATAAATTTCTTACCCCAAATTCCTCGTCTGGTACACGAATCTGATCATTTGAAGCATGGAAGTTGCACGTCAGTAGCGAGTCGCTGACAGCCTTCTTGGTTATAATCACATGACCCGGAAGTAGGCCGCGTATAGAGATTGTGTAGTAAAACGCAGCGAATACACAGTCAGTCAGTGCGAAGCTTGAGTTCAAACCAGAGTAAGTCCCAAATTTTGTTAATTATCTGTATTTTTATCGGGGTTTTTTGTGATGTATTGAAATATGAGAATACTAGCACCATCTATGCGATTTTTTAGAGAAAGGGGATGGCTTATAGGGATGGAAAATCAGATCCCCCCTTTTGGGGGGATTTCCTCGTAGGCCATGTATTGTAAGATCTCCTTATCTACCGTGAAGGTTGGGTAGCCGTCTGTGTAGGAGGAGAAGGTAAAAATAAGAAAATGTTAAAGACTCCTCCGAAACAGACGGTTTTCAGCTGTCTATACAAACATGAGTCATGAGACATGACAAAGCAAATCTTTGCAGAATGCAGAGAACTGGGACATCCAGAAGGCAGAACAAAATTAAAATGGCCAGAAGTTAATGAACAGGAACACAGTACCTTTCAAACTTATAGAAGAATTCTGAAGGCTGAACGAAGATGACGTGACCAAGCTAGTTTAGGAAAAAGAATTCCACGTTTGTTGAGTGCATTGCCATTGGGCACACAAAATATTACGGATGGGACAACACTATAGCCTACTATATGGAAATTTGCATACAATCAAATTATCATGACAATCAGAAGAGGAAGTGATAGATTAGATTACAGTAAACAAACCAATATCAACAAGACGACTGTACAAGAAAGGTTTCCTAGGCTAATGTATTGATCAACATCATCCCTAAATCAGAACAACTCACTGAACGCTATTGTAAAGAAGACATTTACTTACCGATTTGTCGAATTCTCCCACTAGCGTCAATCGTTCCGTCAATTACCTGAAGTTAGCACTGTACTAGCTACCTAGCTAGCATGCATGCAGCATGCACGACGAGCTAATCTAGGCACGTTGCCAATTTGAAGAATCGTACAACTAGTAATAGTGCAGTGTTACGCGCTACTATAAAGTGCGTCCCAGAAAAATAGAAACCCTAAAACAAAGGGTTATTGTAAATTTGTAACCATACTATGTGCTTTATGACAATAATTATTTTCCATAAACTAAAAGTATTATGCTTTTAAATGATACATTGATGGCATCCATCCGCACATGCTTTACCGAGCAGCAGCATTTTGAAATTGACATGTAAAAACTCAGTTGTGCCAGATTTGGTAAAACCGTGAAGACGTTAGTATCACATGCGAAAATGACTAAATAGATATACCAGCTGAGATATGGTACTTGAAATGACGGCATGCATTCACAGTGGCGTATCTACGGGGGGGGGGGGGGGGGGAGGGGGCACGTGCCCCGGACGGCACTTGACGGGGGCGCAAAAAACGCAAAAGAGAGAAAGAAAGGGGGAGAAATACAAGAAATTTTATGGTCTTTGAGCGTTATGTGCGCCCATGTCAAGGACAAAATGCATGAAGAAATAGTGTGTTATAGCCTAGGGTTTGAAATGCGAAATTTTGCTAAAGCTTGGTCGCATTGTATGGAACATTCGAAAGAAATCATAAATTTGCCTTGCAATTGCCTTCCTCAAATATATTTCTTCAGGGTTTTCATTCATTTTGCGCCCCCAAAATGGAATGTTCAAAATTTAAAAAAATAATCTTTTGCTAGGTCGCTGTATTCCCTCGGATTTTTTTTTGTAAGGGTAAAATACATATGAAATTTCAAGTTGAGGGGTTAAAAGGAAAAAAAATTCTGAGGCTTGGTCGCGTTGCTCCCTCGCTTATACACGAACTCATCTAGATTTAATTCGCCCCCCCCCCCCCCCAATAGCGCTTTTAAAGTGTTAACCATTAATTGACTCTAGTTGATTTGCCCCCCCCCCCCCCGCGCATAAGGGCGGAGCTTTATGCGGGGCCAACAATTAGGGGAAGGGCGTGGGACGGGGTCCTATCATAATTCCTCTCATATCCACTATCCCTATACTGACTGATAGCATATTGTTATAGGTCCTCAGGAAAACAAAACAAAGATCCCACTGAGGGCTGATATCTTACCATGATCATTGTAAATATTTTATTTTGAAAGTGGAAGGAATAAAAAAAATCTTTAAAAAGAACCCCGCTAACTTTTGTCATGGGGTATTATAGTTTCTCACTTGTTAATCATTCACAGCCCCCCTTCTCTCTCTCTCTCTCTCTCTCTCTCTATTTATCTATCTATTTAACCCTTCATCTCTCTCTCTCCCTCTCTCTATACTCTTTCTCTCTCTTTCTTTCTTCCTCTTTCTTCCTCTCTCTCCCCCTCTCTTTCTTTCCCCGTCTCTCTCTTTCTCTCTTTCTCTCTTTCTCTCCAGCAATGACTGTATGGACCCACACTATGCAGGAAACACAGATTTAAATTCAGGCCAGACCTCGATTATGGCGATAACGATGACGAGATTTTTTTTTCATCAAAATACATGTATTTTCACCCTACAGTCGCCCTACTACTATCATCTATTAAAATATACGAAAAATTCACAACTACACAACGCATTGTAAGCATGTAAGGAGAACAATTTCTCAAATACTTGAAATTTCCTTCCTTGGGAGTCGCCACTTAAATCGATAACGAAAACAAAACTTTGCATTTAAAGTTACCCCCTATACAGTTACCCTACTATTAACACACACAGCACACTCACACGTATGTACACACAGCAATATTTTGTTTTGTAGCATTTTTTGTTTTGTAGCAATATAGGATGTACCTTTTATTGAAAATCGTTATCGTTATGTGATGTCTGACCAGCCCTTAACATGAGACTGCGCTGGTGTCGATGGGTTAAACAGCTATGCGGGTATATATTATTTGCCAAAAAAGTCATAAATGGAATGGACTGGACGGGCACGGGGATGAATAGCCGGAAATTCAAATATTATGTAACAAATGTCATCACAAATGAACGAGACATTTAACTGATTTAGTTTTTTATCAAACAATTACAAGCACAACCACAGACGCAATGAATTTGAGTTTCAAAATTAAAAAAAAAACACTGAAATCTTGCTATCACAATTAACTTGTTCATTAAATTATGACAATTAAACCGTTTATTGAATTTGGCATGTTATTTGTTTTCGTTTGTTTCAAAGTAAAAGTTTCGACTTCATTGTTATTACAGTCAACTTCAGTTCATTAGCTTGTTCATTCGATTTGGCATGTTATCGTTGCTGTTGTTGTTTGTTACTTTAAATTTTGTTGGTGGAGAGGGATTACGGCATTCGACCAGAGATTATATCAATAGTGCATCACATCCCGAAAAAATTGCAAACAAAACTAATACTTATTTTTATTCAGTTATTTCATTCAAATCGATTCGCTATGGGCTTTTTAAAACATGACACCGGGGCATGACACTGATGTTCTATTTTCTTATTATCCTCGTGCGTATGTCACGTGTCACCTTTAATGGAACATTTGTTACTCACTCTTTATTTTCTCTCTCATCAAATTTCTATCTGTCTATCCATCTATCTACCTATATCTATCAATGTCCTATAGCTTGAGGCATTTGGGGCTACAGCGTAATAGATCTTGAGACACAGGTTCTCCATAACTTTCTCCTTTCGGCTGTTCTAGTTTAACAAGCTGCTCAAAAGTCAACCCTGCCCACTGCACGATGTTGTTAATCCATGTCTTAGTTCGATCAAATCACATCTAGCCGGAGGGAAACGAACCCCAAAATGGGCATTTTTATCCTCTTTTTCCTATTTAGATTACACCAAAGCCCACCGCCGCCCCCCCCCCCCCCCCCCCCCCCCCCCCCCCCCTCCACGCTTCCACTCACTTTCATGAAACGGGACATAGCGATGGTTGCGAGACACGAGCTCCGGCCACAATAATTTCTGAAAATAGTCGAATTCGCAATTTCACCGCTTGATCAAACACTATTCCTATTCCTATTGAGGTGTCGTGCTATAGTGGTTCATTCACTTGACTCTCAATCCAAAGGTTGAAGGTTCGAATCTCAGCCCGGCACTATAGCGTCTGTTGGCAAGACATTAATCAACGTTTGCCACTCTCCACCCAGGTGTTAAATGAGTACCTGGCAGGATTTATTCCTTAAATTGAAAATAATGCACTGTGCGCTGATTACGGCAGCTGGAGCTAAACCAGGGGAATAATATCCAAACAATTTGGAAGCACACATCAGGGACGTTATATTATAATGTGATATGCGCTACACAAGAACGGTTTATTATTGATATTATTATTAATATTATTATAATCTCTAACCCCCAACACAACACATAACTCTAACCTGATACCTAATCCCAAGCCTAATCGTAGCCCTATACATCTTTGACGAAAATAAAGGGCTGGTCAAAATAATGTCGTATATGAGCCAAAGTCGGATCACCACTTGAACATCTCAGAGTAAATAAAAATACATCATCCAATAAATTGACTTATATACATTTTCACCTTTATTAATACAGTACATCGCTTGCATGGCTTTCGAATGTGGGACAGATAACTTCTATTTTTGTCACAATAATTGCCGACATTAATGAAGCAATGAATGCGACATGATTAACGTAAGGCGGTAATGGTATTAATTACTGTTTTAGGTAGAACAAACAAGGCGAAGTGATTGATAGTGCAAGGTCTGAATTAATGTCGATTCATTTGGGCATATCGTTTGATTAATGAAACAGAAAAGGGGAAAGAGAGAGAGACAGGGAGAGAGAGAGAGAAAGAGAGAGAGAGAGGGAGAGAGAGAGAGAGAATACAGTATTCCGATTTTTCAGTGAATGGGTGTACAGGTAGAAAGAGAAAAAAGGAATGAGAGTAGGGGGGTAAAAACAGAAAAATAGTTTCTGCTGTGAAATGATATGGAAATGACGGAGAGGGGGTTAAATAATAAAACGAGATTATGGGAGTGTGTCGGTGTTAGTGATAAAATATATGGAGGATAATGGGAAGGGCGAGAGAGGGCGACAATTAGAGATAGATTTAAAGTAGAACTTTAATGATTTTAAATATTGGCTTAATACTTATTATTGCATAGATGGCATAAATTAAACAAGGTTATCCAAATTCAACGCTTGGAAACATTTGAAGTAATGATTATTATCAATTATAAAACGGTAAAATACAGCCCCCGATATAGCAGCTGAAGAGCTCCTCGAACGCTGCTGAGATATGTGACGACACACCATGTCCCATAACATCTTACACATTTTTCAGAGCCTATTTTGTCATCTCCTCTTCACTTATTTCTCTTCCTTCACTAGCGTCAGTCTTAATGTTAGTCTGTTGCCTCACTCTTAACTTCGTGTATGGTATTATTTTGATGAAAAATGCAGCGTTAAAAAAATAAAGGAATCAGTCACTTGTAAAGAAAATAAGACGCCATTGTATTTTCAGCTGCTTGCACCGGGGCATGTTCGGCGTTTCAAGAGGGAACGAATACCATCCTGCTATTATTCGGAGGGCTTTTCAATTTGAAAGTGGGGTTTATTTCATTGATCATTGACCCTTCTCCTGTGTATTTACAATCAAACGGTTTTAGCTATCAGAATCAGTTTCACTTTCCCTTTATAATGGTGTGAAATAAGGTCATGTTTAAATACACCAAACTCTTTATAATTTGATAAATAATTGCGTTGCAGTTACGTTCATTCATTATAGGACGTCGTCTGCTTAAGCAGGATCGATCCCGAGTGTGACGACATCAAAACATCGCTATATTTCTGGCGAATCCTCGGATATTCTAGATGCTGAGAAGAGCTTTTATTTGTGTTGTTTTTATAATCATCAGATACGCAGTTGACATAAAACTTATACGATTGCCATCTGTAAGCTTCCCAGTTTCTAGTGATACATTAATTGCCATATTTGTGATTTTCTTTGAATACCTACTTTAAAGTTACTATAAGAAAAACGAGGGATCGAGAGAGGGGGGCGGTGAGAACTGATGGCAAATGATAAACTAGGCGGCGAGAGGAGGAGATAATAAAAAAAAAGAGGAAATGAAAAAGAGAATACATGTCTTTAAAGAACTTATAATGTGCGAAACAGTCATCTAATAAGCAGTGTCAATACATTTCAACACAATGATATATAATTATAAACGTTATTAAGAGAAAGAGGATGGAAGTAACAGGGGATCGAGGAGGCGATAGACAACGAGAGACATGTAGAGGAAAACAGAGAAAGAGACTGACAGACAGAGAGAAAAAAAAGAAAGGGATTAAGATAGCTCTGTAGCGAGCGCAAGCGAGAGGGACAGGGGGAGAGGGGAGACAGAAAGAAAGATATATATATATAGAGAGAGAGAGAGAGAGAGAGAGAGAGAGAGAGGGTAGTATTAAAGAGTGACGAGAGAGAAGTGGAGAGAGGGAAAGGGGTAGAGAGAGGGGAGAGAGAGAAAGAGAGAGAGAGGGAGAAAGAGAAAGAAAAGGGGATACAGAGAGAGGGAGGGGGGGGGGGCGATAATTCAAGTTCGTACAATATCGGTGGAAGAATTAAACGTAATAAAAACTACTTTGTACCGTCCATAGAGTGCAATGATCTCCATTTTACGACTTTCGCCTTGAAGCGTACTTTTTCATCAAACCTATAATTCATGGACATCGGTGAAAATAAGTGGGTATTATTGCAGAGAACAATTACTCCCAACAACCATGTAAATAACCCATCAATTTATCCAATCACATACTTCACTAATGATTTTATTCGTGGCGCATGAAGTCAATAAAACATGATGTGACGGCATTCAATCATACCTGTTATCTACGGCGCCACATTGATCGGAGGGCTTTATTTCATGGACTTATTAATATCTGCAAAACAACGACAAAGCTGACCCTATCACTGAAGGAAGAAAAATGAAAAGATTACATCAACAAGGACATATATTATATACTCTAACCTTCAACTGTAATCAAATGAGATAATACATTACATATTACATCTAAACATTTTTACGACCAATAAAACAATATTTCACAAATTTTGTCATCAAACTATATGGCTCTGTGATGAGGAATAATTTAGAACATCCACATGAAACGAAAACAAACATGAGAGTAACAATTTACTAAAATTTCCGCGTAATTCAGCTTTCAAAGAGTGAATGGTGTCTGGTGTCAGAATTACCTCTCACCCCCCCCCCCCCCCCCCCCCACCCCCACACCCACTATCTCTCCAAAAGGTTTACCCAGCATAGCAACATATACTGCAGGGGCCGGGGAGCGTGTTTGAAAGGGGGGGGGGGGGAGGGAGCTGATCTGATTTCACTCATTAATGACAATTTTCGAACCTTTTTTTTGCGAGATTTTATAAACGCGTCTATACTCAAATAAGTGGGGGGGGGGCTGCAGCCCCCCCCCCCCCCCACTTTTTTCGCGACCCATGTACTGTTTGCAACTTCTAATTATTTCCTGACTTTAGAAATACAATACCTCATAACGGGAGCATGCAGAACTTCGTAATCGAAATGGATGAATGCAGAGAGACGAATTCCACTGCTCTCAAGAGCAAAATGCGTTCTTTAAGAATAGTTTTTGCTCGAAACAGGGATTCATAAATTTCAGCTGATTTTCAGAGATAGAGAGAAAACACATGGGATGTAGTGAAACACGGATATTTCCTCATTCAAATAATAATCATTTGAATGAGCGTATGAATTATTCTTACGCTCAAATCATGTACATGTACATACAAACAAGTTTTAACACGCTAAAAATGACTATAGACATAATGCTTATTAAACCAAAATTATAAGCGCATCCTTTCATAATATTTGCAGTTTTCTGTGCGGCTAAAACTAGACTCTTGCACGATACTTGAATGGTACAAGCTGAGGTGACAGGTTATTTGACTGGTGAACCCTTCTTGGTATCTCATGTTGAACGAGGCGCAATTCCCGTCCGATTGACACTCCATTGGACATTGGATGAAGTTGTCAACGGGCACCACGCTCATAATCAAATCTGCATTCAGGCAGTTTCTGCTTCCGAACGATCTCTCAAGGAATCGCGTTGAAACGAATGCTGTGTGAAAGTGAAAATTTAAACAACATTGTGAAAAGAATATAAAGTAAGCCTAGTAAGGAAATCATTCAAATTACTTTGGGATACCAATCTCCCAAACCCCGGCTGGAGGGGGGGGGGGGGGGGGGGGGGGGGGCACTCGACCCCAAAAGTGGTAGGTATGTGCCGCTGGCAAGACAAAAAAAGGGGGCTTCGGAACGAGCGTATCATACACAGGATGGTCTTCGGAATTACTAACATTTTGGAAAAAGGGGGTCTCTGGAACTGGATTACAATATAATTAATGATGCTACGGAACTGCATGGTTGATACTGATTATAAGGATCATCGGAACTCGTTTTCAACTCGTTTTCATTCTTCAAAACGGGCCGGGGCGGGCCAGAACGGCAAGAACTCACGAAATGAAAAAAACAGATGCTTTGGAAAGGCTTTCTCTCTTCTTTTTCTCATTAAGAAAAAAAATGGTATGCTTTGGAACGGAAATTTGAGTGTAAAAATGGGTCTTCTCCGCGGCACATACCCACCGCACACTATATACTGAGTGTGCCAGTCCCAGACAATTACTCAAACCTCCACTTGAAATGACATCGAACACTGTCCTAATAAGTTTTAACAAATACCTACTGTGTAGTATTCCTTGGGGTAATTGTCCTAGGAGGTAGTTGTCCGGGAATTTTTGTCCTAGGAAGTAGTTGTCCTGGAGTATTTGTCCTAGGGTAGTGAGCGGGGATTGTAGTTTAATATAGTTGCCCTAAGATTGTGTAAGTCGTAGCAGAAATAAATGATACTATAACAGCATAGGGACCTTTTTTTGTCTTACAATTTTTGGGCGTTCGTTATTTATTACAACTATCATTTTTTTTTTTTTTTTTTTGAGGGGGGTGTAGGTAAATTATCCAGGACAAACTTATCATATGAATAAGATCTGGGATCAATTTCTGAGGTCGGTATATTCATTAGAAAATCTAACTCTGTCAAGTCTCTGCATAGACTTTAAAGGGACCGCCTAAGTTAGCAGGATCAAAGGTCACTTGTGTTCATTGGTGCGGAACATGTCTTTCTCAGGTAGGGCTTTCACTGTCCTCCAATAACGGCTTTCTCCGTGACTGACGAAACCGTCCAAAATCATATATGTGTGACTTTGTGTTGTTTTTCTCTTTCTTTCACTTCTTTTTTGTTTTTTATTTTTGTATTGGTTGTTTCGTTCTTCATTTCTTTCTG
This sequence comes from Heliocidaris erythrogramma, assembly GCA_025617745.1. Taxonomy (NCBI): domain Eukaryota; kingdom Metazoa; phylum Echinodermata; class Echinoidea; order Camarodonta; family Echinometridae; genus Heliocidaris; species Heliocidaris erythrogramma. The sequence goes on along the minus strand of CM046873.1, from coordinate 19,007,586 downwards.
TTTTTTTGAAAGGAAATTAGGTGTCACTCACTGCCTGGAGGTATTCCCCTTCGGCATTGGCAGATGATGAAGTTTGAATTTTTGCCACAATCTGACACGGACCAGGCGCCATCAACGGTGTTTAAGAGAACGCAGCCACCCGGATCGGTCTCGGGCTTTCCACCTCGCCAATCTATATATGAACAAAAGTACCAAAATGTAAAACAGTGTGAACACGATTGCGAAGACTTTCGAGAAATGAACTGTAGGCAATATCAATAATCATGTCCAGTACTTTTTGAAATGTACGAACATTTACATGTACATACGTAATCCTGGCATGATTTGTATTTGCAATAGCACAATGTGTTGAAATTGCCCACGAGTCGATTTCTTGAAGCTCTTTGCGATCGTGTTTGTTTGAAAACTTCATGATAAAATCTAAACATTTACTAATAAAAAAATTGTAATATATTAATTTCAATTCAATTCAATTTATTTCTCAATCATTAAAAATCACAATCAAAATAAAACCCATGTATATCTTTCATGTACAATAATATAACGATAAAGAAAAGGAAGCTAACTAAAAGCAGAGCTTGTAATTGATGTATGTTGGATAAAAATATTCATCTAAGTAGAGCGCTACTCTCCTTGAATTTAAATTTGAAATACGTTGATATTCAAATTAGTTCCCTTTATGTATTTGCCTACAATGTGTTGTTTTTTGTTTTTCTTTAACATTGATTGTAAGATCTGGGGAGCGTTTCATCAAGCGTTTTGTCTGTGATTTTACCGACAAATGTTATAAGCTACTGAAATCCTTGCATCTGATTGGCTGAGAGCAAATTTGTCAGTAAAAATCACTGACAAAACGCTTGATGAAACGCTCCCCTGTATAAGTATTGTATCGAATAAAAATCATTTCAACGCAAAGTTCAGGCTCTTACTCCAGAAACCTTTTGACGAGTGCGATTCCTCCTCGTAGAGAGCTTTACTCATCCTGCAGTCAAATCTTCTACTGGGAGTTCGGGTAACTCCATCGGAAGGACAAGCGAGAAAGACCTTGGACTCCATGCCTGGTGCGTAATTCTTCACGGTCTCGACAATGAAGTCGTTTTCGGCTAAGGAGTCGACAACCAGCCTCTCTATTCCCAAAGCCGTGCATGTATTGGCAACATCGCTGTATTCATATGCCGTGGGACCTTTATCGTGTAGAACGTAATAGACTTTATCCCAGAAGGTTTCATTCCAAGCGACATTCGAACAGGACTCTGACGAGGCACCTACTAAATCAAACGCAAGAAAGCGGGTTTTTAAAAATATTTTTCATTAAAAAAATATAATAATGTTACGTAAAAACAGACCTACAATGTCAATTACCATTTTACTGATTCAGTATTAAGAAAAACCCTCATTCAAACCTCTAAACGCAATCAAATAATTCATGCGATGAGATAACCTTTCAGAAATGACTATGTTAAAATGTTAATATTTTTGAAAGTTTACTAACCACAAAATAGGACTAAGGCACGAAACGAGTCAGTAAATACCCTTAAATTCGACACAATATGTTTTAAGCACTACCATACCGGAAAGATGGAAGTGGGTTGCGCGCATGAACATTTCGTGTGTTGAGAGCCAGAAGGGCGTTAACTCAGTGTTAAAGTATATGAGTTAACGCCCTTCTGGCTCCAGACAGACGATTTCATTTACACACACGAACACACACACCTTTACATGGCTTTACTTCCGAGGACAACTATTGTTCCTCTATTGTTACTCCGTCCTCGGACAGTCGACGGAATAAGGCATAAATTCATTGTTCGACGTTCGAGGACTATTGTCCGCCTTCCGAGGACCATTGTTGTCATGATTTTTTTTTTGTTCTCTGTCCGAAAATGTCCTCGGACATAATGCTAAACAAACGCACCCTTACAATCACACCCACACACACACACACACACACACACACACATACATACACACAGCTTTACATGGCTTTACTTCCGAGGACAAGTATTGTTCCTCTATTGTTCCTCCGTCCTCGGACAGTCGACGGAATAAGGCACAAATTCATTGTTCGACGTTCGAGGACTATTGTCCGGCTTCCGAGGACCATTGTTCTCATGATTATTTTTTTTTGTTCTCTGTCCGAAAATGTCCTCGGACAAACGGCTAAACACGCCCACATTCACATACATGGACTTGTGGGGAACTCTATTCATTTCTCCTATTGTATTTTGTACCCCGCAAGTACTTCTCCTATTGTATTTTGTACCCCACAAGCATGACGGAATAAAGGGCATCATTGTGTTCTTTTGTTCTCTGTACCCCACAAGACTATCTATGTAAAACCACACAAAACACACATCCCGCACACCCTTTCACCTATGTGCAATACTTTGTTCATCGACAGTTTTTGATAACATTTTTCATCAAGTAATCCATAGGTGTTTTAGAACCACATGAAGCAACATCTATTTTTGATTGGAGGGTGCATGATGCAACCCCTCAAATATCTTCCCTTCACCCCATCATGAAAGAGCTATTTAATTCCTGAAATGGACTGCATGTGATCGCCTGCCGTGCGTTATAGTGAACTTTATAATCAGGCATAGATTCGCCATTCGATTTGCTTTGAAATGTACTTTATTTGAAAACAAATATTCAATGAAAATCCCAAAAGACCGATGTAATGTAAATACCTCAGATAGATAACAATGTCACTGTTGATTTGGAGCTTTCAAAGCGAAGTCAAAATCCTCAGTACGCAATTCATCACATGCATTATGACGGTATCACATTTTTAATAAACTGGAACAATATCGATGTGATCTGTTAACCCACATTCACAACAATGCATATGAGCATTGTCTTCGACTGATGAATAATGCTTTTCTGACCACAAATCAATTCATAATTCACCAGTTATCACAGCGATTGGCAGGGAAAGAAATAGGTGAAAGAGAAAAAGTGTGTGATATATCTAGAGGGAGAGAGGGAGAGAGAGAGAGGGGGGAGGAGGAGAAAGATTAGGCTGGTGGTGTATTGATATTTTCAATCATTCTTATTGACAGTTTAAATACTGAATGACACGGTTCTCGCATTTTACGGCTGCGATGGAAGGCAAGTCCCAATAGCTGTGGACAGAGAGGTGACAGCTCAGTAATTTTCTTCTTCTATTTTTTAAATATTCTAATCATCTTTCTGTCAATGTGTGCAAAGTCCAACTGAAATAATAATGATAAATAAGGGAGAAAACGGCAAAAATCCTTTTAAAGTGCAGTAAGCGATGCTCACCTGTCCCGAGTATCAAATTTATGAGCATAAAACACCATTTAACAATTTTATAAGCATAAAACACCATTTAACAATTTAACAGTTCAATCCCGTTTCTTGCACCTAAAAGTAATAAAAAAATAATACAAACAGACTTTGCTTGGCAACTATATGCACTGAAAGATTAATTATGTTTATGTATGTTCATATCCATCAAAATCGTCTGCTGAGTTAGTTTGCTAGCAGTCCATTTGCTCTTCGTCTACCGTAAGGCATAAATCATAGGTATAGGTAACAGAGTTTAATTTCAGAAGCATTAAATTTATTTTGCAATCACGAGTGTCTTCTTGTGGTTGCGTTTGTTGGGTTTGATTACGTTTAGTCATCCTTTTCGCCTCCCAGGATGCAAATGTAAATTCAAAGTCAAATTCATTTGATTAACCCATTGTCGACGGGAACATGACTGTATTCCCTGTATTAGGCCCATGGGAAAAAGAGATTTCAGTAGTCAACAGGTTTATTAAACTTAAAACATGAAAGGTTATTCTCAATTTCAGTTTACACAGACCTCTCCCGAAATATAGTGAGATGATAATAAATTACATGTATATGTTTTCATGATAATTCTTCTACACATACAATCATGTATTGAGTTTCACCAAGGAGAAAAATATAATAACAAATCACTTTTGTATAGATGACAATGATCTACTAATCCCCGTTGTGGGCTTATCTTTATCTTACAACATATTTTGATTCGAGTATAACATCTTTTGATTCGAGTTTGCAAGGTAGAATTATAAACATCACAATTAAAAGGTCGTTGCAAATTTATTCATAGTGGTAGCGGAGGTACGGGGTTGCGAAGATGCAAATGCCCCCCCCCCCCTCCCCCCATCGAATGGCGAAGGGGGTGAAAAATTAAGGAGAAGAGAGAAAAGGAAAGAGAGGGGGGAAATAACACCTACAGGAGAAGAAGATGGAAGCCGGCAATACAGGGTTCTGACATGGATAAATAAAGATAAATCTTTTTCAATAAACAGTTGGATAGTATTTCCTACCTGTCATCGTGTCAATATTGCTTACTACCAGACAGCATAGAACAACCTCCGTGAAGAAGACAAAGGATTTAGAAGTTGCCATGGTGATAAAGCAGTTGGATGACTGACCGGTCGTGATGCGATGAATCAAAGTTTTACGTCTGGAATCATCCCCGAAATGAGGTTGCTCGTAGCCGCTTAATGAAGTCCCAATATAAACAGCCTTCGAACAAGATTATGCTATAAAAATCGCAGTAGCTGGACTTTTATCGGATGATGCATGGCTCTGTATAGCCTAACATGATCAGGATCGATATGCCACTGATTTGTTTTTTATCCCGGATATGACTTTTCATTCTTGGGGCAAACTGATGCGCATTTCAATGCCCTACATCAAGGACCAACAACAACGAGAGGCTTCACAGATAAATATAATTACTATTGTCGTCGTGATAAAGTCAATTCTCCAGTAAAGAAATAAGTTGTGCTGTCATTTTTGATCTAATGATTATGAAAAGCACAATAGAAGTTGTCCAGCGACGCGACCACGACAACTCACCTTTTAACTGAACAATGATTAATATCTACCTCGTATCAGCACGACGAAATAGCAATACATTCACTTTCACTTGTGTGAGGTGGTTGATTATTAACCGGAAAGCGTCTACGTGATTGGATTCCATTAGGTTTGGGCAGATTGGCCGAATTGTTTGAGAATTGGTGAAGGGTTGTCGTTGGTACTGATGCGCGCGCACCCTATCAAGAGCTCCCTTTTGAAGGAAAGGACAATGCTCACGACTTTCGAGGTTTATTACTTTGATCTCTTCATTAATATTACGAAAATGATGATGATGATGTTGATGTTGACGGTGGTAATGGTAATAATAATCATAATAATAACAACACTGATAATGATAATAATAGCAATAATAATTCAAAAATACTACTATTACAACTACTACTATACTACTACTACTACTAATACTACTACTACTACTATACTATACTACTACTACTACTACTACTACTACTAATAATAATAATATTAATAGTAATAATAATGATGATAATAAGAACAATGATAATAATAGTAATAATAATTCAAAAAATTACTACTACTACGACTACTACTACTAATAATAATACTAATAATGATAATAGCACCGTCCTAACTACACTAATATCTAACTAGATTCCAGTCACATTTGACTAGAGTCTACTACACATTTATGCTTGGGTGAAGAGAAGCTATGTGTATCTAAAAATATTAGGCCATAAGTGATGCTCACTGGTTCGACTCCATGACCACTGCATCTCATAGTATAATATTTGTAAACATTTATTATACGACACCAAACGAAACATTGAATCGAGATCAACCCCTCTAAACGGATTACACAGTTTATTAGGATTTCGAATATACTAACAATGATGTAAGAGACATAAATTTCTATAAATTTGTTAAAATTATTTTATTATTAAGGACTATAGAAAACAGTAGTTCATCTGCTCTCAGTTGTTTCCAGTACAGTGCTCACAAAGTCTGTTTAGTATTCAGCGACTGTAAATTGTCTAATTTTTCTCTGGTTTTCCTCACAATAATAACCTTTTATTGCAATATCTCTTGTATTACAAGCCTGACTTCAAATCGTTGCAAACATATACGTCTACTGTATATTACTTTGTAGGAAAATACCTTTTGCTTAATATGAATAGAATACAACAATAACGAAACTAGGTCTAAAGCTCGCCTCGTGCCTTCGCCTCGACGATTCGTGCTTTGTTACATCATCAAAATGAAAAGAGGATTTACAAACTTCTGATAAAAACAGTTCGTTAAAACATCGCACAATAATGCAATTGAATAAACACAACGAAAGAAAATTGGATCACCATTTCTTCTTACATACGTTTTCTCTTACTGTGCAAATACCTTTTCATATCGATATATATAGATTAAAATTCTTTGCAAAAGACTATCATTTATTTACTTAGAAAATGAAAATACAAGAGGGCATAAATGAATGCAACAGCAAAAGCAAAATCAACAGCAAATGGAAAACTAATATAGGAATATAATATTCATATATATTTACATATTATATGTATATCCAGGGAATTGACTGAAATAACATACGAACTGGGAGCGTTTCATGAAAGGAAGTTGTCGGATAAAATATCCGACAACTGTTATAAGCTACTGAAATCATTGCATCTGATTGGCTGAAACCAAATTTGTCAGTAAAAATCACTGACCAAATGCTTGATGAAACGCTCCCCTGATGTTCACACCTGTTAAAGAATGATCATTTAATTGAGATATAATTATTGAAAATGTACATGATATATATTTAAAAAGGAAAAATTAGAAAAATTAAAGAAAATATAATTATATACGAAACATTTAAATGGTTACAAATTAATCTATTAATCATTTAATCTAATCAACGTTAAATACATTAAAGAAGAATAAATCTGTTGTCATTCTCTGTTAAGCGTTCTGTTTGAAATCACACTTAGGAATTTAAACTTCTTGCACACATTTGTATAAGTGTATATAATTCTATGAAACCTCGATAACACATGCTTAAAGCCTAAAAACCGAAGCATCAAAAATAATATGGATTATTAAGCATTGTGCCCTTCACATATCTTACTTATATAGAAATAATTCTTGAATATGTACAGTGGGCTTTGTCATTTTTTCACCCACTTGCCATCTATTTACACGTTAATTGCTTTTGCTTTGGCGCGGCGGTTTCCGCGACTTTTTTGAACGAGGCTTAAGTCAGCCCAAAGCGAAGTCAAGTAATGGATTTGACTGTTTAATAAGCCGGCTCACATAAAGCGTCATTTCCATTGCGTCATTGCTTGCTAATCGAGTCTGAGAAGGAAAACAACCACTACACCAGTTATTAAAAAATTTTTTTTTTTAAATCCGGTCCTAACGTCAGCAAACGACTCCTCGTGTGACTGTGAGCAGGGCTTTACAACATTCCATGCTTGACGTGCCGTTGTCAAGGAGTATAGTAGGAATTTAAAGTTTTCATTAAGATTTAAGAGTAATCCTCAATCATGTTATTCATGCACAGAATCAGGGTGAGTAGAACTATTTCGTCACATTTCGTAACATTTTCTGAAAAAAGAGTGATATATCCCATATAATATGTAATATTGCATTGCCGAGCTGAGTAAAGACATTACAATATGTATTTTCTGTAAGATTTAGCAGAGTTTGGAATCACATCCATCGTTTCGAAATTGATCTATGGTTGCAACTATATTGTTCATCGTTCATTAGAAAACGGGTATTGATATTACTTTTCATGTAATTTCTCGTCGAGGACTTTTCAAACGACAACGAGCGCGGCCTTGCGGACCTCCTAACAACTGATCGAAAGTTTCACGGAGTGACCAAGGCCCACAAGACCGAAAGTTCCTAAGAAATGCATAAGGTCTACTAGACTCTCGTTATTAATCTTGTGAATCCTGCGTCGTGTGCTCTCTGTTTCCTAAAGCTTTTGACGATAGAGGTCAGAAGATTCACGAGACCGTTCTTTTGGGCCTTCGCCTCGTCGGCCAACGGAGCAGCGTCCAAACAAGAATTCCATAGTTTGGGGATGCTGTATTTCATACAAGGTATACGACGTGTGCACGGCATGAGACAGTAAGGTTATACATTGTTTTCAATGGACTCTCTATTCTTATGTACAAATTCTGCCACAAATGATTTCAAGTATGAATCTGCGACCGGTCTGCGACAGGTCCTGTGTTTAGTTCTCCAGACAAGCCCCCAGTTTGCTATGGTACAATTCTGCACATCCAATCATCATGGGTTTACTACAAGCAAGACTGGAGAAAAAAATGGAGACATTGACGTACTGCATTTGTTTCATTCAGCAGTCTGTTCTCCAAAAACATCTCCTCCAAAGTTTCATCAAAATCCACGTCCAGACATGGATTCGACCCGTGTTACATTGAAGACAATTATCAGCGCATCATCTCATAATATTTGCAGTTTTCTTCATGGACGAAACTGGTCTCCTGCAAAATACTTGAGTGATACAAACTGAGATGACAGGCTTTCTGACTGGAAATCCCATTTTCGTTTCGCAAATTGAACGAGACACACTTTCCATCTAACTGACACTGCATTACACATTGCATGAAGTTGTCAACGGGTACCACTCTCATAATTATGTCTGGATGGAGGCAGTTTTTGTTCTCAAAGGCTTTCTGCTGGAACCTCGTTGAAACGCGTGCTATGTGAAAGGAAAAGTCAGAAAAATACAAAAAGACATTAATTCAATATTAGATGACGTCGAGGTATATACAAGGAAATATTCTCGTACATCGAGTGCGATATTTTCTGTATCTACCGAAAGAAAAATATCACAAATAGTATGATATTATGACATTATGATATTATGATATTATGATAAATTATGATATGCTATTATGATATTTAGTGGGGGGGGGGGGGGGAATCATGCAATTATTGGGTGCTTTTCACCAAAATTCTCAGAAATAAAAAGGGGAAATGTACTTGAGTAATTAAGATATGCCACTTGGGTTTCAAAGTCAAAGGGGTGCACTTGCCGGTTGTGCCACCCCTCCCCCCATGTCATGTACTGTCATCGTCACACATCCGGGAACTATTAAAACTGTGATTACCTAACAAAGAGATCTCAGTGTTAGTAGGCATTTGAACTTTAACAACATGATAAGCTTGTTCAGAAACCTAAATTACATGTGTCTGACACAAATATTAGAGATATCATCGACCGCTTCTCACTGTCGGTGGATATTGAACACATAAAGGAGAATGAAACCCTGGGGAAATATCCATTTTAATGGAAAGAGAGGATAGAGAGAAGCAATTTAGAAAAAAAAAGAGTTCCATCAAAATTGGCTACGCAAAGATAAAGTTGTGAAAGTTTGAAAAGTCTCAATTTACTTTCTATGGCAATTCTCAAATTGGCAATGTTGCTTCAAAATGGCGGGTTTAGTAGTACAACTCTCAATATGTTTTGTACACAAAATTTCATATTTTATCTGAAGATGCTGCTTGTCTTCTTGTGAACTCAACATATGTTGTGTCAAATACATTTCCCCATGACATATCTTGAGCTAAGAAGGAAACAAGGTGCACCATGAGAAATAATGGGGGAAATATGAATTTTTGTGAATAAAACATATGGAGAGTTGTACTACAGTCACTTTGAAGCAACACTGCCAATTTGAGGATCGTCATGGAAAGTAAATTGAGACTTCAAACTTTCATAACTTTCTCATTTCGTAACCGATTTTAATGGAATTTTTTTAAACTGCTTCTCTCTATCCTCTCTTTTCATTAAAATAGAGTTCCCCCGGGCTTCATTCTTCTTTATTAGAAAGAATATTCCCTCGCCTATGATCCCTTGGGGGGGGGGGGTCTCTGTATATCGATCATTCTGTAATTGTCTATTTAGTATCAATATATTTTGTACAGAAGCGTCATTAGAATAGTTTGAATGGTGATGTTGGGGTAACTTTTCTGACAATGACGTTCCACGAGTACAAAAAGTAAGGGACCTTTATATATTTCTATTGTAGACAAGATTACCCCCCCCCCCCCAAAAAAAAAAAAAATAAAATAAAATAAATAAATAAATAAATAAATAAATAAATAAATAAATAAAAAATATTTTAAAAAATAAAAATAAAATAGCAAATAACAAATAAATAACAAATAAATGAATAAAAAAAATAAAAAATAAAAAATAAAAATAAATAAATAAATAAATTTAAAAAAATAAATAAATAAGAAAAAAAAAAAATAAAGGATAAATTTTACAAATATGTCAAGTAGCTTCACTTCCCCACCACCACCACCTCCTTCTCCCCTCTAGCGATGCCCCTCGGACTGGTTATACTTACTGCCTGACGGCATTCGCCTTCGACACTGACAAATAACGAAGTGTGAAAAAGGGCCACAGCCCAGGACCGACCAGGTTCCATCAACAGTGTTTAACAGAATACATCGGCCATTAGTGGACTCATCTGGCTTCCCATCTCGCCAATCTTGAAAACAAAATATACCCATAGTAGTTCGGGGTTTTCTTATGGTCTCAATTAATCAATTAATTTCCACTCCTATACATACGTGTAGTTCAAAAGATAGAAATGTTTATTGAATGAAAAATGTGAATGAAAAATGGAAATTGCCAATTTGTACCCCAAAAATGGTGCTTCAGTTTTTACAGTGTATATTTTTTACACTGCGTTGCCAATGTAGCTACAATTAAATCGCTTTTATTCATGAACGGCACAACGTACTGCATTGGAAATAGATTCAAAATTCTCTGTGATTTTTAGTTCTTTCTGCTCATGATAAAGGACTGTTATTGTTTTAGCAATAAGGGTGCAATCGGAGACAGTCCAGGCAGTGGACTACATTGGCTGAAGTGTTTTCCCCTCCCCCTTGACGCCAAGGTCCTGGTAACCCACTGACCCTAACACGGCACGTCCAAGGTCACGCCAGTCGCTGACACAGTCCTCTGTCAGGGAAATTACGCCGGGCATTGAGAAAGTAACTTTCTATTATAAAAATACCAGTTAAACACTTACTCCAGAATCCCTGTCTAGATGAGTTTGGTTCTTCGTTGTAGAAGGCATCGCTCCCTGATCTACAAGGGAAGAACCTCGGAGCTGTTGTCTCTATTGCAGGACAGGCGAGAAAGACCTTCGACTCGCTGCTGGGTTCGTACGTCTTCAAAGTCTTAACAATGAAGTCGTTTTCGGCCAATGAGTCGATCACCAATAAATCAATTCCCAATGGCTCACATATTTTGGTGACCTGGTCAGAGTATGTGCGACTTTCATGCAGGAAGTAATACGCTTTGTCCAAGAATGTGTGATTCCAGCTCAGGTCGGGACAAGGCTCTGCTGAAGAACCTACATCAGAGAAACAAACAAGCAACAAATAACAAACAAAAGAAGATGATAATACAAACTATTCATTCATACAACGTTTCTGCTGTATGCTTAATCACATGACCTCTGCAAATGGATAAAGAAATCGATAAAAGTTGTTATGCATATGCAATATAAGACATTATGTAACTTTTTGTTACGAATGAAATTTCTGTGTAAAAGAATCAACATCATTAAATGTCAAGTACGTACGGACGCACTTCTACCAGGTGAATGACGTCTTTGGCTCAAAAATAAACTTCCCATTTTTTAAAATCTTTGCGAGCTAGAATGCAGAAATTGTGGATACTTTGTTTAATGACAATATGATTTCTTCATCAGAATAAACTGGATAATTTTCTTTTAAATAATATTACTTTTTGATCAACCGGCCCTCAGAGCACGCATCGACAGGCCCCCAATCAACATATCGAGCGGGGAAAACGCCCTAAACTCCCATAACCAGTCCGCCCCTGGTTATGTGCTACTGATCCATAGCAATATGTGAATTATTGACAAAAACCGAACACAAATGTATGCATGAGCTTATAGCTACATATATTTTTCTATATTTCTCTTGTATACTGAAATAAACTTTTCAATGGAAAAGCAATATGTATGGCATATGCTGTGATAAAAAATGTATCCGTGTCCCTTTTCTAGTCTGCAAGCACAGGCCCTAATTTGACACTTTATCAGAAAATCATTGTGTCTTGAGAGAAGCCTAACTGACTGGTCGTGTCAATATAGGCACCTATAGTACATGGCCCATGGTAGTCTTACAGTGCAAAAATAGTTTGTCCATATAGTATTTCTTTCGTTTCTGTCATAACATGCTGAACGAACAACCTTCACCTGGTAAAATTTCCTCTGTTCGTTTCTTCTCGTCATCTTGATTTTTAAAAAAATGCTCTAACGGAATTTGTACCGGAAAATATGGGGAGCGAGCTTGGAGAAATGAGAATGTCTTTTCTAGTGGCGTGGCTACCTGGAGGGACGCACTGGGCAGTATTTCTATCCACTCGAATGAAGGAAAAGAGGAGGACAAGTAAGATATCGGGGGGGGGGGGGCAGCAATGGAAGATGATACTAGCCCCTCCAATGCAATTCCTCCTAAATGTCCTATGGCCGGAGCTGCGCAGTGTCACTGGTCTTTGCCCAATTACATATGTATTTCCTTTCACGGAATTGATTGAATAGATTGAAATTCAAAATTCAGTGTCTTAGAGCAGTTAGGAGCTATTATCCAATAAAAATACCAGTGTGAAAGGGCTGAATCGGATTAGGAAATAAGCATAAGAGAACTACTCAAGATAATAACATTATTATATACCTCTAGGTTTGTAAGAATTAATTTATCCGACTTCTATCATATGTATTCATGAAATGCAGAACCAGGAAATGATGAAAGATTTCATTTTTGTTACAGAGGGTGTCCCTAAAAGTTGAAATTATAGTTAAACGGATTACTTAGTTATTCACCTATTTTTACTTCATAATTGACAGAACTTACTCGTTGCTCGTGTATACATCATAAGAAAACTCACAATCACAATGTTGGAAAGATCATGCATCTTGTATTGTATAACCATGGTAATTAACTGTGTCTGATCAATTATGCATGATATTTCCATCACGATCATCGCATTACATGAAAGAAGAGAATTGTGAGCTTTTCGACCATGTCATTTTTGTGGGTGTGTTGGAACTAATGTGAGTCAATTACTGTCGACCCTAATTATGCAAATGAACCAATGCCGCGTACATCAATTACTTCATGACAATTGGTTTCTGACAATGCTATTTCAAACTCTGAAAATGGTAATGTGGGTGTGTGAATCATTATTCATGTGTTAGTGTCAAGTGAAGGAAGATAAAATGAACATTTAACGATATTTACATTAATCACACACACACACACACATCTATGTTTTCTATTGTTCGAATTTCAACCGATGACTCCACTATTGAATTGCGTCACAAAATTCATTGACGGAATAAACCTCACCAATTGTTGACAAACGATGACCCATTGTTCTCTATGTTCGATGTCATCGGTTTGAATGCATATACATGTACACCCACCCACACACACACACACACACACACACACAACCTCTTTCCCTTTGTTTTCTCTATTGTTCAAATAGCCACACAAGCCTGACGGAATAAAGGCATCTATTGTGTTTGACTGTCCAATTAGTCACACAAGTATACCTCTGTTGCTACACACACACACACACACACATTTATATATTCAATGAAAGGTAAAATGGTGTGAACGTGTTGAGAAGTATAAAATAAACAGGTAACACGGAGAGAAAATACACAGAGAGAGCAGAGATGATTTTTCCACAAGCGCTTTCGTTTATTCTTCAGGTGGAATATAAGATCTTGTTTCTCTGCTTAAATATATATATACAAGGTATATAATGACATTAGAGATACCAGAATACATGTATAATACATGAATTCTGTGTTACCTGTTTATTTTATATATATATATATATATATATATATATGCGGAAGTACATGTATGACTAAAGGGTACATTAGCTGCACACACAACAATGCGGTTAATTTATTCCGTCATAATAGCGCCACCTACATTAGCGGAACAGTTGAGCATAGAAATAAGACAAAAACTGTCCAGCTAATGTAGCCTTTAGAGTTTTATATATACACATACATATATATATATATATCTGGTACAAAGCTCTTGAAATCTTCAATGACAGACATGATTTGATTTGATTTGATTTTATTCGTCAGGTATATTGCAATACAAACATAACCAGGTACCATGACAGGATAGCCCATGAAAGCCGAAATGGCTTATTTCCAACGGGGTCCTTATACCTAAATAACTGATTAAAAAATACACTAAGAAAACACATTAGTACGGCTACAAGACTATCGTACACGTACGACAGGTAATAAGAATGTACTAAAGTAGCAAAATAAAACATAATAACATTTTTATAAAGTAGGCGAAGATTACATAAATGTGAAAACAAGACTTACTCAACGGAAAAAACTATATACAGAAAATCATAATGAAACTATCGATAATAAACGTTGGTTACATAAGTCATATAATATAGGAAAAACCATCTGAGCTACAAAAAGGAGAGGAGAAATATAGTTATGGAGTAGACACATTTTTCAGATGATGCTTCAACACCCTCTTAAAATGTAAAAAATTCTTAACTGACTTAACATGATTTGGGAGGGAATTCCAGAAAAGAATACCGTTAAAATAAAAGGAATTTCCAATTTTACCTTTCCGCTTAGGCACTACGAAATTAAATTGACTATTTCTAGTGTCATGCCCATGAACACTTGAAGAGCGAGTAAAATTATTTGAAATATAGTGATCTGCATTAGAGTAAAAAATCTTATGTACATGGTGAATTAAAAGTTGTTGTGATCTAAGGTTTACATGAAGAAGACCAGCTGTTTCAAGTTCACTCTTCCCAATGTGTGTTCTTGGTGGTAAGTGATTGATAAATCTTACAATCTTATTTTGAATTATTTTTAACTTGTTTTGATCCACCTTGCCTAGACTGCAGTACCATGCCACATTAGCATAATCAAATAAACATTGTATTAAGGAAAAACTTAAAATGCGTCTTGATTTTAAGTTCATGCAATTTTGATAACGATACAAGAATTTTAGACGAGCATTAGCTTTTTTGACAATACTGTCAACCAAACTTGAGCAAGAAAGATCACTAGCTATATTTAGTCCTAAATACTTCACAGAATCCTGTCTCTTAATGAGTTGATTGTTATAACTTATATTGAAATCATCAGTATACTTCAGCCTACCCCGCGAACAAAACAAAATACTTTCGGTTTTACCAATATGTAAGCTAAGCTTATTTGCTGTCATCCAATTAACACAGTTTGATAATTCTAAGCTAAGTTTTTCCCCGATCAGCTTAGGATCAGTACCAGAATATAGTAACACACTATCATCCGCATATAAAAGTAATTTACTGTCGTTGACACAAACACACATATCATTAATGTAGCACATGAAAAGAATAGGACCTAATATGCTCCCCTGGGGAACTCCGCATCTTATGGGCATAGAATCGGAGAGTACATTTTGCAACGAGACAACTTGATGACGATTGGTCAAGTAAGACCTAAACCATTGCACACATGCAGAATTTAAACCCATTACTTCTAATTTACTTAACAGTATATTATGGTTAACGGTATCGAAGGCTTTTTGCAAGTCAAGAAGAACCATCCCGACAAAACGTCCTTGGGAAATTTCGTTCCTCACAAAATCTAACAGGTGAATAAGACAAGTTTCAGTGGAATAACCATTTCTAAAACCAGATTGAAATTCGTATTTTATTTTGTTTTCTTGAAAGTAGTTCTCTAATTGGGCATACACACATTTCTCTAGGACCTTCGAGACTATACTTAAAACGCTAATCGGTCTATAATTGCTAACATTAGTTTTATCTTTCTTTTTATAAAGGGGTGTTACTTTTGCAATTTTCATTTCATCAGGGAAGGTGGAAGTTGAGATAGATAAGTTAATAATGTAAGTTAAAGGTTTATACAAATATTTAGCTCCATCCTTCAAAAATCTGGCAGGTACCAAGTCAAGCCCGGTACTTTTTGATATTTTCAACTTATTTAATTCATCTAAAACAAACTTTTCTTTGACAGGAGAAAAAAGAAAACAACCTTTCGACACACCCTTAGTGTCGTATAATTTTTGTAATTTAACACTGTCCGTTCCAAATTCATTTGCGTTGCTATCTGGCAGATTACTAGCTAATTTTTCTGCCACAGTTGTGAAATAATTGTTAAATTCGTTCGCTATCCTCATATTATCATGACATAACTCCCCTTGGATATTAATAACATTCTCTTTAACATTCTTTTGTTTGTTTTTACAACCTAAATCTTTCAGATTCTTCCACAACTTTTTTAGAATCATTTTTATGCTCATCAATTTGATTTTGGAAGTATTCATCTTTAGCCTGTCTCACTTTTCTTTGCACCAAATTACGTAAAAGTTTATATTTCTTTTCTAATTCTAAATTACCACAATCCTTTTTCATTCTTTTAAAAGCTATATTTCTTTGTCTTATTAACGAAATAATTTCAGCATTCATCCACTTATCGGTTCTTTGCTTAATTCTTACTTGTTTTAATGGAGCACATTTATCAACTATAGACATGAAAATATTTTTGAAAATTGACCACGCAGTATTTACTTCTTTACATTCTAATATGTCAGACCAATTGACTCGAGATAAAACATTATTAAAATCATCTATACAATAGTTTCTCATACACCGAATATTTATATTTCTATGCTGTTTGAATACAGGTCTTATTAGCTTCCTAGAGCAGTAGGTTAAAAAATGATCACTTAGGCCAATTTCAATAACACCACTTTGACAAATATTTTCTTTTTTACTGCTGATTACATGGTCTATTAATGATGAAGTGGCCGATGTTGTTCGAGTGGGTTTAGTTATAAGTTGACTCAAACCATTTAAATTCAAAATATTCTTGTATTTTTTTGATAATGAAGACTGCTGCAAAAGGCAGATATTCATGTCCCCTAAAATTATAACCTCATCATCTTTTGTTAATTTATCCAAGGTGTCAGTGAGATATTCAATAAAAAAATGATCTGTAGGGGGTCTGTACACAACACCTAGAGTAATGGGTTTTGTATGGGGTAATAGAATGTCAATCCATAACGATTCAATATCATTTTGTGTAAGATCTTCTCGTACGTTAAATGCAATATCATTTCTAATATAAAGACAGACTCCACCACCATGTTCTCCTACACGGTCTCGTCTTAAAATACAATATCCATCGATACAAACTTCTTCATCGTTCACGGAAGAGTTTAACCACGTTTCAGTGATTGCAATTACAGAGATTCTATTTTGGGAGAAAAGGAGTCGTAGTTCAGGTATTTTAAACAGAATTGATCTAACATTCAAATGAACAAGATGCAACCCTTTACCATTAAAAGTATCATTAAATGATTCATATAAAGCGCTTTCATCAACAGTATTCTGTATTCTAACTTCAGGGATAGGAGGTAAAATTGGTTGAGAGGGTTGAATATCTTCACAGGATTGAGTAAAAAGGGAGTCACAAAAAGGTGGTAATGAGCACGTCAAACAGACCCAATTTTCATTGGGGTTATGATATAACCTGGTATACTCAGAGAGAGAGATTTCAAGACATTTAGTATGGTACCACTTTTGGCAGGTGGAACACAATAGGCCATGTTGGTTGTTTTTTACGGGTTTATCACATTTACCGCAAGGAAATTTGTAGTTTGGACCGGGATTAGTTTCTACGTCACCAGATAGGAAAAGACGATAAAATATTTGATTATTTGTCTGAAATAACGTAGTTTGAAAGGTGGCCACAGAGTTCTGATAATACAAAATTCGGGAGTGAAAGTATTTTAAGCGTTTAAATGATTTTAGCGTAACATATTCAAAACTAGACGCAACCCCGCAAGAACATAAACACGAAATTAAAAGATAAAATACAAGAAAGTTCATGACACCTTAAATACACACACGCCTGCTGCTCTCTTATAAACTAAAAAAAGACAAAAATGAGTCAGTGTCTATATCCCGCCATTATCCTCAAGCTCCATCTTCGAGACACTGGCATTGACTGGAAACACCGCTTCCTGGGCGACATATACACGTTGATTGTGAGCTCCAGAATGTTTATAAACGTGAATTTCAAAAGATGCTAGTCTGTAGACTGCAACAGGCTTGGACATCGCACACCCACATAAGGAGAGAGATGCGGAGAGAGTGATCGTAAAAGCAGCTGTCGGTTCCAACGGTCGAAACAAAAACAAAGCAGGCAAGGTCAGACTGGACAGGAATGTTAATAGCCCTCTTCTGATCTATGGAGAAGTAGTGTGTAGTAGAAAGTTGTGATCCAAGATAGAGAAAATGAAGTATAGTCTTGAAGAAACAAAAGAGCAAGGCGAATATATTCCATGTCATAGTCCGCAACACCGTCTGTCATATGTAATCATATGTAATAAATATGAGCTTTTATATTTATTACATATGATTACATATGACAGACGGTGTTGCGGACTATGACATGGAATATATTCGCCTTGCTCTTTTGTTTCTAAGAGAACTGAAAACAATCATTAAGAGTCAAGAGCTCTGAAGGACAACAACAAAGATTTGTCATGGCTAGCAAATTACACTTCTTAAAGGAGAATTAACCCCTGATTACAAATTTACTTATATTGGAAGGTGTAATATATTCCTACTTATTGGCCTAAATCATTTTCTAATAAGATATCAGAAAAGGGTATAAATAAAGATATTCCAACGCCCGGTATCGTCTCCTACTCATTTACATGGGGGCTGCCATTTTCTTGCTGATTTGGAGTTGTACATGAACCATTGAGAAATGTTCCAGTCAGGAAGATATTTTGAATCCAAATCCTAAATTGATTTTCTTCATTACCTAAAATCCCATATGTGACGAAAAATATAAAGTGGGTGTTTACATGTATTATAAAAATTAAATCTTTATAATGATACTTTTAAATTGTTTGGTTTTGCGTAGCAAAAATCTATTTTCTTGGGTTTGCCAAACAGAGCAGAACATAATATATGCAGCATGCATTCTGACTTTTCAAGTCCATTATCCGAAAGCAGGTGAATGCATAGTTTGCCGCTATAGATGCTCAGGGAAGAAGCATCCATAAGATTTGAATTAATTTGCTCCGTCCCATACGTCCAGTATCAAGAAAATAGATTTCTATTAAGCGAATATCGATTTTCAACAGAAATATATAAGGAAATCTTCAGTTTAAAAATAAATTGATATATCTATTCTATATTTTTAATCTCAAATGGGTTTTTAATTTTGAAAAAGGCAATTGAGCATTTGGATTAAGAAAATCTTCTTGTACACATAAACAAAATGGCAGCCCCCATGTGCTGCTAGCAGACGATACATATTGCTAGCAGATGGTAAATTTTGCTCAGAAAATCTTGATTCGTATCGATCTCGTATATTTTGACGGGAAGCCATATAGTCTAACAAGTAGGAATAAATAACACCTTTGAACACTGTCATCTTTATTTTTGAGCGTAATTCTCCTTTAACGATAATCTATTCTAATGAGGATTTCCTTCATTGGATTTTCTTATATCTTTCTTTGCTTATGATTTGGAATACTACCATCATTTGCAAAAGTTTAAGACCACTATTCCAAAATGCAATAAGTCAAAGAAAGAAACAAAAATTAAAAACTTATTTTTCAGACATACAATTATTTTCATGGCATAACCTATGTATCATACTTGAACTATAGGCTTATACCATTACTCTTGTGCTACTGATCACTGTAGTAAACATGTTATGTAATCATTCAATGAGACAAAAGAAAGTATTCAAAATTATTGAAATACCCACAAATCCCGAGGTGGTCTTAAACTTTTGCAAATGATGGTACTATCATTACTTTTTTACCTGTTATATATAACACTGTACTGTTATATTACTCGAAATATCAAATAACTCGTATTTTGGATTATCCTGTGGTTTTCTGGTGTTTCAATCTCTCGTATAGCTTTCTGCCCTTTATGACGTCATACCTTTGTTACGTAATCGTATTTTGGATGCCCGGCTGCTGTCTGCTGGTATACCAAGCGTCCAAACTTTTATTATAATTATTATTATTTTATTCGCCAAATCAAAGTACATACATGTATAGTTACAAAGAAGAACAAAAAACACAATACACGAAGGTTGAAAATAATATAATCGATCGCCCAAGTGTATACTGACAAGTTGCCAGGAATGGGGCAGGCAAAATGAATCACCGAAACCCTAAGGCCCGAATTCACAAAGGTTTGGTTTAAACCATGGTTTTTTTAAGCGCACGGAATCCGATCCAATCATATATTTTCTTTGAGCGCGCGCATGGGCAGTGTGCGCTTATTTACGCATATTTTAGTACGCTTACGGAGGTTTAAACCTTACCCATGGTTTAAGCCTCCTTTGTGAATACGGGCCTAAGGGTCCCCCATTCCGAACTTGAACTCCTTCGCGCATCCATGGTAAAGTGTTTCCATCTTATAATTATATTGTTATTGTTCATATCTGTTCTCCACTTGATAAAGGAAGAGGCTTCGGAAAATTTGTGGATTTTAATTTGTAAATAAATTGTTGTTTGAACTAAGCATGATATTTGTCGGGATTTTGTTCTTTATATATTATATATATTTATTTATATATATCACATAGGTGTAGTTAAATTTGGAGTTGAGGCATTCAAAAGTGCTCAATGCTGAAGGGCAGAGCATAACATTTGTACCTGGGTCCTGTCCGCTACCGTCGGTTTCACACTCGACGCGATCTTCAGGCAGACTGATGACTCGACTCAACTTGTGCATCTGCTTGCTGCACTGGGTCGGTGTCACGTTTGGGTGGCTTTCTTGGCTGCCTTTATCGGTGCCTGCACTTTTAGATGATCTCCGACCTTTTCTTTAGTGCCTCTCTTTTACTGATAATAGTGTACTTCTCCTCCAGGCAGAGATTGCAGAGCCCACTTTTTCTTAGGTTTAGATTGGATTTCTTTTCGATCCTCCAAGATAGTGTGAATTCGGTGTTAGATTCCTTTAGGTTCCATACATATTTGGAAAGTTGAGTTTCGTTTCTGTATTTTTCATGTTTCATGGATTTCACATGGTTTCTGTACCTGTCCTTGAAAGTGCCCCCGCTAGTCCATGGTAGTGTTTTTCTCATTGCCATAATGAATGGCAGCTTTATATACAAGGGACACTCTGATTTTTGTCGGCAATTGCATTTCTGTTTTGGTTCTTTCTCAGTTGACTTTCTCAGTTTCGTTCGACGATAATGTTGATATCCGTTTTCACACGGCTAATGGTATTGGATTCAGAATGGGAGGGGGTGGTTCAAGCTCTTGTGTACGGCATGGGTGTGTCGGTGTGTTTTCTGTAAGGTTGGAACGTACCGGAATCGAGGTCAAGGGTTACGTCTAGGTAGTGGACTGATATAAGGTTGGCTTGGACCGTGATGCGTAAGCCCATCTTATTGAAGATTTTCTGGCTACGATTCTGCGATTTTTTCAGGTCGGGCTAGATCGGGGAAAAATTGAGCCGATCCACATCCAATACGACGGAGCCACGCTTTCCAAACGCTGTATCTACGACTAGTGCGTGCTCGCTACACTTTGATTACGATTATCGGGACTAATAACAGGCGCTCAGGTTACGCTCAATAATGATGTAACTACGCTGTTTGCACGATCTTGCCGATGCGGTCCGATGTATGTGCGCTCTATATGCGACCTAATCACGCTGTTTCCCCGTTCTCGCATAATTTATAATAAGTATCATGTGAGGGAATTAATGTCACTGCTGAACAGCGCGCAAGAGCGTAGCTAACGCGAGAACAGCGTTGGAGGAGCGGGCACAGCGTGGTAAGAGCGAGAGCGCAGCGCAATAAGAGCGTATTGGGAACTGGATAAGCGAGTCGGGTGCGTAAGGAGAGCGGCATTGCAGCGGGAAGGTCGTGATTCGATCTGCGTGGAGCGGGGCGTAACTATATTGATGTTTACTAATATCGCCGATCTGGTGCCACTGTTGCTACGCTTAGAAAGACCTTACTACGCTCAACCCGCTTTCTTTACGCTGTCCTTACGATCGCCCCGCTAGCTTTACGATAACTTTTTGATCGGGGAGATCGGGGAGAAATTTTGAACATGTTCAAAATTTCTCCCCCATCTGAAAAATGCCCGCTCCTATCCCGATCTCACAACGCCATCTTTACGATGCTGCCGATTGCAAGCGATGCCAGTATACGCTTTCCCCGATCTACCAAAATCTACCAGATCGGGGTAGATCGGGAGCCAGAGCGGCATAGTGGAACGGCCCTTAAGGTCTTTCCGCGACCTATCAGCCCTGCTGCCCGGGGCTCTTCTGAGTGTGGCGAGGCCATCGTCGCGATAAAGGCCTACGCTGTGTGTTCAGATTCTTCATTTTGGATATTGCGTATAGGCCCACGAGCTCGCATACTTCGGCTCCATCAAAGGCCCCCATGGAAACGTCCAACTGTTTCCGCCCCTCTTGCTTTTGCCATGGTTTGTTATTGTTGTCATACAGTATTCTTCTCGAATGCATTATTGTTTCCATCTCATCCTCTCCTACGTTAGTGAACTGCTTAGCCCATTGTAGGCATTTGGATAGCAAATCGAATGAGATGGAGGGGTAAAAGTCTATTATATCAAAGACAATGAACGATAACGACTCCTTGTTCGGCAGTTTACTGAACCAGTCAAGCACATCAGCTGTACATGTGCTTCTCCACTGATTGGCGTTGGTTTTGTCTTTTATTTCGTTATTTATACGGTCTATTATTTTGCTGGCGCGACCCAATTCTGGTTTGGTGGGGTTAATCAGTATTACTTGTGGGTTATCTCTGAAATTGTCCTTACGCTCTTTTAACGTAATGAAAGCGGACTTATTCGTTGTGCCGTCTACCCTGTCACTGATTTCTAACTTTTGGGCGATCGATTCGGATTCTTTCTCAATGTCTTTAATTACTAATTCCCGCGCAGATTTTTATTTCCTATTGATGTTCTCATTTAAGAGTTTTTCATATTTATTTGGGCTCATCGTGTATACGTTTCTGGCTTTGTCGGCGTTGAAGAACACATGTTTAGATTCATTTATCTTTCTTACGTCATCTCTGAGTTTTCTTTGGAATTGGTCATATATATATACATATATATATATTACGAAAGGAAATGAGGGGAAATTTGGTCATATATATATATATTTATATGTGATGAAAAGGAAATGAAAGGTGATGCAAAGGAAATGAAAGGTAATGAGGGAAAGTGTTATTCACTGACGTGTATAGATTTGAATATTAATCTATAGCCTACCAGCAAGATATTAGACGATTATTACTCATAGTTAAGAGGTAGTTATTCACATTTTTTTCTTTCAAAAATCATATTGTCAGTGTATCCAATTACAAGCGCAGTAGAACGTATATTGTAAAGAGAGATGAGTGGTTATTTTCCACGATCTAAAAGAAACAAGCCTGTGAAAATCTCACAAACTCGACTCAAACTGTGCTTGATCTGTCACGGAAGTATTCAAAATTGTTAAACTCATATCAACAGTAGGCCCATCCTTATTCAAGTATACACGCCAGAAAAAGAATGCTTTCTATTTGATTATCTGGCAGATCGGATAGATGGATCTTTTTAATTTTTACGTCGGATTTGTTCGAAGCACAACAAGAAACTCCTTATCTTCGCTACGTGTTGGTAACTGTGTTTTATCTACCATGCATTTTTACAATTTTCGTCGGGAACACTTTCGTACTTATGGCGTACAAGAGGGACCGAAGAATCCGCGAAAATACAACTAATGTCTATATCCTCAACCTAGCTTTTGCAGACCTACTGGTAGGTGCCGTCCTTGTTATTTATGCACATGGCTTTTATACACGAAGGTGGAGTTTTGGAGGGTTGTTTTGTATTGTAACATGGGTGTTCGACTACACAGCAACACATATGTCTGCCATCACAATTGTCACCATAAGTGTTGACAGGTATATCATGGTACACTATCCCCTTAGACATCGTTCAGGACAATCCCACAAGAAAGTAGCCATCATTTGCAGTATCCTGTGGCTGGCCTGTCTCGCTGTCCATTCGATTTTAGCGTTCACCTACTCTGCTAAGACTGGGTTCTTGCATGCCGAGGACAGAATAGCCCTCTGTGAGTTGGGGTATGGAAAGAATCTCGTCGTACTTGTTGCATTGTTCGTGGTGGGGTTCCTGCTGCCTGTTATATGTGTCTTCTCACTGAACCTCACTGTGTATTTCCATTTGAAGAGACGTACCAACGATTATCTTCAAACCGGGCAAAGCCGAGACCACAGATCATCTGCAATTCCTCTTGACGATAGACTGTCACAAACAACACAATGTGGAAACGATGACATGCGGATTCATGGAGGTGCGTCAGGTTCTCAACACCGGAAAGCAGCAAGGTTCCTGACATTGATACTGACCATCTTCGTCCTGTGCTGGTTGCCCTACTATATAGAAGATTGCTATACTTTTGTACATTCCTCGGGTGTCCAGAATGAAGCCATTAGTAATGTAGTGTCTTTTATCCTTTGGATGAATTCTGCCATTAATCCATTCTTGTACGCTTTCACCAACGTCTTCTTCAAGGAAACTTTCATGCATTTCTTGAGATGCAAATCAAGAGCGGGAAGTTTGATGAAACCTTGTTTCCCGTTGGATACCAATCCAAGGGACGGAGGGAGCAAGAGAGGTAAAGAGAAATTGAGGGAGGAGAAATAAGAGAGAAAAGGGGAATGTGAATTTGTCAGTTCATAATATTGAATGGCCTTGAGTGCGATATACCCTCGTGTCCCACAAAAAAGTCAGTCATTATTACTATATATTATTACCAATTTTATTGTAAGAAGGAAGAGGCAGAGGCAGCGGAACGCAATTTAATAACTTCTCATGAAATGATAATTTGACATCAAATTGCACTCCAAGAAAGTTACAATACCCAAGATTGTACTATGTAAATTTCATTGCTCATTAATCCGCTCCTAAATAATTAAAATACCTCCTTTCAGTGGTCATGACCCCTACGTTAAGAATTACTTTATTACCAACTGTAAGTAAGTGAATGTTTCGTGCGTTTATTTTTTTTCAAAAGTGGGGAAATGTGTGTTAAATAGAGCAAACGTCGACTCTTTTCTAATAAGACATTTTCCAGGTTGTGAACCACCCCAACGATAAGTATTCAAGAGAGAATGTTCCCCCCCCCCCCCCCCTGCAACGAATGGATGTCCAAATTTTCAGCTGTGTTCCTGGCGCTTAAGAAAATATTCAATCTGTACTGACTCGGCTCCTTGAAAATTGTTCCCTCATTAGGCCACTGTAAGTAGGAATTTGGGAGTTGTCTTTGACCATCTGTTCAACATGGAAAAGCATGTTTCATCCATTTGCAAAAGTTCAAACTTTCACCTTCGGAATGTCAGGCGAATTCGTAAATACATGTCGAAGCAGACTACGGAACAGGTCATCCATGCCTTGGTGACCATCTAGATTGGATTGCTGTAACGCGCTCCTCGTTGGTGTCCCCTCTTGAACCATTTCTCGTTTGCAGCGGGTACACAACAATGCAGCGCGTGTGCTCACTAAGGCTAGGAAGTACACTCGAATGAGTCATATCCTTCGCCAATAAGCCACTTCGGAGATGCAATCTGAGCATGAGCAGATAAAGGTCATCTGTACCAAATTCTAAAACCCACTGACACTAATATTCGATATGTGCTCATGAATGTCATGTAATCATTATTCAATTATGCACAAATGGTGCATTCCATGATATCCAGGTGGAAGTATTCTTTTAAAGGGGGAAACAAAAGCTATTCATGAGGCACCTCTATCACTCCCAGAGTTATTTTTCTGAAGTGCACATAAAGGGACCCTCCATGTCTAAAATATCTGTGGATATTTGGGGTCATTTGTACCATGCGCTAACCCCGAACTGGCTTATTGCATTGGCTACCGGTACAGAAGAGAATCATGCTCAAGATATGTCTGACTACCTTCAAGATTGTACATGGACAGGCCCCCAAGTACCTTTCTGAGATGGTGTCAGTAACTCGGTTAGGTCACTGAGGTCTTCGGAGGCCACGAGACTAGTTGTGCCGAGGACAAGAATGGGAACCTACGGAGGCAGGTCTTTCGCCAAGGCCACACCTATTCTCCGGAACTCTCTTCCTCCGTATTTGAGGCAATTAGATTCCATAGAACAATTCAAGACACTACTGAAAACTTATCTGTTTGTCTAAAGATAATTACATGTAGTTTATCTGTTGAACTTTTTCTATGTTGTGCATAATATTCAGCTACGTCCAAAGTCTCGGCCTATTTCATTTATTTAATATATCCAACCAAGACGGCCTGTCATGCTGTGTTTTAGCCAAATTCCTACAATTATATATATATTTATATATATATATATATATATGCGAAGATACCCAACATTTCGACGGCGTCTCGGTAAATTGTATAGCGTGAGGATTGATGAGAAAGGAGACAAAGGACGTAGCTGAACTTCAACTTTATTGGGTCAAGCTTTCGGCCTTCACGGCCTTCTTCAGGTTCTGAAGATTATAATACAACCTGAAGAAGGCCGTGAAGGCCGAAAGCTTGACCCAATAAAGTTGAAGTTCAGCTACGTCCTTTGTCTCCCGTCTCATCAAACCTCACGCTATATATATATATATATATATAAATTCATAATGTTCCACGTATTGGCATAGGCTATGATGATATCAAAATAAAGGATGACTGAAATGCATTGATTGCCAATTACAGAAATTTTATTCTCCAAATATTCGGGGGTCCTCCCCCTTCGTCAGGGAAAACGTGAAGTGATTTCGACTGATAACAAACAATAATAAAATAAAAGCAAACGCAGTCTAAGCGTATGTTGCAAATGCATTATGCGCTAGTGTTGCTGGGGCTAAAATTAGGCATTATGACGTAAAAAACGTCACAATGAAAAAGACGTCATAATTAATATGAAGACGTTTAGACTGCGAAAGCTGTACAGAGACAGAGACAAAGCACTTGGCATAAAGAAGAATGGTCATACCATAACAAAATAATATAAATTATATATATATAATATATATTTTGATATATATATATATATATATATATATATATATACATATATATATTGTTAGCTTCTATGAGAAGCTAAATCAGAGACTCAAATTTTCTCATTGGTTAAGGCAAATCGTTCCAAATTTCAGAACCAGTGAAACGGATATTATGTTTAAAAATAAATTACTGTGTTTGGGAATAAAAATTTCATCGTTTGATCTGGTACAATATTAATGAATATCTGAAACACGTTGAAAGTTTAGATTTTAGAGATTTATATAACAAGGTACACAGTTGAAGTTTATTTAAATCTTGAATGCGAAACAAGATTTGAATAAAAGATCGCTACTGGATCGTGGATGAGAACCTGGTATGATACGAGACCTTATTTTGCAGTATACATAGCTTCTTAAGACTAGTCCTATAATGTATTTGTCTATACTACATACGATAAGATGCGTATGGGAGAATTGATGAACAGTATAAAATACGCAATAACTTTTGGGGTAGAAACATACTTAGGCGGTAAATGACACCAATGTTCTTAGCTACCGTGTTTTCAAGCTCATGTATGTGATTTTTCCATGTTAGTTTATTATCTATAAAAACACCAAGATATTTAGTAGATTCAACTCTAAGTAGAATATGAATTTTCAGTTTGATTTGGACGGAGCTAAAGTCAGGAGGTTTGGAGAGCTGCAGAATATCATGTAGTCACATTCCTTGTAGTTGATTGTTAATTTATTAGCAGGAAATCAATCGCAAACTTTCATTAATATGAAGCGCCCTGTTATGATCATGACGTACAATAGCGCATTAACAGAAATGACATTAATGCGAATGAAATTACATTAAGTACAAACAAAGAAGAACAGTACAAATACAAAATTAGAGCGATGAAAAAAAATTAGAGATGTGGCATATTCTTTAATACAAGATATAAGGAGTTCCGGTATTTCATAAAGGAATTACAAAACATTTTATATTTAATTACATGAAGCTTAGTGAAATTATCTTTTAAATACTAGAACATTATCGATGTGACCTGTTAACCCATATGCGCAACAATGCATTTTGATCACGTGATCGGCAGGTGCTTTTCATCTTCAGGCATGGGATCAATCGTAGTTATAAAGGGCTTCACCAGTTGTGTATGGACCAGGAAAGATGGAGAAGATAAGATGAGAAAACTAATTGACGAATATGAAATAAAACAAGAAACTACTTTTCCTTCTTTGCATGTGCATTATATATACATAAATATATATATTATTATTATATATATATATATATATATATTTGAATGTACAACTGACAGACTGAAATAAAGAGAAAGAAAGAGATATATTTTCAGTATTTTGATTAATGGCAGTTTGTGCAATTCAGTTATCTACATTCATGCTTCTCATTATATTCATTTACATTTTTTTTTATCGTAGCCTATTTTTTTCTTATTTTGCGGGGGAGGATGTTCTGAAATAACATGCATTCATTGTATGATCCATCAAAAAGAAATGGAAGAACGGAAATACTCCTCTGTGATTCAGTGCTATTGCTCTGTTTTTCCCCAGTAGCCATGGTAAACTCTTCAAGCTTTTCAACGAGAAACCAAAAAACTTTAGTCTATCTTTTTCTCTTGGAGTGTAGCCCCTGAAAACAAAGCTTTTTCATAAAACCGTCCTTGTGAATATGAAATTGCATGTTTAATTTAGGACTCAATGAAAGAAAGCTAGCCAATATTCACAAGGAAATTGGTTACTATGACGACTGCTCCGCATCAAAATCATGAACTGGTATGAAGGGGGAGTTCGTCATATTGTTCATAAAATATATTGATGAAATCTCATTGAAATCACTCTGCGCATATTGCAGAAAGTTGATAATCGACAATTATCATGCATTGTTACAAAGGATGTTTCCTTTATCATGTTTCTTCTGGGCGTAATGAGGTTTTATTACAATAGGCCTGTATCTCTTTGTAATATATTATTTTTATTCATTAAAAACATGAAAGTTACCAAGATCTTGTTTGCAGTGAATATTATTTTATTTAAGATTCATATTATTTTCGATGATATATCCTTGACGAATCTGCAAGTTAGGTTAACGACGACTGTTGATATAAAGATAGTCATTGAAGTTTGTTCTTTTTTTTTCTTTTTCTTTTTTCGATATTCTTTTTTTTTAGTTAAATCTAACTGAACATTAAAATTATCTTTGCATTTTATGTTGTCATCATATCTCTTCTTTTACTTGAAAATTATGATTCGAGAAAAGAGTCAGGCCCTTCATCCTATTACCCTGAATTCATGACATACCCTACATTATTTTATTCAGTCATGATGGTTTAGATATTCTTTGTAATCAAACAGTATACATAATAAGTGGCGTATCTACTGGTGGCAGGGGAGGGGCGCACGTGCCCCGGGCGTCACTTGAAGGGGTGAAAAAACGCAAAAGAGAGAATTAAGAAAAAGAAGGGAAAATGTAGAAAATCATGATCATTAAGGATTATCTTATGCGGATAAATGCACTAGAAATACAGTTTTTGAGGGTTTAAAATGCGAAAATTTTCTAAAGATCGCTAGCTTCGCTTCCTCGCATATGCTGCCCACAATTTCGATTTTTTTTTATCCCAGTATATGATAAAGTTAATGAACAGCGGTTTTAAGGGTTCAAAATTTGATAAATAAAATGTAATTTTATTAGGTTCACTCGCATCGTGTAGGTTTCATAAGCCTCCCGTTAAATATTGCGAACCCGATGTATAAAATAGCATTTGCAAAGGTTCAACATTTAGTTGCCTTGCTAATATAAATTCCTCGGCTGTATCTCAACACACTTAGAAAAAAAGGTTCAAGTTTGCACCCTAAATGCAACACTGACAGCACCTTTTGGGGGCAATCTTGCACCCTAC
Organism: Heliocidaris erythrogramma; assembly: GCA_025617745.1. NCBI lineage: Eukaryota > Metazoa > Echinodermata > Echinoidea > Camarodonta > Echinometridae > Heliocidaris > Heliocidaris erythrogramma. The sequence goes on along the minus strand of CM046873.1, from coordinate 18,977,669 downwards.
ATGAAAAAGGTGCAAAATGCACGTTTTTGTTCTTGTTTGCACCCTTTAATGCCTGTATGCACCTTAAAAGGTGCAAATTTGCACCTTTAAGGGTGCAGAAACATTTGCATCCAAAGGGTGCACATTTGTACCTTTTCAAAATGGTACAACTCTGCACCGTTTAAGCGTGCAAATTGTAGCTAACTGCACCATTAAAGGTGCAAAAAGCTTCTTAGGGTGCAAAGTTGCACCCAAAGAGGTGCTGCCAGTGTTGCATTTGAAGGGTGCAAAATTGTACCTTTTTTTCTTCGTGTGAAGGGTTTTCGTTACTTTTGCGCCCCTTTTGAGAATGAAGTGAATAGAAAATCGTTTTTTAGTGTTCAAAATTTGACTCTCTGTCCCCCGATAGCAGTACTCAATTGCTAATTTCTTGAGTAAAATACATAAGAAATTGCGTTGGAGGTTAAAATGGAAAGACATCTCGCGCTCGGTCGTTTGCTCTCTCGCTATAACAATAACGATAACGTAGATAGATTTGGGCAGGTGGGGGATGGGCACAACTTCATTGTGTTCCCGGCGACAGAATCCCAAGATACACCATTATATCATGTGTATATAATGTTGATTCTGTTGTAAAATTTCAGGCCGACGATGGGGTTTGTACGACTCTAAAACATGTACCATTTCTTCAAATGCTACGTGTTTTGTTGTTTTTTAATTTTAAAACTGTTATGGTGTCGTCCTTGTAGAAATTTATCAAATCAAATTAAACTGGATTATATATTTTGATAAATTTACATAATAGCCTTGACCATTAATTCATGTATTTCTTTTATCCATCTCTCACCCAGCAGTTAGTGAATTATAAAGGAAAAATTATTTTTAAAAAATGGTCTGGCCTTAGAACTTCTATTTGACATTAACAATGCTATTGAAACAAAATATTAAAATTAAGATACGAAATAAAAATGAAAAGACTTAATAATTATAGTCAAAATGAGTACGAGTGAAAAATAACTCTTTTAAAATTCCAAAGAATCAGTAAGATATGGTAAGTCAAAAGGTTCGATCAAACATTTTAACCCTTTCGAGACAATAAACCACATTTTGTGGTTTGTCTCAATAACTTTTATTTAGAGCCTTAAAAAATATACCAGATGCATGAGTAGAAAGAGAAAATTTTCTGCACACTCTGTGTTTTTTTTTTGTTGCATGACCATATTGCGTTCGATGTCTGAAATTTTAAAAAGGAGAATAAGCTTCAAAATCCTTCAATTGGCAAACACATTGAGAGGTTCAAAATTTTTGTTTTTTGTCAAAATTGGCAATTTTCCAACTTTTCGACTAAGTTGTTAGCCATGAATGTTGTTTTCAAATACAATACATTTTATTAGTACCTTGTAGCATTTAAAAAAAAATGTTGCCAAATTGAGGAACAAAATACGATCAATTTAGCCCTTAGATAATTCCTGTCATGCAAGGGTTAAATAGATGTTGCATTATCAGCCCCAAAATTTATGGGAAACAAAAATGGCGTATGTGGCTATATTCCCATGGAGTTACTTTGAAATTACTTCTCCATCTATGAAGTCTACTTTTCAGAGTGATTCGTGAACCCATTGCCTACTAGAACCAGTTTTTTTTTTTTAAACTGTAAATGTTTATTTTATATGATGCGTAAGAGGATTTGCGTGTATTATTTATTTTGTTATTTTCTATGTGATATTCCTCATGTGTTATACTTTGTATGTTTTCATGTATGCACGGACGGCAGAAGAATAGCCATTGGCTGAAGCAAGTGTTGCCGTGTTGAAATAAAATAAAATAAAATGAAATGAAGTGAAATGTATTTAGCCTATGTGAATAAGAGAATTCAGTACTCAACGGGTTAATATGCAGTATGAATAGAATTCTCGTTTAAAAAAAATCAACATTAACAATTTCTATTTTCAAAACAGACCTTCTTCTCAACGCTAGAGACTGTTATATAAACAATTCTGTCTTCTTTTTTCTCCACCTTTTAGTTCCTCGCTACTCTGTCCCCCTTTTATTCCCCCCTTCTTTTTTTTTTTTGGGGGGGGGGGGGAGTGGGGGGCATGTTATGCATGATTGGCCAGTCTAATTTTTTATGTTTTGTATTTATAATTTCCCTTTTGCCAGGGACGAGCGCTTCTACAAACTCTGCTTCTATGCTGGTCTGTTTTCATTCTCATTTACATATGATTAATCTAATGTAGTCTTCAATGTCTTCAATCTAATGTAGTCTTCAATACCCCTTTAGAAGATGTCTCATTTATTACATTTCTAGGCATAACTGTTGACAATAAACTTTCGTGGAAATGCCATACACATAATACGTGTAAGATTATTTCACGGAATATTGGCATAATAAAAAAACTTAAACTTCATTTTCCGACATCATCCCTATTGATGCTTTATTCATCTTTAATTGTACCTTATCTGAACTATGGGATACTTGCTTGGGGCAATACCCAGCAAACTCTATAACATAGACTACTTTTATTACGAAAGAAGTCTCTCCGTATTATCTGCAATTCCGCTATACTCTCACACGCAGACCCGTTATTTGTTGATAGCTGACTATTAAAAATAAATTAACTGTATCTATTTCATTTGGGACAATTTATTTATAACTACAGTAGAAAGATCCTTCCACGTATATTTGATGCTATGTTCCCCCAAAATCGGTCATTTTGAACACGATTACCCATCTAGACGATCTAACGAGTTTCACCTACCACTTTTATTTACCACTTTATTAGCGAAGAAGACATTCATGTATGATGGTCCTAGATTTTGGAACGTTTTAAGTGAAGATATTAAAAGTAGTGCTTCCCTAAATTCTTTTAAGAAAAAAGCTAAAAATATTTTAGCTCAAATCTTATAATAATATACAATAATAACAGCTGGTATCTTCTTTTTTTTCCCCATTTAGGTCTTCATCATATGCTCAATTTACTGAATTTCTATTTGGTCTTATGATCTTAACTTGCCAGAATCACTAACATAACTACCTTCTTTTTCGTCATAATTTGTCCTGATTTCCCATTGTCCCTTTTTCCTGTTCCTTTTTCTTTTATCTGTTTTCCTTTTCCTTGTCGTTTCGTGTTTGTTTGTTGTTCTGTAACACTGTTTTCTGTTTTCCAAGTCTTCGTAGGCACAATTTGAAACAATTTTATTTTCTCTGGGGGATCCACAAATTACAAGCACCGCTTTTTAGTGGATCCCCCACATTTCCTCAGAAATTAAGAATTTCTATTATTAATTCATTATAATTTATTTATATGTACAGTGTACTTCTACACTTATCAAGGTAAATTGAATTTGTACATATATTTTTCATATTTTATGTAACAATATCTGTAATGCCATTGTCTTTTCTTTCTGTTGGAAATTAAATAAATACGAATTTGAATTTGAAATTTGAATGTTGTTCATTTGATTTTCTTACAACTCAAACGTTAACGCTCTTTATTTTGCTTGTAATAATCGAAAATGTTTCTGCACTTAGTTTTGTTGTCAATTATTTTGTATACTGTTAATTGCACAATAAAATCTAAATCTGAAATCAAAAGTCTGAAATTCCAACTGAGTGGATAAGCGTAATTTTTGTTTTTTAAGTTTCACCCTCTTTCACTCTCGCTCTTTCACATGACAATATTCTTGACCTTAGTAGTATATATCTTGTTATTCATCTCACTGATTCCTTCTGTTACTTAAAATTCCCTATGTTTAATGTTTTAAGAGGGTTTTTAAAGGTATTTGACTTGAAATAAATGTCGTGTATTTTATCGAATATACTCTGTGATCCATTACATTGTCGCCCCAACGGCCCTCAATCAATGGGACAACGATGTATAGATAGATATACAGATAGACAGATACATACATAGATAGTTATTTAAAAAAAAAACAGTTCACTGAATCTCCATATTGAACAAGAGTGATAACACTAACGTCCTTCTCATCAAAAAGTGGAAGGAAATTAAATCTCACATTTATGACTAAATATTTATTTCTTTTGAAATATTAACCCTTTTATTCAAAAAAATATGTGTTTGCTCATTTACCTGCAACAAGACTGTAGACGACCAAACAGCAGAAAGCCATTTCCGTGAAGGGGGCACCGCTTTTGAATAATGTTGCCATGGCGAATAAGATGTCGGGATAACTGAACGGTTCTGATGCACTGAATCGAATTTCCTAATTGGGTATTCTTTCGTAGATGAGGATGCCCGTCAAAACTGCAAACAAAAAATGGTATAGTCCACAACAATCCAGTGCCAATTCTTTAATTCAAGAGATTATGCATGTAGTTTTCATTAACTTATAGAGAATTATCACTTGTGCGCTTTTAAAAATGAATTCCTCGACTTTGAAGAGTAATTCAAATCATCAAATGCTGACGATATTCGATAAATAAGGCGACCAGGACCTTTATTTCTTTAAGTCCCAATGAGCAGTTGTGTAGTTGTGCAGAAAATCAGTAACCCTGTCATCCAAACGGCAGCATTTTCCAGCAGCTGCTGCAGGTCCGACTCTTAATGGAATCCCACAAATCAAATGTGGCAGTTATACCGGACGATCCTGCTTGATAGACTAATATCAGGACATGCTGGTAGCGTTAGACCGACATTCACTGGCGCTTTATTAGCTCGATATGTTGGTAGAAAATAACAAAGTCCAAACTGCTCTCCCCGCTCGGAGAATAATTGAAAATTGGGGCAAGAACATCGTATCCAATAATGCGCGCGCGCCTCATTCATACTCTGCTGGGCAATTTTACATTGACAAAAACATGATGGAAGGAGGCAAGATTCCCAGGAAGCACATGGCTTGTCTTGGGGTCGCTTTAACAATCATACTTACATATATATGTAATATTATGCAACAATTATATTACATGCACAACAAATCTAAAACAGGACAAAATGAAATGAAAAAGGGAAAACAGAAAGAGAGAGAGAGCTGAGAAAAAGAAATTAAACCCTGCAATATATGTGCTACTGACTATTAATGTACAAAGTATATATTTTTTTACAGTACGAGTAAATGTATGGAGTGAGGGCAGTGTTTTAATGTAGTTCCAGAGTTTTGGAAAAGAAAAATAAATAGGCCTATTTTGTTGCAATGCAACTGTTCTATACTTATAGGAATATGGATGTCTCTCACAGATTTTTTTTTCTTTAAAAGCCACAATAAATATACCCTGGGGACTCCAAACAAAGTATATTCCAGCTGCATTAATGCAATCGATTACTTGATTAGACCCATATGTTGGCTCAGTTGGTTAGAATGGGGGTCGTGGGTTCGAACCACGGCCGAGTCATACCAAAGACTCCAAAATGGGACCTTCCGCCTCCTGGCACAGGCGCTCGACATATTAGAATGGAGAAGGGTAATAATAACATATTATGTTATGCAGGGCCCGCTGGAAGAGCAGTTTGATAACTGAAGTGGCTACCCTGGGTAAATAAAACGTTATTATTATTTTAATCATACATGTACCTCTTATTGTGAGCGCGCGACTACTGCGTAACTATGGTAACAATTAACACGCAAAGCCTAATTAAAGCTTAATCCAAGTAAAATTCATGCGTCTGCTCAGGGACATATTCACTAGAACAACTCAGAATCTCAAGCATTTATTTAACAAGGTGGCGGCATCGTTTATACACCAATTCCCTATAAGGCAAGAATCTGTCTTCTGATGTGGTTTTTGATCCGCGTTTCTTCGTTTACAGGTGAGTTTCCTTATGCTGGCTTTGCACTTTATATGAAGTTTTATTCCAAAAGGGGCTAAATTCACATTTAACATTTTTGAGTAAATCAGGTTTTTATAATTTACCACTTTCCCTTTGCCCACTGTTGTTTTATTTTGATATGAAAAATCGTTTTTAAAAATCCAGCAATGAAATTAAAATTTTATAATTCTAATTTCCATGGATTTGGCCCCTTTCGAAATGAAACCAGATTCATATTCAGATTCAGATTTTACTGATTGCCCTTTTCGATTGTCGATTGTCTTTTCTTGCACATTTAAACGCCTTTGACTATTGAACTTCAGCACGGAACACATTAATATTGCTAGCAGAGTACATTTTACATCTTTTCAGATGTTTATTTGCTGATTTTTTTAATGAATATCATATCTTTTCTAAAGACATGAATTTTTCGATGTTTCATTCCAAATGGCGTGAAATCCAAAAATATTCATAAAAATATTACAACTCAGTTCATCTTATCAAAATTTTGCGCTGATGATCTGGACCGGGAGCCGCGCCCTATGCGTAAACATCTTATTAAATAGCTTTATATAGGGAATGTGGTTAAAGGAACAAATGACCATTGTGGATTTAGCTACTTTTGGAAAGAAAACTTTTTTGTAGCCTTTTTTTTTAACTTTGATTTTTTTTAAAATGCAATATATAGTGTATTTGATAATGTCCGATATGCACATTTTCCTCTTTAAATACCAATTTCAGGCAAATATTGATTTAGCTCCTTTTGGAATTAAGTTGTTCGTATATGTAATGAGACAACACATAAATAAAAACTCCTGCGATTCTGCGCACGCTTTTCTCAAAGGAGTTTTTATTCTGCCTTGTGTAATTTTATAACGTGATCTCCGTACAGAACTTCGAATCCTCTTATAGATAATTATTTGAAAAAACCTAAAGTGGCAATGAAAACGCTCCAACCTCCCGGGGAAGCGCATTGAAGTTTTAAAGAAAAACAACAAACAGGTTGTAGTATTCGCATTTTTCATCAGCGACCAGGATGCGAAATTGATGTTAAACTTTAAAATCCGTTTCTGGAGCAGACATGTACACACAAGGTTACGTCTGTTCCTGGTCGGACGGATTTCAAAACTAACCTGTTTGAGAAGAAAATGCATCTATAACTGCTGCCTCTGTGATGGTACTGTTATTGTTATTGTTATTGAGGATATTTTCAAGGAATTTTACATCAGCGGATTGTATGTTTGACAGAGGTCAAAACTAACTGGTTCGTATTGATTCTTATCTGATTTTTCGTCGAATATTAAAGAGTTCCGTGAACATTTTCGTGACCTATATATATATTTAAATTTCATAAATTTACTGTGTCAAACTTTGACCTAAGACTGGTAGCAACAGGGTTTTCGCTAAATCGCAACTAGATTGATGATGATGTATGCGCAACTAGATTGATGATGACGTCTTAATGACTTCCATTGACGTACGTGAACTTAGAGTGAAAGAACTCCGATATGAACTCCAAAAGAGGGGTTTAGTTAAAATCGGATCGAAACCCTTACTTATGGACAGGCTTGAGGCTGCAATCAACCGAGAACGCTAACGAAACTGTGAATCATATGGACGAAAAAAAAAACGAAAATGACATCATCAGTCGAAACCACTGTCCCCATGACAGGGGCGTACATAGCGGGGGCTTTCAGGAGAGAAATTAGGAAAAATTATATTCATGTACAATTCTGTCGACGTTAATTTTCAATTCAATGAATACATTTTATGTGGTATATAGAATTAATTAAGATAATTAATATAACTAATATAATATAGAGAGAAATGGCCACAAAAACTGCTCTGGGTTGACAATAAATTGAAACATCGGGGAGACCTGTGATATAAATAGTTGGGAGTGTTAATAGTTGGGAGTGTTATCTACCCTGAGTTGACTAAATGGTCATAAACATACGTAAAATGTTTAAGTTGCCTAATCGACCAGGGGTTGGTCTACCCGGGGGGGGGGGGGGGGGGGCTACCCGGATAGACTCTCATATTGGTATTTCCATTGCTGCTATCATGGCTATGCTGATAGCTAACCTAAAACAAGAAAACGAGAATCTGAAAGAGAACCTTCGCCGAACCAAAGTAGAATATCAGTTATGGGACATTAACTGAAAATCAACTGAAAATCAAAGAACAAAAGCTAAAGCCGAAAGATATAGCCTAGGCCAGTAGCCTGTCCCGAAATAGTTACCCCATTTTACCTATAAGATGTGACCATTATTCCTAAATCCAATCATGTCTTACCCAGCAGCCTAGACGTGAATGGGACCAAAATTACTGATGACAAAGGTATTGTTCAAACATTTAATGAATATTTTGTTACTTGTGCTCAAAATATTACGCGTGATATCCCAAAACACGCTGAAATCATTCTAGAAGAAAATGAGCTAGCTAATACTGAAGAAAAGTTTGAGCTACATCAAGTCACGAACGCATTTGTTTTAAAAGAAATTGAAAACATGAGTGACGATAAAGCAACAGGTGATGATGGAATAAGTTGCCGTCTTTTGAAAATGGCGAAATATGTCATTGTTGACTCTTTAACGTGCCTTATCAATAAGTCAATTGCAACAGGACAAGTGCCTAAAATCTTGAAAAAAGCAAGAGTTATTCCAATTTACAAGGCTGGTGATATGTCCACTCCCAGTAATTACAGACCAATATCGATATTATCCGTAGTAAGCAAGATTCTAGAAAAAGCTGTGCATTTCCAACTATGTGATTTTCTCGACAAATATGAAATATTGTGTGCTAACCAATCAGGTTTTCGTCCCCTTCACTCTACTGCAACAGCTCTTATGAAATTAGTTAACCAATGGTCATTGAATTTTGATAACAATGAATTAACAGGTGTTGCTTTCATTGATTTGAGGAAAGCATTTGACACTGTTGATCACGATATTCTGTTACATAAACTGAAAGCCATTGGCTGTTCTGATAGGAGTGTTCAGTGGTTTGTATCATATCTGTCTAACCGAGAACAGACGGCTTGTTTTAAAGGGACCACTTCAAGTTCCTCAAAAATTGTGATGGGTGTCCCACAAGGTTCAATTCTTGGGCCACTTCTTTTTCTATCTACATTAATAGCTTACCAAAATGTATTGATGAAGGTATTGTTGATATGTATGCCGACGACACCACTCTAACAGTTAACGGAAGAAGTGTTGCAGAAGTAGAGCGAAAGCTAACAAAAGGTTTAGAAAATGTTTTTTCGTGGGTAACAAAAAACCGTCTAGTTCTTAATGCTGATAAGACAAATGTTCCAACCAGGTCTCTGAAACTTCTATATAATTCCATCGTCCTTCCTCATTTTGATTATTGTTCCTCTGTTTGGTCCGAAAGATTTCAAAGACAAACTATTAAACTACAAAAGGTTCAAAAACGGGCTGCCCGTATAGTGTTGGGAGAAGGATTCGATGTATCCTCAAAAGATATGTTTAGTCGGTTAGGTTGGATGCCTATTCAGACACGTTTCCAGTTTGGACGTGCAGTGATGATGTATAAAGCAATGCATGGCGTGGCACCAGAATAGTTAAAAAACGATTTACAACATGTCAGCTCTCTACATGATCACAGCACAAGACATGCTGTAAGAGATACATTGCGTGTACCTAAATTTAGGACGGACACATACAAACATAGTCCCCTAATATCTGGAATTGCAGTATGGAACCAACTTGAAACTTCTATCAAAATGTTGCCTACTTTAAACAGTTTCAAATACACTCTAAAAGCTCTGTTATCTACAGAGGAGATGTAAGCTGTGAACTATATGGGGATATTATGCATAGCAACTTCTTTGGTATATGTGTTGTTAATTAATTATTTTCCCCTCATTTTGATGTGTGGTTATCATCCATATTTTAATTTGATTATTTCACAGTTTACAATGCTAATAATCCTTAATTTAAAATTCGATTCGAAAATTCTTGTAAATAGTCAATGAATATTACTGAATGATTACTTAACTAATGAGGATACCGATTAATGTGTATTATACGTGTTTATGCTTGTGTATTTATATATATTGATTATTGTTGATGTTATTTGTTTTATTGTTACCAAACAGGGCCTCATGGAAGACCACCAAATTGGTGATATGAGCCACCCTGTATAAATATCAGAAATAAATAAATAAATACATAAATAAATTTAAAGTTATTTAGACCATGTAAAGCGCTTAGAGACATCACCGATGTATTAGGCGCTATATCAAAGCGGAATATTATTATTATTATTATTAATCCGAAGTTTCGTTACCCTGAAGGATGCGAAAATAAAATAGGGTTCGTAAATTTTGGGTTAAGGAAGCTCCAACAATTAAGAAGAACTGAAATAGACTGAAATGATGTATTGTATCAAATTTTAGGGTCTGCTCGCTATTTATAAGGTCCGTTATTTATAAAGGACTCACTTCATTATTTTGAAGTGATGGATAGCGATCCTTGTGAATAGCGGTCATTATGACTAACGGTCCTTATGACTATAGCGAGTAATCCCATATGTTATGTCGTCAAACACCATTTGAAATATTCTGCTCATAAAAATCAAAATCATATAGATCATATAAATCATAACAGATGACATAATATACGGCGAGCGATAAGGTATTATATTTGTATCAGAAAAAATGTAGATGTAACCGTTCTGCTATCCTTATTTATTTCGCAGACGGCGATAATTTATAGAGTGAGGGTAATTTTGTGATATGTAATTTCGTGAGGAAAATCCCCGTATACATAAATCATATAAAAGTAATTGTCATGGGATTTCACCATCGCTAATGATTTCATAAACAGCGTATTTGTTTGAAACTTTTCTTCTTTTTCTGCAGTTGTCATTGATGGATGGCATTATCCATCACAGCCAGTATTGATGAGGTTTATGTATAATTTAAGGGGTGGGCTTGGGGGTTACTAGGGTTTATCAGCAAACCAGTCTCGAGACTGAGAGAAAGAAAAAGAGAAACAGTATACAGGAAAATAAAATATTGAAATGTGGCAGTGGACTAACCAAATTGCTGATCATCGTGTAGTTTTACTCGGAAAAGAACTTCTCCCGGATAAAACAAAATTCATTTTTGGGCCACCATAAAAAGTTAATATATATATAAAATTTGTATATATATATATTTATACAGTTTAAATATAGATAAATTAAAAATATCTAAATATTTAAATACTTTTATATTTTAAATACTTTATATTTGAAAAATAAGATTTATATATAAAGTTTATATGTATAAAGTTTTTTGGGGCCACACTATAATACAAATATATATCAGAGGCGTCGAAACGTCGGGCTCGGACAATTGATGGGGCATCTTTTATCTGGCGGAGAAAAGATCACCCCCCCCCCCCCCATGCATTGTCCGATCCGACGTTCTGATGCCTCTGATATATATATATCCTTTTTGCAATTGTTTGTTTGGTTTTGTTTATTGTTTTATATTGTTTTCTTTTGATTTCTTTTCTTTGTGTAGGTTCACGAAATTCCTCGACATACCTACTTCCCATGTAGCTGTCCGTGCATTTAATAGTGTTATAACGGTTGGACTACTGCGATGGTCTACTTGGTGAAATCAGTCAATCTGATGCTATAATCGACTGCAGAGAGTACAGGATTCTGCCTATATATAGACTTGCGTATAATGTTCACGTTCTCACGTCACTCCTCTGATAGGTAACTTCACTGGCTGCCAGTCAGGGAAAAATCTTCAAATTTCTTCTACTGGTCTATAACGTGGTCAACAACAGAGCACCCAAGTACATTGAGGAGTGCAACTCAAAGCGCACATGTCCAACATTGTAAGTGACTTTCACTCAACCACCCACTAACAAACTAGCTGGCGAAGCAGCTTTCTCCTCTACTGCTCCCAAACTCTGGAACAGCTCATCTTAAATCATCACCAACAGTGGAACAAAATTTAAATAGAGCTTGAAGACGTATATTATTTTCTGAAACCCCATGCACTCATTGAACTCACACTGTCACTGCCTGGCAACTAGCTCCAACGCCGACCCAGGGAAGTCATCTCAAATCGCTTTGGTATCCAGTGGAAAAGGCGCTATATAGTTTGCAATTAATTATTATTAGTAGTAGTAGTATTACTACTACTACTATCATTATTTTTATTATTATTTGGTTTCTTTCAGTGCCAGCACAGGGGGAAGCAAAGAATGTCCATGTCCAGAAAGAATTTCCATTAATCACCAATTGAACAGAAACATAATATTGGGTGTTTTGAATGGTTTGAATTCCCAATTTTGCTTGTGACTTTTTATTTCTTCATGCAGAAGTCCGCACCATGAGTCATTGTCGTTCTTAATTTTCAATAAAGTAAGCCTGAGCGCCTGTGCTTCCGTTACCTCTTCCTCATCTTGTTCTTTCTTTGTCTTTAACAGGACGTCGAGAAGAGGGTTTCATCAAGTGTTTTGTCAGTGATTTCACCGACAAAAAAAATTACTGTATAAGCTGCTGAAATCTTGCATCTGATTGGCTGAGAGCAAATTTGTCGGTAAAAATCACTGACAAAACACTTGATGAAACGCTCCCCAGATAACTGCATTTTGCTCTTTGTAGATGACATTTAGTTCCCCGTCAGCATTATACCTACACTTATTCGACACAACCACGACTGATACTTAGAGTACAGTATATGGAATTTCAGAAACCAATTCTACACGTTCAACAAGAAATCACCATTTAAGTCTCTTAACCTGAAGTCCCCTGAAACATAATTATGTCATATCCATTATTACAATGATAAGATACCAGGTTTTCTTATCTGGTGTACGTCGTTGAAATTCATGGACCTTGACGTGATGTTTTCAGATCCTCAAACCTTTAATTTAACAAGAATGACCATTTGAAAAGACAGGTGAGAGATATTGGTTGATTTATCTTCTCAATAACAGCTAAACAAAAGCCAAAGCTGTCCATCTGTCTCTTATTTGACTTTAATTTACACACAAGACTAAACTTGATGTCTGTTTTAAACGTGTGAAAATGTGGAATAAAAGCATTTAGGATGACTAACAACCAGACCTTCAACATGGATCTTCTTTTTGGTAGCATATCAATTATGGAAGGCACAAATACCACTACTACAACTGTCAATAGTTCGAATACTTACGTTTCCCACCGTTCAAGAACTTGGCTTGCCATAGTTCCCTTGATTATTTTACTTATCAGCTCGGTAACAGCTATCGGGAACTTGATGGTGATCGTGGCGTACATTCGTGACCATCGCATACGATTCAAAGTGGCTAATCTCTTTATCCTGAACCTAGCAATCACGGACTTTATTGTCGGTGTGTTCATGTGGCCCGTCAATGTTTCATGGCTGATCAAAAACTATTGGTCACACGGTGAGGTAATTTGTAAGGTATGGTTGACAGTGGACTACACGATAACCATGATGTCAGCTCTAACCTTGATGATGATCAGTTGGGACCGTTACTGCAGCTTGTCCATGGGTATGCGCTATCAGGCATTCCAGACCAAGAAGCGCGCAGGCCTCATCCTCTTCATGACGTGGACATCCGTTTTCCTTTGGTATTCATTCCTTGCTTTTGGATGGAGCCCGATAACTGGACAGTACAGCGTGGATTATGATGTCGACTGCGAACTGGAGTTCACCGCCCATTTGGTTATGACCCTGGTCGTGAACGTATTAGAGTTCTTTATTCCTGCTACAATCCTGCTCACCCTCAACATAGCCGTGTATATGAACATCAAACGGAGATCTAGGGGCATCGTTGGACCTATTCCTAGTCCCCCGAACAAACCACTGAGTAAATCCACCCCAACATGCCCGGAAGGCACTGCTGAATTGCAACGTCCAGGAACCTCGCGTCCATCCGGAGAGCCAGCTATCAATCTTCAACGTAGGGTAGTCGATTCATCCAACGCTTCTAACGAGGCAGTTAACAAACCTGAAGAAATCCGTTCAGAAGAAAACGCACCAAAGCACACAAAGGCATGTAAAGGACGGATATTTGCAAGACATCGTAAATCCGCTGTGGTCCTTGGCATCTTGGTAGGGTGTTTCCTGGTCTGCTGGGTACCCATTCAAATTACGAGTGTCATGTTTGCAATTTGTGGCACCAACTGCGTCACATACCTGAATTGGGACATCACCAATGCGCTTGTGTGGGGTAACTCCATGATCAATCCGTTCATATACGCTGCCACTAACAAGCACTTCCGTCGTAATTTTCGATATTTTTTGCTCCTTCATAGATGGGCGTGTGATAGGAAATGTTGTTAAGCAATGAATAAATGTAACTCCATGCATATATAGAGTTTCACTTTTTGAATTAAAAAAGTATTTAAAATCGTGTATAAACGTGAGAAAAAAAATCAATTCCGTTACTATTAGCAGTTTGGTCAGTTATAACTTACACATAAAGAACGGGATTATTCGGACTAATAGTAATCATATTAAAGTAAATGCATTTCGTAAATTGATAAGTTGGTAGTCATTATTGAAATGAAATATCATGAAATTATTGAAAGACAACAATATTAAATATGTTAAAATGCATAGAAATCATGTGTTACGTGGAATTATTGCAAAAAATTCGGTATAGCAATGAAAGTTGTAACGTGACTCTAATCATGATTAAAAGTCATGCTTACGAAATTCAAATTACGTGAGATTTCATTAGCATGATGAGTGTTTTAAAATAAATGAATTCATTTGTAAATAACAATGATATTTCATACAATTGCCATAAAGGGAAAAGCATCATATCTATCCTAAAGCAGCAGCTTACAAATACAATAAGTAGTTATTAGTGGCCATTTGCGTTTAGAAGCCTGGCGAGATATGCATTTCAGTTCATTACAGATTAAATTTTTTATCGCGTTTCAACTTTTGAACTCTGACAAAGAATTTGCGTTTCAGAGTTTAATTTCATTCTTTATTTGAGATCTCTCTCCAACTTTGGCGATTGCTGTGGAAAGCAGCTTTCCTTTGATGAATAAGAGGTTTTAGGTGAGGCGTAATCCATGGCTTGTCAGTGCGATGTAGCCTTATCGTTTTTTGAGGAAAGTGTTCATTTATCTTTTGATGAAGAGTGTCGTAGAAATCATCACACATCGCTTGTAAACTGTCTTCGAGGATGACTTCATACCAGTTGTTGTGACAAATCCATTGAACAAGAGAACGAATGTCTTAATCTTTCATTGGTCGGACAGTTCGCTTGTGCGTTAACATTCTTTCTTGACGATGGTGATCTGTCGGCAGCCATAAGACAGCATTATGATATCAGACAGTCCATTCGTTGATGAAATATTTTATGTCATGTTCTCTGTAAAACGCTTCCATGTTCGTGACAATCTAATCTTAAAGGAGAATTAACCTCAAACAATAAAGACGATAGTGTTGAAAGGTGTTATTTATTCCTACTTGTTAGACTATATGGCTTCGCGTCAAAATATACGAGATCGATACGAATCAAGATTTTCTGAGCAAAATTTATCATCTGCTAGCAATATGTATCGTCTGCTAGCAATACATGGGGGCTGCCATTTTTTTATGTGTACAAGAAGATTTTCTTAATCCAAATGCCCAATTGCCTTTTTCAAAATTAAAAACCCATTTGAGATTAAAAATATAGAATAGATATGTCAATTTATTTTTAAACTGAAGATTTCCTTATATATTTCTGTTGAAAATCGATATTCGCTTAATATAAATCTATTTTCTAGATACTGTGACGCAATGGACGGAGCAAATTAATTCAAATTTTATGGATGCTTCTTCCCTGAGCATCTATAGCAGCAAACTATGCATTCAGCTGCTTTCGGATAATGGGACTTGAAAAGTCAGAATGCATGCTGCATACTGCTCTGTTTGGCAAACCCAAGAAAATAGATTTTTGTTAAGCAAAACCAGACAATTTAAAAGTATCATTATAAAGATTTAATTTTTATAAATCATGTAAACACCCACTTTATATTTTTCGTCACATATGGGATTTTAGGTAATGAAGAAAAGCAATTTAGGTCTTGGATTCAAAATATCTTCCTGACCGGAACATTTCTCAATGGTTCATGTACAAATCCAAATCAGCAAGAAAATGGCAACCCCCATGTAAATGAGTAGGAGACGATACCGGGTGTTGGAATATCTTTATTTATACCCTTTTCTGATATCTTATTAGAAAATGATTTTGGCCAATAAGTAGGAATATATTACACCTTTCAATATAAGTAAATTTGTACTCAGGGGTTAATTCTCCTTTAAACGGCCTAAGCCGTCGATTTTTTGCCAGCCGCTGATCTGCATAATGTAGTATGGATTCAAGTAAGACCTCTTCGTCTTCCTCGTTCGATGAGAAGCATATCCATAGCTGCTGTGTATTCTGCACCTAGTAACGAACTCGAGGATGAACTCATACAGTACCTCACGCATTGTGTTGACGACATTAAGACAAGACAGATCCATATGCCACATTCGCCATCCTCGGGGACCTGCACAGGATAGACATCGCACCCCTTTACTATGGATGTCAATTGGGGCAAGTAGGAAAGAAAGCAACTAGCGGCGATGTGATCCTAGATAACATTAACTGAGTGGATAATGGCCGAAACTGTATTTCAGCTGAACTGAAAAGTTGACATGGTGATAAATAGACCATGTAGACGGTGCGATGATTATATTAAGGAGAATAGCCGATAAAGTGTAGATTCGTAGTTCCGAATCTACGAGGCGTAGCCCAGTAGATTGGGAGTGGCGAATCTACACTTGCAAGGCTATTCTCTGATTTAAACCATTGCGTACATTCGTAAAAAATAATCTACACTTTATTGAATAGATTGACGTCATAGCAATGGTTTAAATTGCATGACTGGCCCAGGCAAGAACTGGGTTTAGAAGAAATGCGATAAGACGGCTTTTGGAATGGACAGATTGATATTGGACTAAGCATGCTAAGTGGCAATTTACATTTTGTTGTTGTAATTTATCTCATAGTATATCTTCGGCATATCTGCACCACTCATGCTGATGTGAAACGATGTTGCAAAAATGGCACTTGTGATTACAGAATTAAAAAAAAAGTGGACGTGGAAAAATTGTCACTAGAATGTCTTACATTACGCAAAAATGGTGCTACAAATACATATTGTAACCTTTTGATAATTATTTCATGTATATTTTAACGAATACATGCACGTTATGATTATAACTAAACAATGTAGTCAGATTTGTATCTACCCTGTTGTTGATAAATATAGAGCAATTACTGGAAAACCCAACCGCATTTAATAAACTGCTTTCATGGGCAGTAGTAGTAGTATATTAGTAGACTTTATTGTATAACATCTTTAGCATGTTTATCACAAGGCTAATCTGCCACAACGTAGGCCTACACGTTATAATTATATCCCTACGTCATTGTAATCGCACTTTTATGTACTTTGCTATATATAAATAATTGACTTTAATAATTTAATCTTATTATTAAAAATGAAGGCAACTGCGAAGTATTTTTACCCGCTTTATGTCTGACTTTCCTTGTCTTGACTTGTAGTTTGTTTGTTGTACATAATGTAAATAAAATTCACATATTAAAAAAAAAAATCACATATTAAAAACATGAGACTGATCGAAAGATGTATCTTTTTTGTAAAGCAGTAAAGCAGTGTATGAGTCTTATCTACCTGACATAAGCATTAATTAATCGGACTGGCTTGTAAATTCAATGATGAATCGAGGAAAATTTAGACTGATGATGTATTTTGCTCTTCTTTTTTGACAATTGCATATTACTCTCAATATTTTGCATTAGGTTTTTTATTCTCCTTCTTATTCTTCCTTTTCTCTTTTTCTCCTTCTTCTTCTTTTTCTTCTTCTTCTTCCTCCTCCTCCTCCTGTTCTTCTTCTACTTTATCTTCTTCTTCTTTTATATGAGTAAACGAAGAAGCTTGATGGGAGGAATTTTTAATTTGTAAACAAATGTTTAGGGCATTTAACTCCCAGTGTTAAAGATCGTATGCTCGATCTGTAATGAAAAACACAAGTCAGAAAAAATTGGAACCAGCGGGATTCGAACCTGTCATCTACTGCTTGCCGGGCAGCGACTTAACCACCAGGCTATTCTGGTTCACGGCCAAGTCACGATGAACTGGAATCAAATACCCAAGATCCTCTTCTTTCTGACTCATTAATATTCAAACGGTCCGCCGTAGACAATGGTTAGTAAACGAAGAAGCTTGATGGGAGGAATTTTTAATTTGTAAACAAATTTTTAGGCATTTTATATTCTTTTTCTTCTCCTCCTCCTCCTTCTCCTTCTTCTTTTTCTTCTTCTTCTTCTTCTTTTTGCGGATAACGCCACATCAGAAAGATACATGCTAACAAAGAGTGGAAATATGTTTCAAATTTTAAACAGTTTAAAGCATATTTTTACATTAAAAAATAAGAGAATAATGGTAGTACAGCTTATCGTACATAAAGTAGTATCGCCAAACGTTTCAGAGTTAGATTTTGACAGGCTAATATTTTTTTTCATCTCCCCATTCAATAATTACGTTTAAAGGGCCCTTGATATGCAATGCATTATCCAACTTCATCAAAGAAGTACAGATATCCAAAATTTCAAAACAGATTCAAAGCAATTGCTATATTAAGAACAAATAGATTTACATCGATTTGTAGTTGTTGTTGGCGATGTTCTTTGGGTACGTAACGTTTAGACTGTTATATTTTTGTATTAAGAAATATCATAAATATTTCCACAATGAATGTTTATTATGAACAAATCTGTTGTTGGGTTTTTTAGACTTAAGGTAAACTTATGTTGTAGCTTAATGATGTAAAATAATGTTCCTCGACTGTGTAAAGACTTTATGTTCTAATGCTATAATATTCTATGCTATATTATGTTCGATGTGTATTTTCCATGCTTAATTGTTTTGCTTTCGTGTTGTTGAAGTCTAAAATAAAGTTCAATGTTCAACATAATATGTTCAGTGTTTAAATCAAGACTCTTCTTTACTGTTATTCGGTGAAAAATGAAAAGATTATTTTGCAAAACTCCACTGCCGGGAATCAAAATCTGGTCTCTTGCTTATATTATGCATAAATGGACAATTACGTTCTGGTGCTAACGGTTTCGTGTCTCTTCTCCACACTATAGTCGGAAAAATATTTTTATTTTCAGAAATGAAAAACAAAAAACCCTGCTTTAAAAACAAAATCCTCGGATGAAAAATCACACTTTTATTTAGAAACATATATTTTTTGTATTGTATTTTATTTGTCTTTCTGTAGTAATTCCTGCTTTTACAACGTTCGTGACATTGGTAATAGTAATACAAACATACTTCATTAATATTACAGAGGTATCATAATTCAAGAATATTGTTCAGAAAGACGAGGTAGCCTGGTAGAAGCATGGCTTGTTGTATCAGGCTCCTCATAAAATAGCAAAACTAGACAATAAGAACACAAATTTCATACATTGTGATATTATGGTATAGATTCGTGAGAAACATAATATGACAATATTTACAATGAAACATGGAATCTAATCTAGGAAGAACACAGAAAGAGAAAGACAGGACGAGACTAGACGAATACATGAACAAAACAAGAACAAGATAACAGACAAAAATCACAGGACTATCTTTAAGCCATATAGAGTGTGTTGAAATCCATCTAGTACCTTGATTATATAGGCTTAACACTTCCCAAACTTGTGATTACAAAATAATGTCAAAATACAACTTTTTGTATGCACTTCTGTCACCAACAATTTTGCCGTTTGCGTTCCGGACGCGTCTTTCCGTGCCACCCAGTTTCGCTTATTATCGGCCTACAAGCTTTATTATGAGCCATATTTTCAAGCAAACTCGTAAAAGGAGTCATTGCACTGATTAGGCAAGAGCAATGAACTTTGCAAGATTTTACTTCGATATAATTTTCCTTTCTTTTCCCGACTGATGATCGAACCGCGCCTCTCTTTATAGCTTACAATAAATCATCCTGAACAAAGAAAGACGTCACTCAATGACATTTCTCCCATTCTGGCTAAAATGCACTTGAGAGATTCTTACCTCTTCACTTCCATTACTGGCTTACCATAAATTTTCTTGACGATACCTTTTTAATTCCGTGATCCTGGAAATGCAATACAACAGTGTGTATAATAATAATGTTCGTATATGACAAGCAGGGGCGTCGCTAAAGGGGGGGGGGGGGGTGGGGTGTCACCCCCCTCCCCCGAACTTGTCGGTAAATGCGCCATCTCTGTCGCCAAAAATAAAGAGTGAAAAAAGGGAGAGGGAAGAGGAAAGAGAAAAGGAAAAAGAAAAGGGAGAAAAAAGGAAAACAAACACAGAAAGAAAAGAAGGAAAAGAAAAGGGAAGGAAAGAGAGAAAAGGAGAACTGACCATTTTTTTTTGCTCGCTCGCTTCCCTCGCTTACAAGAACACGGGAATTTATATTTAGGCAAAAGGCATCCCCCTTCAGCAATGGGATGCAGCCACCTTCACCCCGATGATTTTCAAACTTCCGAAGCAAGGTTCCCAGATAATATAGGTTTTCCCGGCCAATTTCGTATTGTTGTCAGTCCATTTGATAGAGCATTCATTCAATTTAGCCAAATTTAGCCAAGAGGACACGCTCGGTATTTTAATTTCATTATTTATTCGTTCAAATTAATTTTTGGAGCATAACCAGCATGAATTCGCAAATCGTTCATTCAATTTAGAATTATGAAGTCACGTGATCACAAATATAGTGCGCTCGTTCATTCGAATTCATTTCTAGGCATCCAGTTTAACACGTACTTAAGTTAATTTAGCAGACGTCTTTAAGCGTTAAACTTTATTCTTCTACTTTTTTTCAATTCTTTCATCATTGTTTTGTATGAGCATCAGAATATTTCATATTTTCGGATTATTCTTTATTCCTGTATCATCTTGGCAACTTTTCTTTCAATGGTGTATTGTGTGTGGAGGTTTCAATTTACATCGTGATTATTTCTTTCATATGTCTTTCATTATTTGCATTGGGTGGGTGTTAATTACATTAATGCTAACCATCATTAGGAATAAAGAATACAGTTCTTAGATCAGTTCTAGCCATCAATTTGTTGGCGGGCCAGGCATCTTGGGAGGTATGTCTGGGTGTGGTTAAACCACCGGATGGCTTTCTCTTGCGTTATTGCGTAAGTATTTCGTCGAGCTGCCTGCTGAACAAGGTTGATTCTCCATTCCTGCATGTTGACCCCAGCTTCTTGTGCTGCTTCTCTGCGCCTACCCTCTGCTGCAACTCCGGCGGGCCAGATCTCGTTTGATGGCTGCCTTAAACGCAGAATGGGCCATCTCCACGCAGTTGAGAAATGGAGAATACGGAGGAAGAAACTTCAAATGAATCCTTGGGCTTGCATCACCAGGTAGCTGAGCTCTTACATGAGGACGTGCGTTGTCTAAAATCAGGTACACGTCCTCATCAGGGGGAAGACATTCTCGCATTCATGAGCGGTGGTAGCCAGGAAAGCCTCGAAAGTTTCCCTCGTCACCGTTTCCACTGCAATAGTGTGGTGGACGAGCCCAATCTCACTTGAAACTGCAAAAGTGACATTGCACTGCCGACCGCGTTGGTCATGTACGACCCGACGTGCAGGGACCCCGCGTGGGGCTCTTCCAAAAGAGCGTCTGGTCCAGAAGTTGTAGCCGGTCTCATCAATGTAGACACAGTGTGCAACGACACCCTCGGCCATAAACCACTGTGCGTACTCCATGCGCGTGTCTAGGATTCTCGGTGAATTTCTAGCATCTGGGACATCCTCGGCCAGTTTTGTCGTGATGAGCATTCCGTCAAGTGCTCTAGCAATAGTAGAGACGGATACCGGGGGCTTCTGCGGAAGAGCTGCCCGTAGATCTATCTTCAGTTGCTCAAGGGTGACTAAGGGGTTACTGCTTACAGTGGCTTGGAGACGAGCTCTCATTTCGTCATCCATCTTCACGTTTCGCTCGCCTCCCCTTGGCAGCTTGTTGCGTCTCCAGGTCCGGAGATATGTGGCCACAATTGATCTGGCCGTTGAGCGCTTTATTCCGAGCGTGTCGGCCAGTTCTAGGTAGTCAAGGTTATGTCCCTCAAATGCTTCTATAAGTCTTTCTATATCTTGTTGAGATATGCGCCTGTATCTAACTTGTGCTGCCATGACTGTACCGAAGAAGATGAAGAGGCTCTGTCGTACTGGTATATATATCCCTTATGGCATGTATGAAAGAAGAGGGCGTTACAGAACACCAAATTCGAGTTATTTACTGCTTAACAGTGTGTGGCCGAAACAAAAAATCACATTTAAATACATATGTTCTCACCTTTTAAAATGGAAATAAAAACTATGAGGTAATTTGACTGAAAATGTTGGGAATTTGGATGCCCATCCACGAAATTGACTGAATTGACTGAAATGACTGAAATAACCCCTTCGACCGGTGTTGGCGAATTTGACTGAATATAGAGCACGTGTCAATTTGAAGACCCCTTTTATGAATTCGAAAGGCACATGTGCAGATTTCATTGTTCGAAATGTTAAATTGAATGTACAAGTTGCAATTTCGAAAGACAGAATGCGCCGTAACGAGGATTTTTGCTAAATTGAATGAACTTTCTATCAAACACACTGACAAACATGCGAAATTGGCCGGGAAAACCTATAATATTATTTAACTTGTGTACAGTGGCGTATCTAGGTATTCTGGGGCCCGGGGCAAACTATCAAATCTGCCCCCCCCCCCCCCCCCCCCCCACCCCCAGCCATGCCCAAACTCAGATTAATGAGCGATTTAGAAATGATGACACTAAGTGAAAATGAGTTTGATGCACATATAACCCGGGGTTGTTAGCCCAAATTTGATGATTTATTGTATAAGCAAGGGAGCAACGCGACCGAGCGGCAGATTCCCCCTTTCCACCCCTCAAATTGAATTTTCTTATGTATTTTACCTTAGCACAAAAAAATATCCAAGGGAATACAACGATCTAGCAATAGATTTTTTTGTTGAAATTTTGAACATTCCTATTTTGGGGGCGCAAAATAAATGAAAACCCTGAAGAAATACATTTGAGGAATTTAGTAAGGCAATTGCAAGGCAAATTTATGATTTCTTTCGAATGTTCTGTAGGCCTACCTTGAAAGTGCTTTTTATGCACTTATATCCCATCTAGGGGCGCAAAATTAACAGGCTCCTGTCTTATGCGGGGAAGTGGAGGGGAGTCAAAGCAACTAGAGTCAATTAATGGTTAACACTAATTTAAAAACGCCTTTCGGGGGGGGGGGGGCGAAATAGCTAGATCTTGAACGTAATTATGCGAGGGAGCAAAGAGACCGAGCTTTAAAAAAAATTCGCATTACATACCCTATAAAACACAATTTCTTACGCATTTTGTCCTTGACTAGGTCGCAAATAACCCTAAAAGACCATAAAATTTCTTGTATTTCTCCCCCTTTTCTTTCTCTCTTTTGAGTTTTTTGCGCCCCCTTCAAGTGCCGCCCGGGGCACGTGCCCCCTCTGCACCCCCCCCCCCCCCCCCGTAAATACAGTACTGCTTGTGTATGTAACTTCTGTACATTTTCACTCAGAAAAGTTGAAAAAAACATTCTGAATATAGAAATTGAAAAGTTGATAGTCGGGCTACAGGCGTTCCCCTTCGGCAATGGGCTACAGCCCCCCCCCCCCCCCCCTCCCCCGAGGATTGTCAAAGTTCCAATATTGATATTCGGGCAGCAAGGTGCTGGAATATCCAAATAATTGGGAAGTAAGGTTCCCAGAAAATAATATTATGTAACTTGTGTCAAACTTCTGAACATTTTAACCACGAAAAGTTGATTTTTTTTTGCTCGCTCGCAAGAATACTGGAATTTTGATATTTGGGGAAAAGGCGTGCCCCTTCGTAAATGGGATGCAGCCCCCCCCCCCCCCCCTTCCCCGATGATTTTCAAACTTCTGATACTCATATTCCGGTAGCAAGGTGCTAGAATATCCAAATATTTCGTAATTCGGAAAAGTTATGTAGAGTATTATTGCATTTTCGGAATTGCGAACCTTCAAAATTAGGCTATGAACCCTTTTCATTTTCGGAATTACGAACCTTCGGATTAATATTAAAGGGATACGCCACCGGGCGGCCGTGGGGAAAGTTAGGATTGCGTAAGCCCCATGCATTCACTCGTACACAAAGTTTGTGCGTCGAACGCGTCCGTCGGACTACTGGGATTATTATTTCGGACTGCACGAAGCCGACCGAATCTCGCACGAGAGCTCGAGCTTGCTCAGGCGGAGCGTGCATGTTGCGCGGTCTGTCCGAGGTTTGCGCCCCGCGGGGCAACGGCATGAATAGGGTAAGCATATGAATTTGTCATGTTCACTTAACGCGAACCGGTCGTGATCCCCGATCTTTCGACAGAAATTTGGCGAAAACACGTCCTTTTCGGCACATTTTAAATCATATCTCGAGAACCGCGCAAGATTTTTCATGGGGGCAAACGGTTTATAAAACTTTGATTAATTCTACATCTCATGATATCAGTTATTTTTTAATTGAATGAAAAAAACCGCCGTCTATTTTCGACTGAAAATGCATGGTTTCATGCTTTTTGTGTGAGGAGAAGCACTTTTTTGCACTCATTGCTCTCGTATTCCTCCTATAGCTTCTGACTTACGTGTCAAAATGTATGGGGGCAAAGACTAGCAAATAGCCAAGATATTACTCTTTCTTGTGATATCAGGTTCGTCCTGATTGGTCGAAAAAAACCGCCGTCTATTTTGCATAATTAAAAAGAAACATAGCAAAAAAGATGTCATGTATATAAAGCACGTACAGTATGTAATGCTGCGTATATAGGCTCGATTTGGACCGTGCCATTGTAAAACGGGGCGCATCAATCCAATGTGTGTGTTGAACGACCGTGAATGCGAATTGAGCAGACGTTACAGCTGTGGAGTGATATGTTGCATACCGTGGATGAAATGGATGAATCATGTCGAATGAGAAAGTGTAAAATTCTTCCTTCCCGCGTACGCACTGTTGTGTACTCAGAGTGAGATTCGTAAATAGCAGCTCTTCTGTCCCTCCCTTCTCCGTTGCCCCCCATTGCTATAATAGAACAGCCGCGAACAAAACACCGATTTATACAGAGCAATGACCTGGACCCATGCCAAGACCACCCAGCTGATCGAGCGCGTACTCGAGTCGCGTTTGTATGTGCGCACAGCTGACTAAAGCAGAATTAAACCTTCAAATTATGTGAACAAATCAGGGGGTGAGAAATTCATATGTATCATGGTGCCCTATCGTGGCATAAAGACGCCCACAATCTCCGGTTGAGTACCCCTTTAATGCATCAAATATTCGGAAATATGAACCCAAACCCCTATTTCATTAATTTTTCGGAATTATGAACCCCCTGCTTTGGGAAATTTGTGTTTCGGAATTACGAACCTTCGGAAAAACGAGTACGCCCCCCCCCCCCCCCGCACCCGAGAACACACATAAATTAACGCAATATTAAGGCTTTCGAAGTTGATTTAGGTAACACGGACTGGCTAGGCATTTTAGCCAGTCAGAATCAGAATGATGCCTTTAAGAAATTTATGTTTATTTCACAAACCTCTACGGTTAGCCTACATGTCGTTTTTTCGAAGGTTCATAAATTCCAAAGGTTCATAATTTCGAAGGTTCGTTTTCCCGAAGGTTCGTATTTCCGAAGGTTCGTTACCGGTACTCCTACGCGTCGCAAATTTTAAAGAAATTTATGCTTATTTTACAAAGCCACTGCGACAAACAAAAAATTCTTTAGGGAAGGTAGGTCGAAGAGAAGTCAAATTGAAGCCTAGGATGACCGATGAAATTCTGAATTCTCCTAAAGTCAAGAACAAAATCGTATAGAAATGTTTGCATAAGCCCATTAGATCGAATGAACTGCTGTATAAAAAAAAATATAGGATGTATAGGTTAAATATAATTATTAGAAAAGGTAAACTTCAGTATTATCAAGAAAATTTATCCAATGAATGTAAAACTAACAATTAAAGATACATGGCAGTTCATCAACACCATGATTAAGAAACGAAAAAGAGAAGGTGCTGACTTATCAATTGAAAGTAATGGTGGACTGATAACTGACCCAAAAGAAGTAGCTAATTTATTTATCAAATTTTTCACATGCATTGGACCTGGGGAGCGTTTCATCAAGCATTTTGTCAGTGATTTTTACCGACAACTGTTATAAGCTACTGAAATCCTTGCATCTGATTGGCTGAGAGCAAATTTGTCAGCTAGTAAATATCACCGACCAAACACTTGATGAAACGCTCCCCAGATCTTGATAAGGCAATACCTGAATGTAGTTCAAGCAATTTCTTAAAGATGCGTGTCCTAATGTAGGCTATTTTCAACCTACTAGTACTTCTGAAGCGGAAATATATCGTGAAATCATGATTCAAAATAATAACGCTCCTGGTATTGATGGTAGGCCGCTTTTATTCAAGAGTTCTTAAGAAGTCAATAACTCAAGTATGTAAACCATTAAATCACATCTTCAAAGCAAAGAGTGCCAAATCACGATTCTTGTCCCACTTCACCCCGCTCTCCCCTATTTTTGTATTTATTTTTTTTTTTTCAAAAAAGAAACCTTAGATACTGGATTTGGTGTTGGAAAATTCATTACAATGGCCCATTTTCAGATTTTGGGCTACTGTTTTCTTCTGAAAAATTCCGTACCCATGTTATCAGTCGCTAATTAAAGTCCAAATCCCAATTTAAAAAAAAAATGAAATTATTTAGTTTAGTTTGAACCTTTCCTTCTTCATCCCTGATATCTTTTTCCGCTAAAAGGGGTATGGATTTGGAGGATTCAGCCGCACATCCCCGTCCAGACCAGGCCTATCCCCCCCCCCCCCATTCCTAAATAACATTATATCAGTCAATTATAACCATATAAATAACTAATAACATAAAGAATAACGAGAATAGGTCGAAAACATCAATGGTCGAAAATCGTTCATGGCCGAGCTAAGAATTCTAAGGTTAACAGTTCAGTTAGACAATTTAAAGATGGCGACGTCCATGGCGCATGTGAGCTCGACACTGTTTGTGAGGAATTTACCTTATTCGGCTCAAAAAGAAGACTTAGAGTCACTTTTTGGAGAAATCGGCCCTCTAAAGCAATGTTTTGTTGTGACTGACAAAGGTAAGGATTTCTATTATTGGACAGAAAAATGCGCCATGCGCCATCCACAGCAACATATCACGCCGCGGACATGAACAGTCCCAGACGTTGATATCTGTGTATTGACGAGAAGTCTGGGAGGCTTTTGTTTTTTCAGGGACAATTTTTTTTTGTGGCTGGATGGTTTAGGT
Organism: Heliocidaris erythrogramma; assembly: GCA_025617745.1. Classification (NCBI taxonomy): domain Eukaryota; kingdom Metazoa; phylum Echinodermata; class Echinoidea; order Camarodonta; family Echinometridae; genus Heliocidaris; species Heliocidaris erythrogramma. Next base: position 18,950,483 of record CM046873.1, on the reverse strand, counting down.
CACTCATAGCGACTTACTATACTTCGTGTGTAGAATCTAGGCAGTCATACACCTCACCTTTTTCAAACACCAAAAGTCACTAACATTCACCCGAAATCGGCATTTAATTTACAAATGAAATACCAACAGCAACACAAAAAAAAAGGCAAAAGGCAAAAAAAAAAAGGCAAAAAAAAAAACAAGGCGTAAGGCAACAAGCCGTGCAACAAGGCAACATATCCATGAATTACAATAAAGTCAAAGCACCAATGTTGGAAAAGATGATCATTCCAAAAATGAAACCGTAATTTACTGTCAGTTCTGGCGAAACGGGTTATTATCTGGTTATTGGAGTCATTGTTCATGTTGTTTGCATTTTATGGTAACCGCCACTCAACGCTACATTACTGCAAAATAGTTGGTATTTTCTGTCGCATGTACTAAAGGTATGGGGGGAAAAATAAGATAAATATTTTAAATACTTGCTTTCAAATTCAGCCCTTAAAAATCTCACTCCTACCTCAAATGGCCGTTAAGAAGAACTTTTCATATTTTCAGCAAAATCCAAAGTCAAAATCTTGTCCAAAACCGGAAAAATCCCCGCCGATTTGTTTCGCGATCGCGTGTTGTTTACATACTGCCGATGTCTTAGACTAAAATCGGCCAATAAAATTTTTGTCCACGAAAAACTCGGGATCGCAAGCGCACATCGATCTTTACGATCGCGCACACAGAAAATCGGGACTTTTCCGCGTACGCCATATAGGGACCGAATTTTTAAGGACAAAACTCTTTTGGGGAGATGTCAGCGCCCGCGGCGTCAAGGAAATGTACACAATGACTCCGATAGCTCGTTTCGCAAGAATCGACAGTAAATTACGGATTTCATTTTTGGAAATATCTTTTCCAACATCGGTGAGTTGAATTTATTGTATTTCTTGAATATTTTGGGGTCGGTTTTTGCAAATTAAATGCCGATTTTGAGCGAACGTTGGTGACTTTTGTGCAGTGGTGTTTTAAAAAGTTGAGGTGTATGACTGCCTACATTATACACACGAAGTATAGGAATGTAGCTATGAGTGGTCACCTCCACTCATAGGCACACGCCATTGCAGACTGTGTAGGAACGCAGGCAATAGTCAGTACGGTACTAATATATATCACTGTGCATTTTTGGCTATATTTAAGTGAAACCCACTCATAGCTACATTCCTATACTTCGTGTGTATAATGTAGGCAGTCATACACCTCATCTTTTTAAAACACCACTGCACAAAAGTCACCAATATTCACTCCAAATCGGCATTTAATTTTCAAAAACCGACCCCAAAATATCCAAGAAATACAATAAATTCAACTCACCAATGTTGGAAAAGATATTTCCAAAAATGAAATCCGTAATTTACTGTTGATTCTCGCGAAACGAGCTATCGGAGTCATTGTGTACATTTCCTGGTCGCCGCGGGCGCTGACATCTCCCCAAAAGAGTTTTGTCCTCAAAAATTTGGTCCCTATGGCGTACACGGAAAAGTTCTGATTTTCTGTGTGCGCGATCGTAAAGATCGATGTGCTCTTGCGATCCCGAGTTTCTTCGTGGACAAAAATTATATTGGCCGATTTTAGTCTAAGACATCGGCAGTTTGTAAACAACACGCGATCGCGAAACAAATCGGCGGGGATTTCTCCGGTTTTGGACAAGATTTTGACTTTGGATTTTGCTGAAAATATCAAGAGTTCTTCCTAATTGCCATTTGATGTAGGAGTGAGATTTTTAAGGGCTGAATTTGAAAGCAAGTATTTAAAATATTTATCTTATTTTTCCCCCCATACCTTTAGTACATGCGACAGAAAATACCAACTATTTTACAGAAATGTACCCGTGAGTGGTGAAACCCATATATTGAAATGTACTGAAAGATAGCTAATTAAAAACGGTAATTATGGTGAATAATAGATGATTAAAACTTACCAGTTTGTTTTGTCACTTTTGAAGAGGGTTTCCTGAAATTTTGGGGAATTTCTTGCGAAATCACCTATCGAGATCCGGTCAGAGCATCCATTTTGTATTTTTCACGATTATGATGAAGGGAGCCCTCAGCGCTCGTAGTGGTACCGGCGCGATCGGATCATCGATCTCCACCTCGTTGTTTACCTGTTGTTAAGACAGCTTGGGGGTTGTTAATGAGTTTAGTCTAGCGATAAGGCTTCTCATCGTGCATTCTCTACATTCTGTATTCCTTCGTGCAAGGATATTAAGCAAAGTGCTTTAACGGCGAGGAGCAATAATTGAAAAAGTCTTTGGGAGAGAACGGCCACCCGTCGTAATATCGACCTTGTCCGTATAGCTTGTGTGCGTAACATTCTGTGTACGTATCTATGGTGCGTAACCATATAGAGCGGCCTCACTAGTGCGCAACATATTGAGAGCAGTCGTCATACGTATGGATGTCTCTGTAACAACTACGAAAAAGAAAGCTGTAAATGTAAGTTTTTATAACTTTCTACATTTTGTATCTTAACGAACTTATAAATTAATATATATAGAATAAATCCTAAGTATCAGTTTCGTGTGTAGACTTCGTGTGTAGAATCTAGGCAGTCATACGGCTCAACTTTTTCAAACACCACTGCACAAAAGTCACCAACATTCACTCAAAATCGGCATTTAATTTACAAAAACCGACCCCAATATATCCAAGAAATACAATAAATTCAACTCACCGATGTTGGAAAAGATGATTCCAAAAATGAAATCCGTAATTTACTGTTGATTCTCGCGAAACGAGCTATCGGAGTCATTGTGTACATTTCCTAGTCGCTGCGGGCGCTGACATCTCCCCAAAAGAATTTTTTCGTTAAAAATTCGGTCCCTATCCCGTACACGGAAAAGTCCTGATTTTCTGTGTGCGCGATCGTAGAGAACGATGTGCGCTTGCGATCCCGAGTTTCTTCGTGGACAAAAATTTTATTGGCCGATTTTAGTCTAAGACATCGGCGGTATGTAAACAACACGCGATCACGAAACAAATCGGCGGGGATTTCTACGGTTTTGGGCATGATTTTGACTTTGGATTTTGCTGGAAATATGGAAAGTTCTTCCTAACGGCCATTTGATGTAGGAGTGAGATTTTTAAGGGCTGAATTTGAAAGCAAGGTATTTAAAATATTTATCTTATTTTCCCCCCATACCTTTAGTACATGCGACAGAAAATACCAACTATTTTACAGTAATGTAGCCATGAGTGCTAATTATGAGTGTTGCTTCATTCCAGGGAGCGTCGCCGTCCGAGTCATGATTTCAATCATTTTCAAATATCTGGGTGCTGAAAGTACACCGCATTAAGAAATGGCAGTGGCTATTCTTACGACGAGTCGTAAGAATAATTTTCCGGCTATTTTTACGACATGCGCATAGGGTTAGGGTTAGGGAAAATGGAGCGTATGCGCATGTCGTAAGAATAGCCGGAAAATTATTCTTACGACGGCGCACTGCCTTAAGAAATAGACCCAAGGCAACGGTTTGATAAGTGAGATTCTAATTTTTCCTGGTTATTTGATTGATTTGTAAACAATATACAGCAGGCTAAACATTCAATCTAGGCAGCAGAACCAATTTTTATTTGTATTCATGCATGCCTCTCCTGTTTTTAATTTTTTAATTCATTTTACTTTATGGTTTCCAGGAGTCAAAGACAGGTGCCGCGGTTTCGGCTATGTCACTTTTGCACTTCGGTAAGTATTATGCTACAGTCTGATGTAGATTTCTAAATATAAACCACCTTAGAAATTATCTTCTTCTCCTTCTTCTTCCTCTTTTTCTTCTTCTTTCTCTTCGTCTTTGTCTTTGTCTTCGTCTTCGTCGTCTTCTTCTTTTTCATTGATTTCTTCTGCTTCTTCTTTCTTCTACTTCTTCTTTCTTCTACTTCTTCCTTAAATTTAAACATGCATGTACAGTACAGTACATGGGCATCAGGAATTGTATTTTTGGTATTTAGAAATGTTCTTTAATACTCTTTTATCATCTATACAGATGCATTGTATATGAGAATATGCTTTCTGTTGCGCTTTGATATTTGATATTTCAAAATGTAATTTCACTTTTTTTAATTGAAAAATACATTGTATAAGGGAACATGCTTCTAATTGGGCTTTGGCTGGGCTGGTCTAATCTACCACAAGGTATGATTATTACATGATAATGTAGCAATTCACAGTGATTTTAAAATCAGAATAAAGCTTCAATGCTGGTACGCAAACTTGTCTTTAAAAGCTAAACAATACTTTAAAGAGAAGGTTGAGTTTGGGGAAAGGTAAACAATAATTTGTGAGATTTCTCATTCCTTTTATGTTAGTTTAAAAGAACATAATGTGACCCTCCACCACAAAATGACCAATAAGTCGGGAATTTGTTTTTTTTTAATTTCAGCACAGTTTGAAAGCTTGGATTCTAAGCTTTAAAATGATATACTGTACATCTTGTCTTCTATAGACTATTAAAGCAAACCCTTATACATGTAAATTACAATGATAATGTCAGAGTGTCAGACAGGGTAATGATAAAAAACAAGAGAGAAAGCAGGCTCTAAAGAAGCCTGACCATTTAAGAGCGCCTAATCTGTGTCCTATTGTTTGTCGCACAAAAGCTTGAGTCAAAACTCCAAAGTATACACTATGAAGTACTAATTGGATTGGGTTGAAACTTTCCATACCTTTAGAATGGATATATTTCTTTCCTTCTGTAGATTTTGAATATCAGGCAATGCAAACTTTTTGAGTTATACCAGAAAAGCGATGTGAAGTACCATCCCAATAAGCTGACTCACAAAGTTTGAATGTGGTATTTTACTCTGAAATTCTGTCAGATGGTAGATTAATATCTATACTTTCAGAAAATACCAAAAACTTATAAATTTATATTTCCACCAAAAAAAAACTTTTTCAGCTGTTTACTCTAGAACTCCCATTGCGACTTATTGGTCGTTTTGTGGTGGAGGGTGACATATAGTAGAAATGTACCCTGAAAAGGATTGCTCTTCAAGTGCCCTCACATTCAAAATATGACAAGAAACAGCTGAAATGTTCGGGCCGAACACATGTGTGTAGTCCCATATACACATTTCTGTTTACAGTGCATGTGACTCGCAGCAGGATTGGGTCCATTTCTTATCATTTTTGTGATTCCAAAACCTTACGGCGTACACCAATTCTTATGCACTATATAATCAACCTTTCCCACTTGCTTTTAGACCGTTTCTTTCACAATGCAATCTCATGACCAGAACTCAACTTTATCTTTAAAGCTGACAAGTCCCTTTAATTTTATCTAACACAGGGACGATGCAGAGAAGGCTGTGAAGTCCACACAAACCCTGGTGGGAAGAAAACTCAAAGTAGATTATGCCGACAGAAAACCCAGGAAAGGAGCTCCAAGAGATAAAAAGGACGAGCTGGAAACGCCAAAAAACGGTATGGATGGTGTTAGTTATATTTCCCTGTGGTGTATCCAGAAATCCATCATCCATGTGTGCTTCTATCAGGGATGCCAGTTTGATCTCATTGAAACAAATTTATTGATTCATCTGTCATTATAACAAAAATTCTTTGTCCAGTATAACAAAAAGCATTTCACAACAAGGTTACACATAACAGTGATATGTACAAGTGAACATTACAATGTACACCAAGTATGTATCAGAAGGAAATACAAACAAAGCAAATATAGATAAATATTGATTTCAAACTCTGGCACCGCTACGTTTCAGGCTTTTTTAGGCTCCATATTGTAATAATAATAATAATAGCTACATTTACATTGCACATGTATCCATCCCAGAGGATGCTCAAGGCGCCTACAAAGGAGTATTATTACCCTGGCTTTATCCCAGCTGCCCTAAGGTGCTGAAAGCATTCAAGGAATAAATTCCTACCAGGTACCCATTTACTACACCTGGGTGGAGAGTGGCAAATGTAGATTAATTAATGTCTTCCCAAAGGACATTAGTGCTGTGGCGGGACTCGAACCACGAACCATGAGATCCACAGTCCGGTGACGTATCCACTAGACCACAACACCTCTACAGAAAGTATGGGGCTTCCAGATGTGTGGGTATCTTGGTAGGCAAAATGAATAATGCTATTTGGTGTCTTTAATTCTTGAAAATATTCAGACAAGGAAATTATTATTGATGTAAATTGCCCTTAATCTTTGATGTCCATTTCATTTGCAAATTTACAGGCAGCCACTCAAAAAACCTTTTATTTTTTGCGTTCTTTGTTCCTTTCGTTTCTGGTTATATTGTTCGATTTTGGCTTTCTGTTCATTCTTGCGGTATACTCTGATGAATGCAAGACGAAAAGCTTCAATGCCATTTTACAAATTCACATTTGTACATATTCCTTACCAAACAAATTTCATAAAAGATTTTGATAAAATACAATACTATGTGAACTTATATTTTCAGATGAGGGAACTTCATCAACACCAAAACAGGTTGAAAATGTACCCAGGACAGCTACGAAACACAAACCCAAAGAAAAGAAGATCAAAAAGAAGAAAAAATTCAAAGGTGAAGGGTCAGAGAGCGTCTCGGAGAGGGAAAAGAGAAAGAGCAGACTTATCGTCCGAAATCTACCATTCAAGGTTAGTACGACATGTTGAAGAGCATGTAGTCAGCATTTTTCAGAGCCTTTTTCATTAGTTGAATTCAGTTTCAGTTTGGTTTAATTTCTTCCTTTTTCAACAATAAAAGTCAAACAATACATGAAATCATGCAACATTTGTTTTTGCATGTCGACAATACAAAACAAATAGAAATAGTAAATGTAATACAGTGAAATAGTTGAAATGTCATGATGAATACATTGTTTTTTATATCTTTGAGCAGAGTAATTACTGTTTAGGCTTTTAATCTATTTGTATTTGAAAACCAACTTGGTATATAATGTGAGCTTGTCTAGTGCTAGTTTTCCTTGGAAATTGTATGGAAATTTTCTGATTAAAGGTATACGCCGCCAGGCGTTCATGGGGAATGTCGGGATTGCGTAAGCCCCATTCACTTGTACACAAAGTTCGTGCGTCGAACGCGTCCATCAGACTACTGCACGAAGCCAACCGAATCGAGAGCTCGGGCTTAGGCTGAGCGTGCATGTTGCGCGGAGACTGGTCTGTCCGGCCGATGTTTGCGCCCATGATCAGGTAACGATCACGGTGCCCCTCGCAGCATAAAAAGTCCACAATCTGCGGTAGAGTATCCCTTTAATATGGAGAAATCATGGTATGAACCTTGATGCCAATTTGTGGTGTGTTCAGAAAATCAAAATTACTTCAGAAATAGTTATTGCTAATTCCATTCAAACTCTGAAAAATTTAAGCTTTTATAATAATTCCAGCCAAAGTAATTAAAGAGATATTCAATTAATATATAATCAACAAGTTTTTCTCATAAATGGTTTACTTTGATATTCAGCCTTTTGCTACTCCCACAACTAATGTTCACATTCAATTTTGCAGTGCACAGAAGAGAAGCTCAAGTCCGTTTTTGAAGCTTTTGGTACAGTGACAGAGGTATCCATTCCAATGAGGGAGAAGAAGAGTATGGGGTTTGGTTTTGTACAGTTCGAGCTACTCCAGAAAGCTGCCAAGGCCCTCAAAGCAATGAACGGCAAACAGGTTATGAGTAAGTTAATAATGATAATAATACTTTCAAACCTGCTTTAGCGACCACCTGTATAGGAAGACCACCTGTCTATAAAGACCACAATTTTTGTTTCCCTTGAACGTTTCTTATTGAAATATATATTAAAGGAACCTGTCCTTAAAGACCACCTGCTCATAAATACCGTCTTTCTTGTCTCCCTTGAGTGGCCTTTATAGACAGGTGTCACTGTAGTACTATTGTGGTTTACCCAGGATAGTCTAATCACTATTAATAGTGTTCTACCTTACGGCTCTGCGATTTTTATTACCGGTACCCCAGCATTGCCAGGTACCCATTTAATACACGTGGGTAGAGATGGACAAATGTGGGTACAACACCCTGTCCAAGGATGTAAGCACAGAGGATCGAACCTAGAACTTCTCGTATGAGAGTCAAGAGCCTTCACCAGTATGCACCAGTGCTCCCACGAGTTGTACTCTCGAGGATTGACTACGATGGGTGCTTGCTTGGTGGTATCGGTAAGAAGGTCCTGAGCAGACTCCAACATCTCCAACACAAATGTACTCGCTTTATCAGCCTTAACCAGTTACAAGTGACTGACCTAAGCGCTTACAGTGTATTGTGATCCTGGTCATTGAATTGAATTACCAGTATGATTCTGAAATCTGCAGTGCACTCTCTTCATTCCACTGGGGAGCATTTCAGCCGGGCGCCATTTTACAGACACACTAATCCATTTACAATGACTTTCGCAGAAGAAGAGAAGCAAAATGCCTTGCTAAAGAGGGTTAAGTGCTGCGCCAGGGCTCGAACCCACGACCTTTGCATCCCTAGTCGAGTGATAACACCAGTCAACTATGATCTATTGCAAAAAAAAAGGACATGTCCTTGTACATTATAGAGTATTTTATTTCTGTGTTTGCAGGTTTACAAAATGTGTAACCTGTGCTGTTATGATTTTATGTTGCTTATTCTTATTTTTTTTTTAAATTTAGCAACTTTTTCATGTACATCCATGCTATCCTCATTCCAGATCGTGTGGTGGCTGTGGACTGGACTGTACCAAGGACTGAGTACCTGGAAGCTATGCAGAAAAACAAAGACTCTACTCACCAAGGTCAGTGTGTGTGTGTGTGTAATTGGGTTTTTACAGACGTGTATCAATCAGTTATGATTATTTACGTCTGGGACCGACCTTTAACGTCACCATCCGAAAGACGTGACTCGGTCTCGAACCTGGGTCCGCTGAATCAGTTTATAACTTCCACTGGTAGCTGGATTACAGGCGCACGCCCTGTCAGTGTTACAGTGTTACAGTTAAGACTTTATATAGGTTTCAGATGAATTGAATTTATTTCATTTCACTTCAATTCTATTCAATTCAATGCAATTCACTTTATTTCAATTGTATTCCATTCAATTTAATTTAATTTGATTCAATTCCATGCCCTTCGGTTTACTTAAATTCACTGAGAACACTAATTATATATGTAACAATATCTTTTTTTACTGACAGATGAAACTTTACAATCAGAGGAGGCGGAGGCGGAGGAGGAGGATGAAGAGATGGAGAGTGAAGGAAGTTTGGAGGTAAGTGCTTGTGAAAGAGATGTCATGGTCTAGTCTGGCAGATATATCACAGGAATTGTAGCAGGTACATGGGTTAGTCATTGGTGCGAGTCGTTATTAAAGATGAAGTTGAGTTGTGGTCATGTGATTGCATTGTTAAAGGTAGTACCCAAGAATAATTGTGTACTTTGCAGTATTGGAATCATGTAGATGTTCACAAATTGACTAATTACTGTTATGATTATTATTATTATTATTATCATCACCATTATCATTACTACATTATTTTAGTTATCATTGTTATTATTTTTATCATATAACCAGGACAATGAGGAAATTGATGAAGAGGAAGAGGAGGATGATGCTGAGATGGATGAAGAGGAGGAAGATGAAGATGATGAAATGGACGATGATGTTGATGAGGAGGATGAGGATGAGGATGAAGATGATGGGGAAGAGGATGAAGCTAAAGAAGATGTCAAAGGTCGTAGTTTCAGGAAGCCAGCAGAGGATGTCCAGGAAGGAAAGACTCTCTTTATCAGGTTAGTGAAATTACTTTTTTTGTAATATCGTATATTGCTTCAAACATTAAAGCTCATGGACAGTTTTGGTAGCAAGAAGGAAATTGGAAAGCAACATGTTTAGGTTAGTCTCATATTGTTCTCCTTGCATCAAAAAAGGTCTGTACGATATCATGTGGTATTTCAGCAGTGATTTCCGGTGAATTTCAGTGTAAATATTTGTAAGGAACGCTAGATCATGATGGTAACATACTGCCTTACGCTAGGATTTTTTCATCCCAATGTTTCCCCACGCAACAGTCTCGGGGGCTTCGCGTGGAGATATCATGTGTGTCACTGTGTGTGGAATACACATAATCCTCACAAGTTTTTGCACGCATTATAGTGTATAGTGCACGCTGCTGTTGTTGGGAGTTTATATCCCTGGCCAGATATATAAATTAATTTTTCCCTCACATTTGTAAAATATTTCACTTCAGGTGATGAAATCTTAACAGCATCTTAGTATTGCTAGCATCTTTGTATTTATCAACAAAAATCAAAGAAATCTGACGAAAAGTTCTTTCGGGAGTACCAAAACTATACATTTACCTTTATGATAATTCTTGTAAATTTATTTGATACTTACATGCCTAGATGCCTATTTTGTCAGATGCTAAATTCAGTGTTTTCTTCTTATCAAACACAGGAACGTGCCATATGATTCTACAGACGAGGATGTGAGGGAGCTCTTCGCACCATTTGGGGAGCTGGAATTTGCAAGGGTTGTGGTTGATCCAATGACTGAACATTCTAGGGGTACGTTCCAATACAATTGACGTTGTATCCTTTATTAGAATTGCCTTCGCCGAAGTGTTATACTGCCATATAGAGGCAGCATTATGTTCAGTCCTTGTTTCATGTTATCAGCCCTGCAATGTGATCGTAGCCTTTGCCTTTATGAAGTTAGGTAACTTGCACTCAATGTGATGGAAGTGTCTCCTTTGTTGGTGTGGTGGCAGCGCACAGTGGGATTCGAATCCCTGCTATGAGTAGTCTGAAGGAGGATGGCCAGTGCAATCCTTGCATTCAAATCAGTCAGAAAGCATAAGTTTCTGTGATAGGTACAGTTGTAGTTACCAGGTTGGTTATGTTTAGCCGGACATATCATTCTCCTGGACATAATCCTGCCTCTAGATGGCAGTATAACGCTATGGCGCTTGGTAGGCCTATGTAGAATGTTGCTTTTGACATAATAATAATAATTATAATACATAACATTTATATTGCGCTTAATAAAAATGTTTCTAAGCGCCGAAGTATTTGACATTTGATCGAAGATACACAAGTTACAGGTTGAGCACTTGCAGGGGCACTGATGTCCTTCAATAAGACTTTTGAACCACCTTTGCCACCCTGTACCCAGGAGAGAAATGCGGATCTGGGGAGTGTTTCATGAAAGGAAGTTATCAGATATTTTATCCGACAACTGTTATAAGCTACTGAAATCCTTGCATCTGATTGGCTGAGAGCAAATTTGTCGAATAAAATATCTGACAAGTCCTTTCATGAAACGCCCCCTGGGCTCCGTTTCATAAAACCTGTTATCAGTAACAACTGCCACATTTCTGTGACAAATTTGCTTTCAGCCAATCAGATGCAAGGGTTTCAGTAGCTTATAAAGAGTTAATGCAACTTGTTGTTGATAACAAGTTTTATGAAACAGACCCCGCTGTGCCCGACAGTTTCTTGTTTTATATTCTATAAGCTACATGTACTTACCTACAAGACACGCTCCTTGGCGTGCCATTGGTAACAGTCTTGTTTGTATGTGGATGCCGGGAAACAGTCTGCACTTGTGTTGTTGGTGAATGTGCACCTACCAAATACTCACCATGACTTTGTTTCCAACTAGTGTACAAATATTAGACCATAAATTTGGATGGTTGTAATATTCTAGACTATGTTCTGAAAATAAGTATTTTCTCATTATGTTTCAAAATAGACATCATTACTGGTACATTTAAGCCAATAAACAGAATTATTTTTTGAATGATTCTTGTCTTATCCACATTTGAAACCGTTTTTTTTGTATAGTGTACTCTTTTTCTTCAGCTACACTTTATGTACTTTTTGATTTGTTTGTATCCTCATAGGAACAGCATTTGTCAAATTCAAGAGGAAAGAAGACGCAGACGGTTGCCTCCATGAAGTGAGTTCCGGGTAGATGGTACAGTATGATTAATGTTGTAACATAGAAAAGCTAAGCCATTGCAGAGGGTGAAAATGCGTGGCAGATCCTGAGAAAATATGCAACTTGTAGAATTTGATATTTTCTTCGCTTTGTCGAAGTACATAAGTAGGACTGCATAAAAACTTTGTACCTTTAATCTTTACATGATGTACACATGTATGTTGTCTTTTATACAAAGGGTGACGCGGTGAGGTTAAGTGGGCGATTGTTAGCCTTGAGTCCAGCCATCAGCAGAGCGGAAGCGGTCAAACTAAGGACAGCTGAAAAGGATAAAGCCAAAGAGGAACAGAAGGACAAGAGGAATCTTCATTTACTGCGAGAAGGGCGTAAGTGATACCTGCTGCTTTTGTTACCATGTCCGTGATTCTTTCAAATACATTTTAAATACACTTTTCTTTTGTTCTATTTTTGTCTCGCCCACCGGAGGTGAAGGCGAGACTAAGGGATCCAAATGGCGTCCGTCCGTCGCCCGCCGTCCGTCCGTCACAAATGTTATGACAGATAACTTTGCAACCGTCACTCACTTTTCAACCAAACTTGGGTTGTAGATGCACTGAGGGGACCTGCATGTTATGGTGCCGTTGGAGGTCACATGATAAGGTCAAAGGTCATTTCAGGTCAAATGTTAAAGTTTACCTGCAAGACTCTCTTATGACAGATAACTTTGCAACCGTCACTCACTTTTCAACCAAACTTGGGTTGTAGATGCACTAAGGGGACTTGCATGTTATGGTGCCGTTGGAGGTCACATGATAAGGTCAAAGGTCATTTGAGGTCATACGTTAAAGTTTACCTGCAAGACTCTCTTATGACATAACTTTGCAACCGTCACTCACTTTTCAACCAAACTTGGGTTGTAGATGCACTGAGGGGACCTGCATGTTATGGTGCCGTTGGAGGTCACATGATAAGGTCAAAGGTCATTTGAGGTCATACGTTAAAGTTTACCTGCAAGACTCTCTTATGACATAACTTTGCAACCGTCACTCACTTTTCAACCAAACTTGGGTTGTAGATGCACTGAGGGGACCTGCATGTTATGGTGCCGTTGGAGGTCACATGATAAGGTCAAAGGTCATTTCAGGTCAAACGTTAAAGTTTACCTGCAAGACTCTCTTATGACAGATAACTTTGCAACCGTCACTCACTTTTCAACCAAACTTGGGTTGTAGATGCACTAAGGGGACCTGCATGTTATGGTGCCGTTGGAGGTCACATGATAAGGTCAAAGGTCATACGTTAAAGTTTACCTGCAAGACTCTTATGACAGATAACTTTGCAACCGTCACTCACTTTTCAACCAAACTTTGGTTGTAGATGCACTGAGGGGACCTGCATGTTATGGTGCCGTTGAAGGTCACATGATAAGGTCAAAGGTCATTTCAGGTCAAACGTTAAAGTTTACCTGCAAGACTCTCTTATGACAGATAACTTTGCAACCGTCACTCACTTTTCAACCAAACTTGGGTTGTAGATGCACTAAGGGGACCTGCATGTTATGGTGCCGTTGGAGGTCACATGCTAAGGTCAAAGGTCATTTCAGGTCAAACATTATAGTTTACCCACAAGACTCTCTTATGACATAACTTTGTAAACGTCACTTTCCAAACAGTAATGTAGATATATGCAAGCATAACTTATGCAGATTTATGCACTTGGGGGACCTGTTGCATGGCAACAGAGATCATGATATTTCTAGTTATCGCATGTGGGCGAGACACATTATTGCTAATGCCTTGTTACTGGGATATTATGTTTGGATATACTATATTTTTTTACAGGATATGACCTTGATAAAATATATTATTATGTTTGTTTTTGTCTTTACCAAAAACCATACAAAATATGTGGTCCTTATGTACAGGTGATCTTTCTGTACAGGTGGTCTCTTAAGCAGGCTTCACTGTGTAAATCTATTTGGTACTGAATAACCATTTAGGTAGCGTAGCGAAACACAGAGGCGCATAAAGACGTGGAAAAGATGCAAAGAGGAAAATTGCTAGTTTTGTCTGTGCTTTTAAAAGTAGAATCCGACATATCCGAATAAAAGTTTTCATATTATTTTGCTTAAAATTGTTCAAAGGGGTAAATTCTGCATCCTAATATTTTGGTTCATCCTCTATAGAATAAAATGTTGATTTTTATGTACCGGTAATTTTGTCATGTGCGTCTTCTTCCTCTTCCTCTAACCATATCGTCTTCCCTGCTTTGATTCTTGTTAGTGATCAGACCTGGTACTAAGGCAGCAGAAGGCTTATCAGAACAGTACATGAACAAGAGACTAAAGGTAGAAAACGTCAAGAAAGAGAAGCTGAAGAACCTTAACATCTTTGTGTCGCCGACCCGACTCGCCGTTCACAACCTCCCCAAGGCAGTGGACGATAAGAAACTGAGGGAGCTAGCGAGGGAAGCGGCCGGGGACAAGAAGGCTAAGGTTATTGAGGTGCGTTTGGAGTACCCCTTTGAAGCTTTTGGAATAACCCTGATCAAAAATTCTGTTCACAAGCTGTCACTTTAATGTAAAGTATAAAAAGTGCATGTATTGGTACGGTATATCAAACATGAAATGAAAAGAAACTGCAGGAGACATCAAGGGAAGCAACCGGGGTAAGAAGACATATCGAGGTGATTTTGGATGGAGAATCTCAAGCTTTACAATTCAGTCCTCTTCAAAAGCCACCTAGAAGTAGTGTATATGTCATCATAATGTGTCTCACTTATAGTTATCAAAAATTCCATTTCACAAATCTTTCTTTAATATTGCCCTATATAATATAAAAAGTATTGGTATCGATGTCAAATGGAAAATGACAAGAAACTGAAGCAGTTGTGAACAAGAAGGCAAAACTTATGTGGCATGAATTATATTACTGTATCTTTGCAAATATTTTAGTGCTATTCATCAGTGCACCTAGAAAACATATGAAAAGAGCTCAATTTTTTTTTGACTCAATTTTTTTTTTCATAACGCAGGGTTGAACCTTCTTTTCATGTTTATAGATTTTTTTTCAGTACATAAAAAATTGAAGAATAAATAGATTTGTCATATTATCCCTTTCACTATTGTCATTTTTCACATCTCATTATTTTTTCTAGGCGAGGATAATGCGAGACATGAACAACCCCAATGCACAAGGAATCTCCAAGTCTCTAGGCTTTGGTTTCGTAGAGTTCACTCAGTATGAACATGCTTTAGCTGCTCTCTTACACGTCAACAACAATGCTGAACTCTTTGGTCCAGAAAAGGTATAAAAACTACAGTCAATGAAAAAAAAATACTTAAAAAAAAAAAGATGCTTTGAATTAAAACACTTATTAAATTAAAGAATACTTAATGAGAAATTTATGCATTTTGGAGGTTGTCACCACCGATTAAAATGTTGTAGTGGACTACCACAATAGGAAAACTATCCGACAATAACAATTAACCACCTGAATATACCCCCAGATCCCCTCTCTCCTTCCCGCCTTTTAAAAAAACCATGTGCACCCAACAAAGCAAGTATGTCCCTTCAAATATCACCACCCTTGCAGGGGGGATTCTCCTTGGAAGGTAAGTGTCATCGGGTGGTTGTCTGGAGATTGTTGTCTTAAGATGCCTCCTTCTTTTTTTCAAATTTAATGAAGAATAGACTGCTTTTGTAAAATAAAACCCACTTTAAATGTATATTTGGACCACTGACATTAGGGAAATGATCCTTTTGTAAAATTTGGAAAAGCGAATATTAGAATACTATTATTTTTGTGGATTGTCATTGGGGGAAAGGTGTTGAAAATGGAAACCTTATGAAAAATCTCACAAGTTTCTGAATGTACAGTGTATGTGGTATAATTTGAAACATTTTAATTCATGCACTTATTGTTATTCAAATATTATTTCATTTCCTGCTTGCAGAGACCAATCGTCGGTTTCTCTCTAGAAAACAGACGTGCCTTGGAAATCAAACAGAAGAGGAGAGAAAAAGCATTGGTAAGCTTTATAATGTTCTATTTTAACCAGGCTCCTAAAATCTTTTGTTGTTTTTGTCAGATACATCTACTCTTTGAGTTTGAATATTTCATTATGTAGCATATTAAAATGATTCATCTACCATCATCAAGCATTATCCAAACCTGGGAATGAGTCCTGTGACTCTCTTCATAGGGTTGCTCTTTGCATTTTACACAAATGTGTGGAAGAAGAAACAGAGGGTCAACAGACTGAAGGAGTGATATGAAATGTAAAACTGTAATTATAGTTTCACCCTCCTATACAAAAATTATGGTATACAAAAGAAACAAAAAATCCAATGTCACCTCAATCATCCCATGTTACCTCATGAACACTTTCAAAATGAAAACAATTATAGGCACTTTATATACTCTTTGAAAATGTCAAAACTTGAAAAGCTATGTTCTCAGCGCGATTTTACTCTGCGCAAATCGTTACGTCAGGTCTTAAAAGCTGTGACTACATTATGTACACGTCTGTAAATGTGTGTCTCCATGATTTGATCGCAACATTTCTTCCATAATACCCCAGCTACAGCAACGAGATCGACACCCGACTGACAACGGCCTGAACAAAAAAATACTTTACTCCAAATGGCCAAACATCAATAACCCTAACCCTATTGGTTGGAGTTGGTTTGGCGGTGTGACTATTAAAGGTTTAAAACCAACTGTTTTCTCTCCATTCGCTCCATGTCAGATGAAGCGACAAGTCTTTAACAAGAGAGGAGATCCTGAAGAAGACGAGGATGAAGAAGAAGAGAAGGAAGAAGCGAAACCCAGGAAGCCTTACTCCCAGCAGAGGCTCCAAGCCCAGCAGAAGACTGGTGCAGAACCCCAGCACCCCGCCAACCAGACCATGGTCATGCCAAAGGATGGGAAGAAGAAGGGGTTACCACGCCACTTTGGGGCCAAGAACCGATGGAGGGATAGAGGGAAAGTGGCGGAGGAGAAGAGGCAGAGACGGAAGGATAAGAGGATGGTGTTGCAGAAGCAGGTGTGGAACAGCATGAAGGCGCCCCTCCCCGCCGGTGGACTGAAGGTTGACAAGAAGGAACTCAGGAAGGAGAAGCAGGTGGGTAACTGTAAAGATGAAACAGCATCTAGAAGCAGGTCCAGTAATGAGTTGGGACCAGGGGAGCGTTTCATCAAGCATTTTGTCAGTGATTTTTACCGACAACTGTTATAAGCTACTGAAATCCTTGCATCTGATTGGCTGAGAGCAAATTTGTCAGTAAAAATCACTGACAAAATGCTTGATGAAACGCTCCCCTGAGCCAGGCACATATTTTGAATCAAATGAAAGGAATTAATAGACGTGTTCATACATGTAGTTGACACATATTCCAAATGACCCCCCAAAACACATGGAGAGGTTAGGGGTACACGTTTTCCTGCTTTTGCCTGATTTTTCCAGAGTCCTTTCACTTCTCTGTGTCAGGTGTTTTTCAGGCTTTATATTACATAGCACATTTAGGGCTCCAATATGCCTAGGACTCTTTTCAGGCTAACAGTAACACCAACTGGTATCCATAAGAGGTGCATTCAGTGCATTTAGAATAATCCAAGTTGGAGGTGATCCATAGCTTTTGTTTACCCTAGAGAATGCTGCCACATGTATATCATGGAATGCACCATTTGTGCATAAATGAATCATGATTACATAACTCTTATGACCATGCATTCAGTATTTCGTTTTGGTAGATTTCACAGTTTGGGACAAATGATCTTTATCTGGTCATATGCAGATTGCACTATTAACTCTTTCAACTGTTATAAGCTACTGAAATTCTTGCATCTGATTGGCTGAGAGCAAATTTGTCAGGAAAAATCACTGACAAAACGCTTGATGAACGCTCCCCTGATGTCACATGTGACAGATAGACTTGTCATTTTCATTCACCAATTGCTCAACGACAGGAAAGGTGGTCAGTGTTTATCAAAATTTTGAGCATACATGTAAATCAAGCATTCTAAATAATTATATGATTATAATTATATGCTACCATAGAAATTTTCAGAGAAAAATGCAGATTTGTAAACAGATATTACCTTATTTCAACATTAAACAATAGTATACAAATGAGAAACCAAAAAATAATGGACAAAAAAGAAACTCGAATGTAATTTTCAGTCATTCTTATGCATAAAGTCGGGTAAAGAAATGGTGTTAAATTTCCTACAAGTTTTGTACACAATTTTTTGTGAAATAATAGATGTTAATGAAGTACAGACATTTGAAAAGCAAGCATTGATCACATTTTGGTACAATTTTGAAGAGAGCTAAATCCACAAATAATTTCTTGGTACATGTACTACAAAATTTCAATATGGCACAAAAAAGAGACATGATAACGAAGCTTTTCGACCTGCACTCATCAGGTTATCACGTGGGTATGTAACAAATTACCCGATTGTTCTGAAATTAAGGCGTCCGGGTTCATCGAGTATAGTAGTTGATTTCTAGTAATTGTATCCCCCGGCAGTCTGCCGGGGGATACTTTGGATTCAGCAGCGTTTCGCCGCCATCGCCGCCGCCGCCGCCGCGTCACATTCTTGTGTGCGCTCTAGCGGTCACATTTCTCGACGAATTTCTTTCAGACTTCCTGTGGACGTGTATCTTGGTAAAATCTGGACCCCTATTGTTTCTGGTGATGCTGCCCCCAGTGTTCCGTCTTTTATAGGGTAAAAGGCCATATTTTTGGGGATAGTTTGTGTGCGCTCTAGCGGTCACATTTCTCGACGAATTTCTTTCAGACTTCCTGTGGACGTGTATCTTGGTAAAATCTGGACCCCTATTGTTTCTGGTGATGCTGCCCCCAGTGTTCCGTCTTTTATAGGGTAAAAGGCCATATTTTGGGGGATAGTTTGTGTGCGCTCTAGCGGTCACATTTCTCAACGGATTTTGTTCAAATTTTTTATGAAGGTGTCTCTTGGTAAAACCTGGAACCCTATAGATTTTGGTGATACTGCCCCCAGTGTTCCGTCTTTTATAAGGTCAAAGGTCATATTTTGATAGATGTCTTGTGTGTACTCTTGTGTGCGCTCTGGCGGTCACATTTCTCAACGGATTTCGTTCAAATTTTGCATGAAGGTGTCTCTTGGTGTAATTTAAAAACCTATAGTGTTTGGTGATGCTGCCACCAGTGTTCCGTCTTTTATAGGGTCAAAGGTCATACTTTTAGTTTTTAGTTTTAGTTTTTCCTAAAGATTTGATTATGATACATTTATTTTGCAATGAGGGATCCACATTCTACAAGCTACTGCTTTTTAGTGGATCCCTCCATTCTTCACGTGATATAATTGTTATTGTTTAGATTTGACATGTATAATATATTGCTTTATATTTATGTGTTACGATGTCATATTTATTTGTTTTTTGCCTTTTCAAAGTTTGTATTCATTTGTATTATGTTGAAGAATGAAATAAAAATGAATTGAATTGAACTTCAGGGCATGGTGTGAGTGCACTCTGCAGGCCACATTTCTCAACGGATTTTGTTCAAATTTTGTATGGAGATGTATCTTGGTATAATCTACAGATCTTTACTGTTTGGTGATGCTGCCCTCATTGTTCCGTCCTTTATAGGGTCAAAGGTCATTTTTCCATTTCTTGCACTCTTACTTCTGCATTTCTTGACAGATTTCGTTCAAAATTTGCATGAAGGTGTCCCTTGGTGTAATCTAAAAACCTGTACTTTTTGGTGATGCTGCCGCCAGTGTCCCGTCTTTTATAGGGTCAAAGGTCATACTTCAAGGGATGGCGTGAGTTCACTCTGCAGGCCACATTTCTCGATGGATTTCTTTCAAATTTTGTATGGAGATGTATCTTGGTATAATCTACAGATCTTTACTGTTTGGTGATGCTGCCCTCATTGTTCCGTCCTTTATAGGGTCAAAGCTCATTTGTCCCTTTTGTGCACTCTTACTTCTGCATTTCTTGACGGATTTCATTCAAATTTTGTATGGAGATGTATCTTGGTATAATCTACACATATTTAATTTTTGGTGATGCTGCCCTCATTGTTCCGTCCTTTATAGGGTCAAAGGTCATTTTTCCATTTCTTGCACTCTTCTGCATTTCTTGACGGATTTCGTTCAAATTTTGCATGAAGGTGTCTCTTGGTGTAATCTAAAAACCTATAGTTTTTGGTGATGCTGCCACCAGTGTTTCGTCTTTTATAGGGTCAAAGGTCATACTTCAGGGCATGGCGTGAGTGCACTCTGCAGGCCACATTTCTTGATGGATTTCTTTCAAATTTTGTATGGAGATGTATCTTGGTATATCTCTCAACACATTTCTTTCAAATTTTATATGAAGATGTGTCTTAGTGAAACCTACACATCTAAATTGTTTGCTGATGCTACCCCCACTGTACCACTTTCTATACAGTCAAATGTCATATTCAGGTTGTTGTTAGGGTCAAATGTCATATTTTCGTTGCATGCATTCTGGAGGACACATTTGTTAACTCATTTCTTTCAGATTTTGTATGTAGGTCCATTATAGATTACACCTCTACAGTTTTTGGTGATGCTGCCTCTAGTGTTCCGTCTTTCATAGGATCAAATGTCATATTTTAGTGGATGGCTTATGTGCGCTCTGAGGTCATATTTCTTCCGAATTTTCTATAAAAATGCATTATACTCTAATCTGCACAAATCGTTTTGGTAATGCTGCTCCTGGTGTTGATAATCTTCCGGGCTACTGGCAGCAATTTCTACACCATCCTTTTGTTTGAGGGAGGGGATGGGGAGGGTCTTTGTCCCTCCTTCAAATCGCTGCCAGTGCCGGGGGATACATTTCACATTGCGCGGCACCAGCAATGCACATTTCTAGTTTCGAGTAATGATTTCGAGTAATTTGTTGATTTCAAGTAATTTGTTACATACCTGCGTGATAACCTGATGAGTGCAGGTCGAAAAGCTTCGTTATCATGTCTCTTTTTCGTGCCATAGAGCTAAATCCCTTGGCACAGTAAGAGTTAATTAGCTTAATTTGAATTCTCATTTTTTCTTTCTAATTTGCAGAAGAACCAGAAGAGGAAACAGAGCCGTGATGTAAGAGAGGAGAAACAGTTCAATGCCATGGTGAACAAGTACAAACAGAAACTGACGCGAGGCAGTGATGCGAGGAACACGAAGGGCTCCTCCAAGTGGTTTGAAACATGACGAGCGTGATTGGTGCCAAAAAAGAAGAGAGACTATCGTAATGATGATTAATCAAGAATCATGGATCAGAGGATTATTTATTTTAGCATGCATGAAGTGCGTACAGTAATTTAGCAGAAGAGGATAACCCAATAACTGAACTGTTTATTTGCCTAAACACTATATGACATTCTGTTTTTGGACAGCATAACACATATGAAACAGTATTTACATGCCTCCGATGTAGTTTGGATATGTTAACTAAAAAATGTGGTGTAGCATTGAAGGAATTATGCCCTGCAGGGCACTAAACTTTAACAGGGTTGAGGATGACAAATGCAGCTGAATGTCTCGCCAAATGATGCCAAGTGTCAGAATGGGAGTAGAACCCTGTACCTTATGATCCAAAGTCCAGCGACTTTTCCACTAGGCCACAATACCTCTGCCATGTGGCCTTTCCTGTCATATCCACCAAATTATCCAAGTACATGTACACCAACCATTTATAATCCATAAATACAGTGTACTAAAGACTCGGGACAAGAATGTGATATAGAACGTCTATACTTCTACATAATATAATTTTTTTGTTTTTAAATACTGTTTCTGAGTTGCTTATGTAAAAAAAAAAAATCATTTGCAAATAAATTTTATACACTGTATATAAAAATCATACTTCTATGCCATCAATATGTGGATATTTTATGCCTGTAAGTACTCCATCTCTCTCTCTCTCTCTTCATAAACACAACCTTCCACAGCAAAAAGTAGGAATATCTCGAGGCCAAATGAGGAATACAATGTATTTTGTATGCTTTTTCACATACATTTTCAGAAGAGAAAAATCTGAAGTTCACAACATTAGTTTGAAGGTCACAAAATACATGTAGGAATGGTCGACAGCCATGCTTTCTCTATATATCTCTCTCCCTCCTTCTCTTTCTCTCCTCTCTCAAACACTTGACAATGAATTCTGTATAAAAATCACTTCTAGGCTTTTACTTTGTATATACAGTCTCTATCATTGCCCTTAATTATTAATACTATCTCTCTTTCTTTGACTACCAGTCTAACAGTCTAATTGTAAAACGATTTGTGAGATGAAAGATGGAAAGAGAACGGGTAGAGATGTATACAAGATAGATGGAAAGAGGGAGAGGGAAGATAGGTCGAAAGAGAGATGGAAGACAATGAGAGGGGGAGAGAGAGAGGATAGACAGATGGAAAAGACAATGAGAGGGGGAGAGAGAGAGAAGATAGATGGAGAGAGACAAGAGGGGGAGAGAGCGAGGATAGATACTGTACATGGAAAGAGAGAGACAGGGCAGAGAGAAGGAAGATAGATGGAAAGAGAGAGATAAAGAGAGGGCAAGAGAGAGAAGATAGATGGAAAGAGATGGGGGTAGGGGACAGAGATTGGGGCTGAAGGAAGTGAAAAACATTATTTGCAGAGGAAGACGGATAAAATGATACCTGCAAATTGGGAGAGAGGATATAGATGGATAAAGTTATAGCAGAAAAAAAACGGAGGAAGAGGCAGACCAAAACATGAAGAGAAAGTGGTGATGAGACACAGAAGCAAGAAGGAGTGATGAAGAAAGGCAGAGAGAAAGAGAGAGGGTTGGACATTCAAAAATGTGATTTGTTAAACAGAAACAGATCATTTTACATTTAAAATACACTCGGTTGTAAACATGCATATATTATCATATATCATTTATTTCATTATATACATTTTTTCCTAAAATATACAAAATATACATGATATAGGAGGTACATGTATTTGATCAAAGAAGGCACACATGATTATTTGTTAGCATTTGGAAATAAATTTGAAAAAATATATTGAATATATAAAACATTTAAAGAGAATTATATATTATTTGCTACACATATTGATATACATTGTATAAAAAGATTTAATTAATGATCTTTTTAGAATGTTTAAGTACATATACATGTATTTGCCTTTCTTCATCAAGATCGTTTCATGAAATATCATAACAAATCTCTTTGCTCTCAAGATTTTTCAGTAGTATTTTTCTTCAGAAGTCAAAACATTTAATACTGGAAAGACGTACACTTTGTAGATGCACATTATCCAAAGTAATAAATCTGGTATTTTTTGTAGAAAATCACATCAATCAAAGCAAAGATTTGTTGAAGAGAATACTGAATGAGATGAATGAGATGAAATATGAAAAAAAATAGATCTTTTAAGTAAAGGTTATTCTTTATAAAAGTGAATGAATAGTTACAAATATTACCATGTATATTTCTTCTTGTCTGTGAATAATCACTTTGTAGTCATCAATGGTAACCTTTACGGTGTAACTAAGTTTATAAATGTAAAACGTATTACATCTTAAGATTTTATGAGGCAAGTTTTTCATCATGATTCCTTTTCTTTCCTAAGTTATGTTCATAACAACAGTTGTCAATGGTATATAACAATTCTTAGTTTGAAATTCCATTTTGAATTTCAAGAATAAACCTGTTGACTACTGAATTTTCATATTCCCATAGGGTCAATACAGGGATCACTGGTTCTCAGAGGCAATGGGTTAAGACAAGCAATACTAGCTTCCAGTTACAAACATGGAGTATTCTGAGTTTCAGACAAAAAAATCATCGAAACTATATATCTGAATCACTTTTAAATGATTGAGGATAACAATATAACTGATAGAGAAGACAATCTTAAATTGTTCTTGCAAATCAAAACGATAAACTTTATAAAATATGATATAAATCAAGTATTTGTGGCTAAAATTGTTATTCATACTCGTTCAGTTGCTGTAATACTGGTTCCGGAAGAAGAAATGAATAAACGTTAGGCATAAGCAAGGAAGACACAAGATGTAATTAGAGAAAAATTATCGACATTTCAGTATTTCTTCTATTATGGAGATTGCTTAGTACTTAGCTGGTAGGTGCCTGGTGAACATCTCCTGCAATAAAACACATGCATCCCTTCCATAATCAATGCATCAATGTTCCCAATTTCCCAATGCTACTGGTCAGAGCCATAATTTGCAGCCACGTTAAGCAGAGGCCTTTCTTTTTTACTGGGTATAAGGCATACCTCGATCTGGGACACACTCCCAGAAAAAAAAAAAGAAAACTAGTCAGGTGAGCAATACAATATTGCTCACAATAGACCGCTTCTGTAATGTATACAAATTTATGCACATATATTCTCCGAGCACCTAGTGACTAGCTATTCCATGAACCTGCATTTTATAAATGCGCCTCAATGCTTGGAATCCAATTTGCATACATTATTTGTTGCTATGTCCGGCAAGCTTTCAGGTTGTCAAGAACAATCTTTGTTTGAAAGGTATGCATAAAATTTGCATACATTATCGATGCGGTCTACTGAAAAATGCTAAGCCCAGCATCTTATTTTCCAGCAGTCAAATGTCCCTCTGTGATTATTGTATCACTCATCCCTGGCCCAACCATTGTGGAATGCTAATAAATGCTGCTTTCATCAAAATATCCAGGAGTTGCAAGTCCCTCTATGAGCTATGCACCCACTTCCCCTATTCTGAAATGCTACTGCCTAGTATCATTTACAGCCATATTGACTTTGGGCCTCAGCATTGTTGGTCATGGGGGTGCCTGGATGTGGAGTGTTTGGCCAGTAGCTCTGCACAGGTTTGAGAGATGCAATTTGCCCAGTGAAGCACAGGATAAAAAGACAACCAAAAAAACACCCCTCCATAATTAATGCACAAATTTCCCCCATTTTGAAATGCTACTGCCTAGTGTCATCATTCCCTGCCATATTCACATTGGGCTCAGTAATCTTGGTCATGGGGGTGCCTGGATGTGGGGTGTTGGCCAGCAGCTCTGCAGGGGTTCGGGGGATATGGTCTGCCCACTCCTGCGCCATAGCCCAGTTCATGTTCTTCCTGATGTCAAACAGATTGATCACTGACATTTTCTGGAAAAAAAGTAATTGTATTAAGGAAAAGAAACATGTCTTGAACTAAAACAATGACTTAAATAAATAAAAATTAAGCAAAGATGCTTGAGTTACAATCTGAAATTTTCATATACACGCGCACACCCTCACCCATTTTTTTTTAAATCACTTTAAAAATTTCAATATTTTCTATGTTTTCATTTATACAAATAGTGCAATGATGATGCAATGAGATTTACTGCCTATTATGCCTATGCTTTAAAGGCTTAAATTCTGCAAGGTTTTGTTGGCAAATTATTGCAAATTTGAGGTGAAAACAGCCTCATCATTTACGACACACATTGCAGAAAAAAAAGGATACATGTTTTGCTGGCAAGGGTGGCAGCTGAAAGATGGAAGGAGGCTGAGTGAGTCGAAGGTGCCCCAGGGAGCCGGAGGGATGGAAGTAATGGTGCGCTCTAGGGTTGTACAACTGTCCCGTCCTAGTGGGCATGAACACAGCTGGCAAGCTGATATCTGTAAAAACAAACATAAAAATTCAAAATTAGCGGACTAGTGTTTAAAAAAAAGGATATGTGTATTACTACATGTGAGAGATGTGATTTCACATATCTGGAAGACTACCCCTAACCACTAGACTTCACCAGTTAAGTACCCCCCCCCCCTCCTAATCAACAATTCAACGTCAATCAAGTTAGGACTGATGCACATGCATATATTCATTCTTCCCAAGGACTATTAAAAGACTTAATAGTCTGCCCCTTCAGTAGTTAGCCAGCTGTCCATAAATACCCTCAGAGCATCACTTAAAGGTATTTCAAAACCGGCAACTTAAATAGGTGACAACTCATGACGCACCTCCTTTTTAAAAACCATTACAGCGTCTTTTGGAGGATATCAACCAAGTACCAAGTGCCTCCTGGACAACCGATGACTGGACACTGGCCACATACCAAAAAGTTACACAGAGTAAAATGGCATAGTGGCCATGGTGAAAAAACAAAAACCAAACAAAAGGAAAACATTAATACATACCCTTGGTTGCGTCAGGACTCTGAACATCCTGTAAGCTGAGTTTATATGTCCCAGCTAACTGCTTCTCAATGTGGCTGCTAACTTCACCCCTTGTTTTCTTCTCCAGCTCTTGTCTTCTCTTCTCACTTTCCTCATTAAACATCTGCAGCCGCTCCAAGAACTGGACAAAAATAATATCATCATTTTAATCATTAGTTGTTCGACAATTCAAGAATAAATTAGCAAATGGGTTATTCTGTGTATTCTGTATATGTGTAGGACATTGTGAAAATGGAATATACATGTTTGGTATATCATAATACCACAGAGAAATACTAGCCAATGATCATCTCTAATAATTTTGAATTGTTTTAATGAAAAAAATATTGAACATGTCATACAGGACACATTGGAAGGAATCGCCCAAACAGATTAATTCTGATATTCTTCAATATTTTCTCAAGTATTATATTGCATTGGATTCTTCACGTGAGCAAATCAAATTTCCATATTACATCCACTTTCGACAAATACATGAATGAAAAAAAAAATAAATGAAACTCAAACTCAAACTCACACTGCCCTAATATTATTACTTATTTCACATTGCAAAAATATTTTGGTACTCTTCACCATTTGGTTTAGAGACATATGACCTTTTCATCATTTGTGAGCAAAGCAAGTTTCCATGCCAAATCATCATTCAACAAATTGAATGAATTAAACTTACATCTTTTGGTAGGTCACTGCCCCATTCTGGCAACTTCACTCCAGTTTTCTTGGCCTTTCTTTTGCTGCTTGACCGGTCCTTGTCAGGTGGCTGAGGGATGACCAGTTGGCTGTCCTTACCTGGTGTCCAGCCCCTGAAGGGTGACCTGGAGGTAGCAACTGTGAAGGGGAAAAGATTCTTGGTGAAAGATAATCTGACACATTCTGATATATTCCGATATTGTCTTTGTAAAGACAGTCTGTAAGTGTGTCTTGAAGGACACTCCAAACAGATCCTTGTGAAATGAAATCAGAAAGATTCTCCGTGAGAAATCCTCAGAAAGGTTCTGTGCAAAGGACACTCGGAGAGATTCTCTGAGAGAGATTCCCTGTAAAAGACAATCAGAAAGACTATCCGTGAAAGACCCTTAGAAATACCATTTTTGTAAGACACCTTGAAAGATTCATTGTAGAAGATCATCAGAAAGACCGTGAAAGACTGTTGGATAGATGTTCTGTAAAAGACATTCAGAAAGATTCTCTGTGAAAGACAAAAAGACACCTCTAAAAACTCCCTTTGAAATATTTTGTGGAGGTCATTTGGAAAGTGTCTCTACGAAAGACCCTCAAAAAGATTCTCTGTGAAAGACAGTCAAAATTATTGGCCCGAATTCACGCAAGAGGTTTATTCTAAACCATGGTGTAAACCCCCGCCAGTGACTAAATTAAGGGTATTACTGTCTGCCCATTATATCAGAGGACATGCGCGTATACGCTTTTGGAGGTTCAAACCATGGTTTAAAATAAACCTTTCTCGTGAATTTGGGCCATTATGTGTGAAAGACATGAAGAAAGAATCATCATGAAAGATCCTCAGACAGATTGTCCGTAAAAGATACTTCAAAAGATTCCTAAAATTCCTGTAAAAATAAAAAAATCAGAAAGAAGATTCTCAGTGAAAGCCCATATTCAAGAGATTTTCTTTCTGAAAGACATTTCAAAGAAAATCCCCTTGAAAATCACTCAAAAAGTCACATCACATGACAGTAAGTCAGTCCCAAAATTAACACTCTGAAAGTTACATTGGACTTTGACATTTATTCTGAACGACAATCATTCCAAAAGCCCCACTCTGAGTCACTCTGAAAACAAAAATTCTAAAAGAACAAAGAAGTATATTTACTCAATACCACACTGAAAGTAATTCCCAACTTTACACAGAAAGGCCCATCTGCATGCTTCAGTGGATTTCCACTCAGAATTTCAAATTAATTTGTAATTCCAAGAAAAATTAAAACAGCAAAACCATTGTGTACATGTACATTTACATTAAGAAGGAACAGAAATGAACAATCAGGTATTTGATGATAGATTCCCTTTCCCCAGAGTAGAAGAACAGAAAAGAAACCAAACATCCATGGTCCATGGACCTTCTTACCCATACTAGCGACCCTCTCTTCAGATTCGTCTGATTTTTTTATAAAGCGTGATTAGGGATATACATGTCATGAAACAGACTAATAATTAGAAGGGAAAATGTGTATTCAGGAGAAAAATCATCCTTCCTTTATTTATACAATGTCATATTTCTATCTATTCATCAATCAATCTATCTACCTTATTCTATCCACCTACTTCCATACATGTACCTGTAGTTTCTATCTGTCATTATTCAATGCCTTTTATTAATCCATAATAACAGAAAATTGTTTTGTTTACATGCATAATTGCCGGTGGGGCTCACACTCTCTTACAGAAGATTCAGTTCTTCAGTTTACACAGCTCTTATTGAAATTTAACATCTTTCATATCATCTATTTACATTTCTACATTTATATACCTTCATGTATCTATCTACATAATACAGTATTATCGATCAACAATGTACTCGCTATAAAGAGCTCTGGGCCCTTTGGCATAAAAAGTTGTGTTTAATCGCAACTCAAAAAATTAAACGCAACTCCAAAAAATAAACGCAAGTCCCAAATACGCAACCCGGATTGTTTGAAAATCAAGTTGCGTTTAATTTTTTGACTTGTGTTTAAAAGCGACTTTTTATGCAAGAGGGCCCTGATATAACAACATTCCTGATATAACAAGGTAATTTTGCTGGTCCCCGGTCTTCATGTTCTTTTGTTTTTTTACCCTGATATAAGGAGATTCCTGATATAACAAGGTGATTTTCATGGGCCCAAGGTCCTTGTTATAGTGAGTTTCCACTGTATATCTCTATCCATACTTCTACGTTTCCAAGCATCTTCCCACCCTCGTCTTTCCTTACCTCCCTGACCTGGTGGAGCTCCACTGAGAAGGTTCAGTTGTTCAGTCTGTACATCTTCCAGGGCAGCAGCCAGATCTCGAATCCTGGATCTAAACGCAAAACAAAGATTGGAAACTATCAGCACAGTATCACCCCTACAAGTACGTTCCAAAAACTTGACACTATGAACATGACGGACAAAGAAAGTGGACAAAATAAACAACCACTCATTCAACCCTTCACAATGGTTCTGGTAGTTAAATGAACATCCCTTCACCGCTATTCTGTAAAAATAGGAAGAATAGGTGCCACATGCATATATTCACCTGTTCTACTAATGTTACATAATATCAGTGAAGTTATGTTCTTTTGTCTACCAGAGGAATGGTGGAGGGTAGAATGAGGAATTGTTTATTTTGTCCACTCTCTTCATCCGTCACGTTCATAGTGTGAGACAACTACAAACTTTCAGCAAATCATACATGTGTGCAAAATGACCTTATTTCATTTTTATGCATTTTAGAGCTACACGGCACAAAAACTCAATACAAATAGGACGTAAACACACTCGTACCCAAGGATATACATCTACTACCAGTAAAACATTCAAACAGTCATGTCGCTCAGGCAGAGCACACTGAGATAATATTGCACACTTTTCACTTGTAAAAATTAAACAGACCTCTTGTGTCATTGGTACAATGCCATGTCGACAAACTTACTCAAAGTCTTCAGTTAGGAAAGTCAGTTCCTGGTTGTGTTGTTCTAGTACAATATCTAGCTCTGCTTTGGGTATCATCTCCTGAAACAAATAAGAAATGAGGCTCAATGCAATCAAAGGGAATTCCATCTATATTGTTTGTCATAAACAGAAAAATGCATGGAATCAAAGACTTTGAGAAATAAAAAATATATACTATCATAAAATAATTCTATTCCTTCCATTACCACAAATGCATTGGGCCTAAATGCTTGTATTCATATAAGCAGACTATTAAAGTAAATTTAATGTAGTTTCCTAATTTACATGTATGGACTTTCAAGAATTAAACTTTTATTGAATTAATTTACTTAATTAAACTGTAATTCTGGAACAAAATTAATAAATGAAATGAATTATTTTTTTAATTAAAAATGAGAAATCTACTTTATAATAACATAATTTGAGCATTTAAAAGTGAAAATTTACTTTGTCCTGACATACAGTTTTGCATAAGTCAAATCTGTTGGGACCATGAAGAATAGTTGGACTTATGCAAAATTTGACTTAGGAAATATAAATAACACACGTCTTGCATAGTTTGGTCAAAAAATTTTATTCAACTTACGCAAAGTTGGACTTATGTGACTTTGAATTATGCAAAGTTAACCGTAATTTGAGATTTCATTCACTTGGTTACAGAATAATGGTGTAACCGTTTAGGAGACAAAGAGGCGAATAATTCGTGCCCTATATATCAGCAGACTAACTGTAAAACCAGAAACTTTCTTGCACATTTTATGTTCATAAATTTCGCAAGTAGTTCAGATCCATAAAAGTTTCATGCCGCAAAATCATTGAATCATAAGTGACATAAACACTAAATTTTTGCAAATTGCCAGTTTCTTGCTGAGAAAATGGTTGCCATTTACAATTCACAAAAGTTTCATGCCGGGACCATTTCTGGTTTTACAGTAACTCAATCTATAAACTTGTGATTCACACCTGGATTAACTTTACGCTTTCATGAACACCAACTAAAGAACTTACAGGCTTTTCTGAGGGAGTAGCGGATCTGACAGTCATAGCAGAGAGGCATCTGTCATCGTATTCTTTGTTGATGCTAAGATCTTCTTTCTTCATCTTTGTCAGATCAACTCCTGTCAGGTCCTCTACGATCTCGGTGATACTAGCAGTCTCTGTAACAACAAACATTATGGTTTCTCATAGAAAAGCAATAACAAAATATCAGTCCAATATTAAAAGCAGCAAGAAAATTGACAAATGCACTTCAATATATTCTTAAAAATTAAATTGCAGAATATAATGTAAATTATATTTGTAAGAAGTATAGAGGTAAAATATCCAAGTCCAAAAAATCGAATGCAATTTGTTTTCATAAATGACCGTGAATCTTAAATTTAAATTAAAAAAGAGGAAAAAGTGGAGTACCACAGGGATCAATGCTTGGCCCAATGCTATTCATGGGAGTTTCAGGGAGATATCGTCCACAGGAACTGTCTATTTGCATCACTGCTGCTTACCTGTGTCTTTCTCAAAGGTAAAGGGCTTGTGAACACGTGTGTAGAAGAAGATGATAGGGAGAGAGCCGACAGGGGCCTCAGGACTGGCTTTAAGCTTCCGACTAGGTTTAATGGGATAGATGGGGAATGTGTGAGGAAGGGTCTCCTCTGTGTCTTCTGCACTGTCAAATATTGGGATATCCTGAAGAGAGAGAAAGGTGCATGTAAAAAAAAAGAAAAGAGACTTTAATTGAACTAATATATCGGTAGTATTTACAAGGAACTTTTTTCCGAAACAGAATCTGATCTCAACTACCAGGCTTCACAACATTATCAACAGAGATGTACATGTATAAATAACATTACAAGAAAAAGTTGAGATTTAAAACAAAAAGGACTGAAGTCAGACTCTACTCTATTCTTTACCTGATTCGTGACTGTCAAACTTCATCATAGTGACTGGTCATTCTGGGGCAGAGATAGGAGCCCCCCCCCCCCCCAATAAAAAGTAAAAGTAATCAGTAGAGCTCAATAGCACGGGTTCATAAAGAAATTCATTTTAACTTATGAATAACACTATTTATCATAATTCTACAAACAGCTCACAGCAGTGAAATCAAATGGAAATCTTACCTCTCCTCGTAGGTCAGCAAGGTCGATGTTGCCCATGGCGATGAGTTCATCCAAGTGACCTTGATGCACACCTAGCTTGACCGGCATCTCTCCTCCCAGGGACGAGACCGTTGAGTGACCAGACTGGACCCTGGATGGGTCCTTCCCATCCTCCCCTTCTCCTTCCTCACCATCGTCATCATCAGGCTGCAGTGGGGTAAGGTAAAATTATAGAATTTTTTTTCCCAAAAAAAGATCACTGAGAATCTAAGGAATTTTGAACTGTACAAGACTTGATTATTTCAATTTTAAAGACATTGATACCTTTTCTTATTGAGTCATTGGCATACATATATGTGATAATAAAAACAAGGGCAAATAATTCCTCTCTTCTCCTTCCAAAAGATAATTAAGTCACCATTTTAATTTCATGTTATACAACAGCTGAAAGTCATAATCACTAAAAAGTTTGATACATATATATTTGTTTCTTTTAATAATAAAGCTGGAGGATAAAAAGAATATATATAAAAGGCAGCTATCTCCCTTCTATCAAAATATTATTCAGTCATTTGTAATTTCCTAATAAGGACTATCTTTTAATCTTTAATCTTTTAAGCCAAAAAGGAATCTTGACACTGTAATTTCAAAATATACAAGAACTGACTTTTATAAAAAGCAAAGATTCCTTCTTCGTTATTGAGGTATGGGATAAAAAGGGAGTACACCTGTATATTTTATAGAAATGAAAGATAAATACCGATACTTCTTTCTTCGTATCCTTCTCTCCTTCTTTCCCTTCCTCAGGGATGTCATCTCTCTTCGTCAGAGCATCTTCCATCTCAAAGAGAGGGCGCTCACCGAGAGGGAAGACCAGGTTCTGCCACCTGATGCAAAATAAGAACAAGACTATTTTTCAAAGCAGATGAGAGCAAAGTTACGTCACGGTTTGAAATGCAGCGCATACTGCACATCTGCCAACCCTGAAACCCAAGAAATAGGGACAAATGACAAGGCAGAGGCTGAAATCTGGACATTTCTAAGTTTCCTATACATTATGACAGACAGATTTTTGCAAAAATAGGGACACAGTGGTAGGAGTGGCTCTTTCTTTTACCAAAAATCGGGATTGTTAAATAGGGACAGTTGGCAGGTATGATACGGTAATATCTCTCTCTCTCTCTTTCTATGTGTTCCTCTCTTTCTCTCTTTTTTCTGTTTCTTTGTTTCTGTATCTCTGTCTCTCTTCCTCTCTCTCTCTCTCTTCTCTCTGTGTTTCTTTGTGTTCCACTCTCTCTCTCTCTCTCTCTCTGTTTCTATGTTTGTTTGTCGCTTTTCTTTTCAATGTAGTGGAAGACCTCAAAGTCCTGGCCAAAAAGAGTTTGACCAACAATTTTCAAGACAGAAATCACAATTTATGAAAATTACACGTTGAGGTTTCTATGTATACTGCCATTGATATTTCTTTTCATAGCAAGTTTCAAAGAATTTTTTGTGTATATATTGATAAGCAAAGAATGCATGGTGCTTTGGGTCTTCTACAATAAACTAATAACTGTTGTACCCTTAGGCCCATAAACTCCGGTTTAATATAAACCCCAGTCTAAGTTAAAACAAAGCTTACTTAAAACTGCCTTTAAGTCCAGTCTAAATTTCTGTACAAAGTTAAACCACACTAGACTGGAGTTAACTTAAACCCGAATTCAGAATGTGATTTTCTAAAATTCTGGTTTAAAGGGCAGGTTTAGACTCGGTTTAAGTTCAACCGGAGCTCAGAATACGAGCCTTAGTGTAATACAAAAGCTTCCAGGTCACATGACCTTTGGATCACCTGACATTTCTCACCTATCATCCGGTTTTCTCTCATCAGGCACCTGTAATGTGACTGACTTGGCAGGCTGGTTGTTTTTCCCTATTTTGGACCCAATCATGCCACGTCCTGATCGAAGCTGGGATCGTCTACCACTCTTTTCTGCAAATGTAAATCAATAAAAAGTGTTTGATAAATGAAAAAGTCCAAATCGATTTGGACCCAATCATGCTGTGCCCTGACTGAAGCTGGGATCGTCTACCACTCTTTTAAGGCATTTGATTAATGTTACATGATGTCATGCATCCTGAGCAAAGGTGCACTTCATGATAT
This sequence comes from Heliocidaris erythrogramma, assembly GCA_025617745.1. Classification (NCBI taxonomy): domain Eukaryota; kingdom Metazoa; phylum Echinodermata; class Echinoidea; order Camarodonta; family Echinometridae; genus Heliocidaris; species Heliocidaris erythrogramma. The sequence goes on along the minus strand of CM046873.1, from coordinate 18,916,491 downwards.
TGATGAAAATGACAAAAAATTGGGTTAGGTGTTGCAGATCTAATTTTCAAGTTTTTCTTGTAATTGGAATCTTGCATGACAATCAACCTTTCCGGTGAGAATCTGTTTTCTGCCAATACAAGAACTCAAGATTATAAACAATGGTACTGATGTAAAAGAAAAGGGTTTGTATAGAAGTTTTCTACAAAATAATCAACGAGAGAATTCACCAAACAATGAGTAATTTTGATGAACCGACATTTGCTTCGGCAACAATCGATCCAGGCTTTATTTCGTCAGAAGTATACGGTGGTTAGGTACAGTGTTGGGTTCTAGGCTGGAAGTAGGAAAGTGGTTCATATAGAAAATTGGGGAGGATCGAGCAATTGCCGCAGGAGCATGTGTCCTACAACCGTTATTTCATGTTAATCAATTCAGACCCGGTACGCTCACCTCTTGATGCTGGTCTAGCATAGAACTCGGTCTTCTTGAAATCTTTCTTAAAATTGATGCTGCATTTGATGTCTGGACCAGTGATACCCACCGGAGGGAAGACCTAGGGAACAGGAATGAGAAGAGGAGGAAGAAAAGAGAGAATAATATGGAATATGACGAAAAAAATGAAGAGGAAGAGAAAAGAAAGGACAGAAAAAAAAGGAAGGGAGGAAAAGGAAGAATAAATGAACCAGAAAAACAACAAGAACAAAAATGAGAACAAAACAAGACAACAACAATGCAAACAAGAAGAAGATATAAAAAGAAGGTGGGAGAAGAAAAAAAAATGGTGAAGAAAAAGAAAAAGAACGAGATAAAGATGAAGAAACAAAATAGAAATACAGTCAAACCTGTCTATAGCGGCCACCGAAGGGAAACGGAAAAAGTGGCCGCTATAGACAGGTGGCCGCTATAGACAGGTCGGCGGCCATTTTTAATTTTTGCACATAGGGCCTACATGTATGTACATGCAACAACATCACTTGTACATGCATCCATATAGGAGATACATGTATACATGTATATCACTTAAGAAAACAAGCTATAGATCTACAGATTTGACGTATAATATGTCATTGTCATATGATATATATAATGCCAAATTGTTGTCAATAAATGAGAAAAACAATAGATATACGAGCAATCTGTGTAAAATGAATTTTCCCTCAAATTACCACGTACGTACCGCCCGCGGTAGACTGCTGTTCTTGATTTTTATAGTCTAAAAACGATGTCTAATCATGCTTTTGCTTCCTGCCAAAAAATTACAATAATGAGTTTATCTTTTGAATAAAAATAAAATCAATTTTTATTCAATAAATATTTGCCTTTTGAATGTTTTAAAAGAAGTTTTAACTGTTTTTGAGAACAGGCGATAGAAGGTGCTCGCTTGATTCGTCGAAAGTGCGAAGGTCGACAATGGATCGCCGGTGAACGAGTTTTCCTGCTGTTTTTCAGCAGGACAATCTCGTACATGAAATCGTTATTATTGATCCTTAAAAAAATAATAGTTGGGTAGTATTTTATTATTTTCACTTTCTAAAAAAAAATGACTCCTTTTAATATTTTTTTCAAAAGCTTTAACCCCTTAATTTTTTTTTTGATAAATCTTTTAAAAAATAAAAATTAATATTGAAGTGTACGAGCCTGTGCTATTGCGCAATGATGATCGCTATCAATGCCGACCGTGATAGCTTAAGAGAACAATACAGGTGCAGGGGATTGCAGCTGGATGGTGTGAAGATTACGTAAACGAACAATACTAGTGCTTAATTCTTACTAAAAAGACTTTTAATCTCTAATTAGTCGGCAATGTGGTAAAACTTTTAGATCTTCTTGGCCATTGTAGAATCTATTCACGACGTTTTTGTGAGAATGTGACTGAGCTAGGACTCGGTAAACACATCGCGGCTTTATTATGCCTATGGCAAAAACTACTTTTTGTGCATGAAGCTACGGCTCGACTCGATATTGGTGGCCGCTATACGCGGTCAGATATTGACCAAGGGATACATAATGGGTGGCCGCTGGCCGCGTTAGGCAGGTGACCGCTATATGCAGGGTCTACAACACAGTAATTTCCTGCGGGGGGTTTTTTGGTGGCCGCTATAAGCAGGTGGCCGCTATAGACAGGTGGCCGCTAAAGACAGGTTTGACTGTACATTCTAATTATAAAGAGGAGATTATTAAAGGAGAATTAACACTAGAATATAAATGTACTTATGTTCAAAGGTGTAATATATTCTTAATCATTGACCTGTATCACTTTAGAAAAATAAAATATCAGAAAAGGGTTTAAATCAAGACATTCTAGCACACGGTATCATCTAACACTTCATGGGGGCTGCCATTTTCTTGATGACATGGAGTTGTACATGAACCATTGGAGACCGTTCCGGTCAGGAAGATATTTTTAATCCACGAGCTAAATTGCTTCTATTCATTATAAAAAAAGCCCCATATATGATGGAAAATACATAACAGGTGTATACATTTATTTTAAAATTTGAAATTCATAGATTTCTTTTTAAATTCTCCGGTTTCGCTAACTAGAAATCGATTTCTTGGTCTTGCCTGGCAGAGCAGAACATAATTTATACAACGCGCATTCTGACTTTTGAAGTCCATTATCTCAAAGCAGGTGAATGCATAGTTTGTCACTATTGACGCTCGGAAAGTCATCATCCATAAATTTGAATTAATTTGAATATATGTATATATCTGTTAAATATTTTAAATCTCAAATGGAATTTTGTATCAGGAAGAAAGACAATTTTGCATTCGGATTAAAAATATCTTTATGTACACATCAAGAAAATGGCAGCCCCCTGGTATCGCTAGCAGACGATAAATCTTGCTGAGAAAATCCTGATTTATACCCATCTCGTATATTTTAATGCAAAACTACGTAGGGCAACAAGAAGGAATAGATTACATCTTTGAATATGAGCACATTTATATTTTAAGGTTAATTCCGCTTTAATAACAGTGGTAGAGCATTGGTACGTTAAGCCAGTGGCCCGGGTTCGATTCCCGGTCGGGGTGCTACAATTTTTTTAGGCTTTATTCAAAAAAAATATTATGATATTAATAATCTCCTCTTTATAATTACAATTTATACTAAAACTGCTGCATAGGGGTATAAAGGTGAAGGATTTCACCGCTTCTATGTGGCTGTCACTTAAATTGGAGGAGGCCTGCTATACGGTCAAGAATGAATGGTAGATGCCTTCCCTGTATAGTTTGGGAAAAACAAGTGACTATAAGCCTGAAATGATTGTACCGTCCGGCCGTGTCTCGGTAGCTCAGTGGTAGAGCATCGGTACGTTAAGCCAGTGGCCCGGGTTCAATTCCCGGTCGGGGCGCTACGATTTTTGGGGGCTTTATTAAAAAAAAAATATTATGATTAGAAATACATTCATTGATAAAAGTGGTGAGATGTAAGGCAATCATGGAATATACAAAATTCTCAAACAATTCAATACCATCAACAACAAAAAAGGTGGACATAACTTCTTTACAAAATAAGATATCATCAGAAATAAATGCCCTTTGTAAAATCATTTGTAATCCCTTGCAAGTTGGATGGTTCCTTTTATTTTGTTTCGACCTCACGGACTGTTTCAAAATGGGCTCTTTATTTTCTGTTGATGAGCCCAGGTATGACTCTTCTCACCTTGACATTAAAGAACCAATCGTACTCTGGCTCATGGGTCCACACGGTCTTATCAGCACAGGGGGGTTTTGGAGCAGGGACCTCCATGATCATGGTCTCTGGAATTACCTCAGGGCCATCCCCTCCTAATCCTTTCTTGGGGTCAAGGAAGGTCACTCGCTGCAACAAGAACGGGTGAGAAAGTTTGAAAATGAGAACATGTCGTCCAAACCTTTCAATCCTGATTTCTTTCTATTACATTTTCCAAAACACAGAGTCCCTTAACATATCGTCTGTTTGGAGCCAGAAGGGCGTTAACTTGTATACTTTAACACAGAGTTAAGGCCCTTCCAGCTCCAAACAGACGATAAAGTTTTTAAAAATTTATGCAGAGGCCCATTACTAAAATAAAACATGGAAATATATTGTAAGAAAAAAGTGAATCTGCTGCATCTCTTCATCATTATTTTTATAAAAACTGTGTTATATGGTACCAAATTTTATAATGCCTGATCCAACTTGTAATTTAAAGATAGAGAAGCATTAGATATTTATGCAATCATCAAATTCTGTTAATTTTAGAATCAACAACATAATTTATTTTGATGAAACAAATGGTCCATGGTATAAAATTTTCCAATTCCTTGTCTATTTTGTTGAAAAACTTGGTGGCACAGAAGGGGTTAACCTAAGATTATTATTACAGATTTTTTGTTAAGTTTAGAATCAACAACAGAATTTATTTTGATGAAAAAAATGCTCCATGGTACAAAACTTCTCAATTCCTTGTCTATTTTTTTTTTCAGTTTTAAAAGGACAGATTTGTGTTTCTTATTCCAACAGTATTAGGTATGATTATCAAAACGGACTAGGAGAGTGGAAGTATTAAATACCTTGCTAGCTGGTGTTACTATATCACTGTCCAGCTCATCTCTCTGTGTCTGTACGGTAGCTCTGGCAGTACTCTCATGTTCTTTGCCATCATCCTCGTCTTCTGATTCCTCTTCTGTGAAATCAAGCTCGTCAGACTAGAAATTAAAACACAGGTTAATAATGATAACAACAATGTCATTGATAAGTAATAATGATGATGATGATGATGAAGATGATAATAATGATGATGATAATAACAATAATTATAATAATAATAATCATAATTATAATAATAATTATAAAAATAATAATAATCATAATAATTTACCTAACTGCGACAATAGGTTTATTCCGTCACAATAGAAACTCAACGTTCGGGCGAAACAAGTGTGGGTTAGGGCGAAACGTAACAAAAGAATGAGATAAAAGATTTCGCCCTAAGTGGCAGTTAGAGTGATCATAATAATAATAATAACTAGAAATGTGCATTGCTGGGGCCGCGCAATGCGAAATGTATCCCCCGGCACTGGCAGCAATTTGAAGGAGGGACAAAGACCCTCCCCCATCCCCTCCCTCAGACAAAAGAAATTAGATGTGTAGGTTTCACTAAGACACATCTTCATATAAAATTTGAAAGAAATGTGTTGAGAGATATACCAAGATACATCTCCATACAAAATTTGAAAGAAATCCATCAAGAAATGTGGCCTGCAGAGTGCACTCACGCCATGCCCTGAAGTATGACCTTTGACCCTATAAAAGACGGAACACTGGTGGCAGCATCACCAAAAACTATAGGTTTTTAGATTACACCAAGAGACACCTTCATGCAAAATTTGAACGAAATCTGTCAAGAAATGTAGAAGTACATGTAAGAGTGCAAGAAATGGAAAAATGACCTTTGACCCTATAAAGGATGGAACAATGAGGGCAGCATCACCAAAAATTAAATATGTGTAGATTATACCAAGATACATCTCCATACAAAATTTGAATGAAATCCGTCAAGAAATGCAGAAGTAAGAGTGCACAAAAGGGACAAATGAGCTTTGACCCTATAAAGGACGGAACAATGAGGGCAGCATCACCAAACAGTAAAGATGTGTAGATTATACCAAGATACATGTCCATACAAAATTTGAAAGAAATCCATCAAGAAATGTGGCCTGCAGAGTGAACTCACGCCATCCCTTGAAGTATGACCTTTGACCCTATAAAAGACGGGACACTGGTGGCAGCATCACCAAAAAGTACAGATTTTTAGATTACACCCAGGGACACCTTCATGCAAAATTTGAACGAAATCCGTCGAGAAATGCAGAAGAGTGCAAGAAATGGAAAAATGACCTTTGACCCTATAAAGGACGGAACAATGAGGGCAGCATCACCAAAAATTAAACATGTGTAGATTATACCAAGATACATCTCCATACAAAATTTGAACAAAATCCGTTGAGAAATGTGGCCTGCAGAGTGCACTCACGCCATGCCCTGAAGTATGACCTTTGACCCTATAAAAGACGGAACACTGGTGGCAGCATCACCAAACACTATGGCCCGTATTCTGAACTCCGGTTTAACTTAAACTCCAGTCTAAGTTAAACCAGAGTCTAACTAAACCCGACTTAGACTGCATGTCGGGTTTAACTCCATTTCTGTTTCTGAAAGTCCAGTTTAGTTAAACTAGAGTCTAAGTCCAGTCTAAGTTAAACTGTGGTTTAATTGCCATGGAGATGTAGTCTGCTGCTACTGCGCATGCCCAGTAGAGCTGAATTTATCTTCAAGAAGACTGAAATTTGCTTATTCCTTTCATTTTTAGGATGTTTAATCAAGAAATGTCATGAAATACTCTATACACAAATTAAAGGCATACCATTTGGCACTTCATTTGTCATGATTAGCCTACTGGAGTTTTGTGGATCATAGTGAACAACTATTTAAGGTTAGGTTGGTCGGTTTATGCATGTATTACTATACGGATACCTAGTCCCAGGGAAGATATCGAACGCAGGCACTACGCCTCTGTATTCAGGTCCTTCTTCCATTTCAAAATGGCTGGGGGGGGGGGGGAACCCGGCAAGAACCCCCCTTTTTTTTTTTGCTTGTCGGATAATTATAGAGGAAAACATCTGATAATCTAGGCCTAGACTAGAGGTAATTAATTAAAAAAACAGTTAGAGCTAGACCTATACCCTATACATTAGGCCTACTTTTAGACCAAAAAACAAACTTGTTCGTTTCATTTCATTGAAAAGTCAATATGGTTGTACACTTTACCGGGTACCATATGAAGGGCACATTTTCGGAGATAATGTAGTACGCAATTTGAATGCATGTAGGCCTAATCAAGAGTTAGGCCTAGCTAGATCTACTTCAGACATCTATAGATCTAGGCCTATGTCATAGATCTATAATATTACAAAAAGGGCAATGTGTTATACTTTAGAACCTGACGTTAGTTGCTACTAGCTGCTGCATGGCCTACAAATCTGGTGACAATGCATTGCCAAGTTCCTGGACTAACTTTATTATTAATGTTTCTCCTTTTTCCAAGACAGCATCTCGACTCTAAATAGACATAACGTCAGACATACTTTATAAATGGCTTTAAACAGTAACATATTAAAACATTAAAACGATAACAAATTAAAATGATAACGAAGCTTTTCGATCTGCAACTCATCAGGTTATCACGCAGATATGAACAAATAACAAGACAATAAACTACTTATACTGAAAGCTAAACTTTATAGTGAAAGTTGTAAAGACTAAACTACGTTTGAATATTAGTCTAAGACTAAGTCTACTGTATAAGTTAGACCCTATTTTAGTACGATCGAAGGTTGAACTTGAAGTAAGATATTGGCTATACTAGAGGTCGAGCAGGGTTGAATTTTAACGTTACGGTTAAATCTGAGTGAGTCAGCTGTCAAATTTTGAAATTGCAGGCGGAATTGCAATAATCTCTGGAGCTGAGCTCTTATTGATCTATCTGTTTTTCTAGTTTCGTTGATTTTTTTTTTTCTGTAGCTGTAACTTCGGAACCCAACTTCCCAACAACAGTCAGCTCCGACTGCCTAGCCTGGCTCAGCTAGCTAGCTCAGCACTGCGTGGGATGAGATAAAAGGGTATCGGTCGCGTCGGCTGGGCCGGCCGGCCCGGCTCGGGTTAGGGTGTAAAGAGCTATGCTTGCTCGCGCGCGAGCGCGGAAGATTGTTGCAAAGTCAGTTCTGCGATAATGACAGCGCTTGTCATGAATACTGCCGGTAAACGTTAAATCTAACTACGATTCTAGATCCAGCTAAAAAGAAAAAGAAAAAGAAGATTTTCCTCTTTACGAAGGTAAATTTACCTTTCTCTAAGCTGGTGCCAACAGACTTTAAAACCTTTCGTAATAACACTCTTCCGCCTCAGTTGCAAACATTATCCTGCGGTGGCCATGCATGAAGAAAAGTTAAACCGGACTTAAACTACCCCTAGCTGCAGTCTAACTTTCTGTACAAAGTTAAACCACGCTTAGACCGGAGTTTAAGCTAAACCGGAGTTCAGAATGTGATTTTCTTAAACTCCGGTCTAAAGGGCAGATTTAAACCACACTTAGACTCGAGTTTAAGTTAAACCGGAGTTCAGAATACGGGCCTATAGGTTTTTAAATTACACCAAGAGACACCTTCATGCAAAATTTGAACGAAATCCGTTGAGAAATGTGACCGCCAGAGCGCACACAAGAGTACACACAAGACATCTATCAAAATATGACCTTTGACCCTATAAAAGACGGAACACTGGGGGCAGCATCACCAAAATCTATAGGGTTCCAGATTTTACCAAGAGACACCTTCATACAAAATTTGAACAAAATCCGTTGAGAAATGTGACCGCTAGAGCGCACACAAACTATCCCCAAAAATATGGCCTTTTACCCTATAAAAGACGGAACACTGGGGGCAGCATCACCAGAAACTATAGGGGTCCAGATTTTACCAAGATACACGTCCACAGGAAGTCTGAAAGAAATTCGTTGAGAAATGTGACCGCTAGAGCGCACACAAGAATGTGACGCCGCGGCGGCGGCGGCGAAACGCTGCTGAATCCAAAGTATCCTCCGGCATACTGCCGGGGGATACAATAATAATAATAATAATAATAATTATAATAAAAAAAATAATAATTAATAATAATAATGAAAATAATAACTTTACATATGACATTAAGGGGAATCCTCTTAGCTCAGCCTATTGTTCACATTCGCCTTAACCCACGTTCGCTTTCGCCTCAAAGTCAAATTTCTATTGTGACGGAATAAACCGCATTGATATGATTCGCCCTTACGTAGGAAATAATGTTGTAATGTAATAATAATAATAATAATAATAATAATAATAATGATGATGATGATAGAGAGGATGAAAATGATGATGATGATGATGATAATAGTGGTATTAATAAACAGAAAACAGTTTTGTACTTCTCATTAATCGTTAACTGCACTAACTACAAACTAAAATAGATAAATGGATGAATTTTAAGTCAGCTAAATGTATTTAGGAAGACCGCAAAGTCATATTTCTTTCAATTTAGACCACCAAGAAGCCTGACTATACTTACTGAGCTGAGCAGTTGAAGTTCGTTGACTGATGACTGGCTCCTGCCTGCAAACTCACTGCTATCCTCCCTGTCTCCACCTTCCCCATCAGAATCAGGCTCCTTGTCCAGGGACTCAATATAGGCTTGAAGATGCTCCATTCTGTGGTGTAATGATATGATCATCATGGTAATAACATCCCAATTCATTAAATTTTGTAAATTACAAACAAGTAAAATATAAAATGCAGGGAACGTATATAGCATATTTGCCATATTTTCTTTCATTTCTTTCAACAGCCCTGCATAAAGCAGACAATTACATACTCTAAAGAAATGGTAACATCTTCATCTGGGTTGAGAGAGGCAACTGTATTTTAAAAGCCCAATCTATTGATTTATGATATTTAAAAAAAAGAGATAAAATTACCTTGACCAAAATACATTTTCATAAAAATACTAACACATCCATGCATAAAGCACAGTTTTGTCTCTAAATGCCACTTACCCCAGTTTAGACTTCTGTTTGAAGTTATCGATGAGGAACTTCCATCTCCTGCCGTGACCTCTACAGCTAGTGACCTTAGAGAAGAGCTTCTCCCACATCATGATCCTCTTCTCTTTGGCCATCCTCTTAGCCTGTCAACATTTTAGCAAGAACAAAGAAATACGGCATATACCATAATAATGAAGTCACTTTGAAAGAAACATTTACCGGTATGATGGGGAGCCCTATGTCTGCACACCTAAGGTTTTGTCCTGAAATTCACACAAATTTCTTTAATATTCCTCTAAATTTTAATTTTATATTAATCCTGATATTCTAAAGAGTGAGTTTGCAAAAATTCTCATCAAAATTAGAGCAAGAACAATGCCATTTACACAAGAAACGTTGGCCGTGTCATTTCAACATTGAAAAAACAATGGTGCCCATGTCTGCGCACTCATTCATTTTACACGCAGTTCGGGAGTTTTGACATGAACGACAACATTTTGAAATAAAATGCGTGAAATAAGACCCTTTTTCAATATTTTGACTTGTTTTTTGCATGAATACCTATCGCTATGATAAAGATCAAAAGTTGCATGTTTTGTTTAATTAGAATCGCGCAGTTACGCGTATGCGCAGACATGGGCACTGCGCAGACTTGGGCACTCTAGCCATACTTAACATTCAGAGTATATCTGCCACATCATGATTCTTTTCCATTAGCCATTCTTTTAGCCTTTCAAAAGAACACAACAATACAAGCAAGTACATGTATCACAATAACGAAGTCCCTTTGAAAGAAACACTGCTTTCTAGAGATAGGAGATCACCCACATGAGAAGGTGGGAAGATGCAGTGGTTGCATACATGTGAGATAGGAGACGGACTGGCGAGGAATGGAACGATGTAAGAGCGACAGAGAGGAGAGTGAAGATTCGAGAAAGCCGACTCTGATTTCTTCGACATCTCAAGAAGACAGTCCATCTTTGTGCACAATATCAAATTCTACTTATACTGGTACACAAGTTTGTTTTTGATTATTCCTTTGGACGTTCTTATAATGAATAAATTGATACCCTCTTTTGATAAACTCTTGAAAATATATCTCTTCCCGGAATAGTTAAACCTCTTTCCGTTTCTCTCAAACTTTACGCATATGTTAATTTTGATTCTATGTTATGTATTATCCATTTTGTAAACGCTGTGATAAAGTTGTACTATGGAGAGCATACTAAATGCTAGTTATTATTATCATCATTGTCATCATCATTATGAATATTATAATTATTACTACTATTATAATTACATGTATTATCATTATTTTTATCTTTGTTATTATTATTATCATTATTATTATACGCTTATCTGCGACTTAAGGCGAATCCTAACAATGCGGTTTATTTCGTCACAATAGAAATTTGACGTAAAGGCGAAAGCGAATGTGAACAACAGGCTGAGATAAAAGGATTCGCCTTAATGTCACATTTAAAGTTATTATTAATATCATTATTATTATCGTTATTATTATTACTATTATAATTAATATAATTAAGTTTCTTCCAATTCTCCTTATCGCATATAGCCGATATGCAGCGATATCAGCTATCGATATCAACATCCGGGGTATTTTTGCTGGGACGCTCACTTCCGGTAACAGCTTAGAAACGCAGACGCTACACATGTGTACGTATTTTTGTATGTTCAGTGCGCTCACAAATTGCAGTGTGTGAGGTGATATTTAGGTGTGTGAGGTGTTTTAGGATATTGTTACCGATTTAATAACAATGTTACGTCGATTTGACTTTATTTCGGTGGATTTTGAAGAGTTTGAAATTACAGCAAAAGCAGCAATCCCCCATTTCTGTCGAGATATGGATTAGCCGTACGCCGCCTGCATTGGGGTAGCAGAAGTCCGACTTCCCGTAGCGAGCGTTGCGTTTCATGCGGGATTCTGAGTCATGGACAATAAAGATGCATCAACATTGGATATAAATTTATACTAAAACTCTATTTAAATGAATTACATCATGATTCCTCCATATTCAGTTTTTTTAAAGTGCCATCATTCGATTTTGTATATGTTTCAGGTGATATATTGCCTTAATTTTGAGATATATTGCCTTAATTTCAAGCTATTTGTATCCAAAGAAATGCTACGTACCACTGCCACATACATAATGCACTGCTCTGACAAAAACACAGTCAAATCATCCGAGGGTGCTCCAAATTTCCTTATTTCTCATAATTTTAGGAGTTTCAGATCGAAAACATTTCAAAAATCCAATCATTACATTTTGTAGAAACTGAATATGGAGGAATCGTGATGTAACTCATTTAAATGGAATTTTAATATAAATTTATATCCAATGTTGATGCATCTTTATTGTCCATGACCCAGAATCCTGCATGAAACGCAACGCTCGCTACGGGAAGTCGGACTTTTGCTACCCCAATGCAGGCGGCGTACGGCCAATCCATATCTCGATAGAAATGGGGGATTGCTGCTTTTGCGGTGATTTCAAACTCTTTAAAATCCACCGAAATAAAGTCAAATCGACGTAAAGTTATTATTAAATCGTTAACAATATCCCAAAATATGAAATATCACCTCACACACTGCAATTTGTATCCGTATTGCACGCATAAAGCCGATATAAACAAGTTACGAACGCCATGCCAAACAGTACCATTACAGTACAGTGCCAGTACCGGAAGTACCCATCCCAGCACACCGGGGTACTTGGAAAGAAATCTTTGCTATCGATAGCTGATATCGCTGGATATCGGATATATGCGATATCCAGAATTCTAGGCTTGTTTATACCTGTGCATCAAGAAGCTGGAGTCGTCTGACGGCAATGTTCAGCTGCTTGTGCTTACTCTCGTAGTCATTGTGAAGTTTTTTCAAAGCAGCACTCTTCTCTTCCCAAGATACAGAGAAAACTCTCACCAGTCTCACCAACTCATTGACTGGGGTCTGAAGATCGTTGGTACTGAAACATTGGAATTGATTTGATTTGATTTAATTTAATTCAATATAAAGGAGTCTGTGAACCAGTCTCACCAGCTCATTGATTGGGGTCTGAAGATCGTTGGTACTAAAACATTGGAATTGACTTGATTTGATTTAATTGAATTTGATACAAAGGAGTCTGTGAACCAGTCTCACCAGCTCATTGACTGGGGTCTGAAGATCGTTGGTACTAAAACATTGGAATTGATTTGATTTGATTTCATTAAATTTAATACAAAGGAGACTCTGAACCTGTTCTTTTATTTTGGTTTGTAGATATTTGGTCTGATTTAATTTGATTTGATAAAGAGAAGACTAGAACTAATCTCAATAACTCAATGACTGGGGTCTAGACATTATCAATACCAACATTGAAACATTGGGTTCGATTTAATTGAAATTTATTCATGAATATCTCTTTCAGGATCAATCCACAAATTTTCTGAAATAATAATGTACCTTTATAACTGTTATAATTTCAGAGATATTTAAGCTCTGTTATGAAGTTATTATATCTATGATTCTCTGTTTTTCAATAATAGAAAATCTTGTTCTCCATCTGTCTCTATTTCTCTCCCTCTTTATTTATGGAGAATTTTTTTTATCCCTTCCTCCTTCTTGCTCTCTCTCTCTCTCTATCCCTCTCTCTATCTCTGTACCTCTCTATCGCTCTCTCTATCTCTATCTATCTATCCTCTCTCTTTCTCTCAATCTCTTTATTCTCCTTTTCTCTCTCTATCTCTCTCTATCTCTATCTATCTATCCTCTCTCTTTCTCTCAATCTCCTTTATTCTCCATTTCTCTCTCTCTCTCTCTCTCTCTCTATCTCTCTCTTTCTATCTCTCTCTCTCTTTCTCTCTCTATCGCTCTATCTCTATCTATCCTCTCTCTTTCTCTCAATCTCCCTTATTTTCTATCTATCTCTCTCTCTCTCTCTCTCTCTATCTTTTTATCTCCGTCTCTCTTTCTCTCTCTTTCTCCTCAGTGTATTCCTTACCTTCTGAATATTCTGCCTGAAACCATAATAAGCCTTGCCATCAGTGTTGGTGGTAGGGCATGTATAAGGAGCTCGTCTTTCAACGACAGGAACTGCAAAGAGAATATTCAAGTATTCTACCAAAATTTCACAAACTGATAGCACGGTCATTAAATTTCATGTTTTTCTGCCCTTTTCCCTATGTGGGAATGCTTGTTTGAAAAAGGTAAAACAAATAAAATATTGCCTTTGCCAAATATTTTTAAAAAGGGTGATATATTTGATCTTTAAAGAATCCCTTGCCTTGTTGATAGACCAGGCCATTGCGATATAAAAACTGAAATAAAAGGATGAAGAGAGATACAATTTGGTCTTTCTTTGAGCTTCCCAACTTTGAATCCAAGTGGTGTAGTTTGAACAATGACATTAACATGTGTGATGATAATTTTCTGAAAGGTTAGAGGAATAAATGCAGCATCCTCAAACTGGCAACAATTATCCACTTCTACACTCTTTAACTCTTAGTGTGCCAAGGGGTTTAGCTCTCTTCAAACTTTTACCAAAATACGATCAATGCTTACTTTTCAAATGTCTGCACTTCATTAACCATCTATTATTTCACAAGATATTATGTACAAACCTTGTAGGAAATTTATTACCATTTCTTATGATACCAAACATCATTACTTTAATACCCAACATTATATGCATAAGAATTATTGAAAATTACATTTGAGTTACTTTTTTGTCCATTATTTTTTAGTTTCTCACTTGTTTACTATCGTTTAATGTTGAAATAAAGTAATATCTTTTTTAAAATCTGCAATTTTCTCTGAAAATTTCTATGGTAGCATATAATTATAATCATATATTTAAAATGCTTGATTTATGCCCAAAATTTTGATTTACATTGACCACCATATACCTTTCCTGTGGTCAAGCAATTGGTGAATGAAAATGACAAGTCTATTTGTCACATATACGTGAAATCCCCACTGAAAGAGTTAAGAAGCAATATTAAAATCTAAGATGAATGTGCATGATTACATAACAAAAAAAAAGTGAACTTTCACAGGTAAAATAGACATCGTGATTTGCAATCTGACTTAATGAATTTGATACACAAAGAAAGGTGATTAATCTATTGCCAACAGGAAACCTGTCGTCCCTGTATTATGCATATGGGAATGAGAGGATTCACTAGTCAACTGATTAAAGGGTCATACCTCAGCAAGTGTTGCCTGTACCATCGCTACCGAGTTGAGAACGCCATCACACAGCATATCAAACTTATTGCTGTCCTGCTGAGGGGCCACCCTGACGTCCATTTCTTCATCCATCTTTGATTATCATGTGAAGGAGTGACTCAAGTCTAGAGCGGGAGAAAATAAAAGTGTCCACATTACTGCTGCTGCTGATGATGATGATGATAATAATTATTATGCTTATGGCGAGGTTAGGGCGAATCCTTTTATCTCAGCCTATTGTTCAGATTCGCCTTAACTCACGTTCGCTTATGCCTTAAAGGGAGCGACAAGTCGCAATCTATGGGCGCTTTTACAGTTGGCTGCTCCTTTCTCTGGATCAAAGTTCAAAGCGAATTCAATTTATCGTGCACAGCTAATAAAAGTTCGCACATTGACCCAAATTTGAGTAAACAAGATCGCGTGTTCTTTATTCCAGTATTTGAATCTCATTGGTCGGTTGCGTATGGAGGGATTCGAGTTAACGATCGCGCGAGGAATCCGGCAATAACATTCCTTCGGTAGCGCACGATTTGACCTGATTGTATCCGAATTTCCCCGAGTCAGGCCAACTGGTCAGGCCCATGGATTACGACTTGCCACTCCCTTTAACGTCGAATTTCTATTGTGACAGAATAAACCGCATTAATATGATTCACCCTAATATAAGAAATAATGTTATAATGTAATAATAATAATTATAATAATAATAATAATAATAATGAACTTTAAAGGAAAAACAAACATTTCACACAAACCTATTGAAAATATCATCAGATCAATTAAGTCATTAAAATCAAAGGTGGTATGTTCTACACTCAAAGAACAGTCACTATGTGGGGCTGTGTCAATTATGGCAGTGGTCACGACCGCTAAGTTGAAGAGGTAAAAACACCAATATAATCAGCAAAATTTTGAGAAAATACTTCCTTCTACATTTTAGGATGATAGACTGATTTCATGCCAGATTCTTCAATTGATCAAGTGAAATTTTCTGGCTGTGTTTGGCTACAAAGACCAAAGTGTGAGGTTATCTACAGTGATCTCGCAAATGTGTGAGTGTACCGGTATGTCTATGTCTTGACATAGACTAGCCCGACCAGACATCGTGCTTCGCACGGCATCTGACAAGGACACATAGACTTTCATTGCGACACCTCCCAATGTCGCTAAAAACAACGTACAAAATTAATTTACAATGTATGTTAAACTTCCAATCTTACGTTATACTCACATGAAATCGATTGCTTGGATGGATTTATTGAAGGCACTGGCTATTCTTACGACGAATCGTAAGAATAATTTTTTCCGGCTATTCTTATGACATGCGCATACGCTCCATTTTCGTACTCTGCGCACACATCACTGGCCGGCTGTTGGCACGCACCCACCCCCCATGCATACAACCCCCTACAGGAAAGAGTTCCTTTTGCGACAGCCACCTACAATTTTTGATGGGGGTTGAGTAAAAATCTCTCTGTCTCCGTTTTCTATGTCTCCTCAGCCTTTTCCATATTATATCTGTAATTCTGTAGAGACAAAACATCGGTTAGTAACAAATGAAAAAAACGACAAATGACAAAGCTGGGAATCGAACCTGGGTCCTCGATATTGCCAGTCCTCTGACTTAACTATGTACCTGTGAGAACGAGTTGACATCGAAGGTGTTCAAAACATATAAATACCCTAACCCTAACCCTATTCTTACGACGGTGCAGAGTACGAAAATGGAGCGTATGCGCGTGTCGTAAGAACAGCCAAAAAATTATTCTTACGACTCGTTGTAAGAATAGCCACTGCCTTTATTGAAGTTCAATCCCCAGCAAGCCATCAGGCAATGTCCACAGGGTATCAAATTTCAACTTTTGACTGCCAAAACCTGTCCATTGCGGTACCGCTTCGTGACAGCGCTGTGTATACTTACGCACGGGTGTGACCTTTTAAAAAGTGCAGCGCGATTACATTCTGCAATTCGACTGTGGGCAGATGACGCGATTAATCGTTTTTGGGTAAGTTGTAAGTTGGTTAACTAAATTTAACTTAATGAATGCACTCAATCGATAGTTACAGTTCTATTTAGTTTAATTTTTAGATGAAAAATTTCAACGAAAAGCATGTAGTCACACTTTTGTAGTTGCGGTTTGCAACGCTAGAGAATGGGCAGCTCATACAGCACTGTCTCAAAGCGACAGTGCTGTATATAGTTAGACATGATAGACTAGATCTCGCCTAAATGTTTACTAAAACTACAGGATAAAAGCTCATCTTGTGACCCAGTAGAATGTGTCTTAAAACATTTGGCTATTATGGCTAATATGCCCAGTAATCCTCAAATTGGCAAGAATCCTACCTAGGATATCAAAAAAACAGCAGAACGGAGGTATATAGATACGATTTGTATGGAGCGGAGGTACAAAGCGGCTTAAGAAACTAAGTAATAGATCTAGTGCAGCAAGATCATTCGCTGTCAATTGCTCGTGGTCTAGTGGTAAAGGTGTCTGGTTAGACTGTCGGAATATTCTCTTTCTTTACTGCACTCGCATTTAAGGTCCCGGGTTCGAATCCCGCTCTTTCTTGCTGATAATTTTTTCAGTTATGACTCGATAACGATAGCGTTTATTTCGTTATAAATAAATGAATTTCAACAATGAAAACCAAGAAACTTGACTAATTATTCACTTGTTCAGGCGGGTTTAATGGCAGCTGGGCATAATAACGACTTTGGCCAAACATTTTATACACGATTATAGAGGGTACAGGGTACACCACGAATAGTGGTCATATTGACCACTACGAATACAACATGCAAAAATAGTTGGTATTTTCTGTTGCGTGTAGTAAAGGTATGGGGGGAAAATAAGATAAATATTTTAAATACTTGCTTTCAAATTCAGCCCTTAAAAATCTCACTCCTACCTCAAATGGCCGTTAGGAAGAACTTTTGATATTTTCAGCAAAATCCAAAGTCAAAATCTTGTCCAAAACTGGAGAAATCCCCGCCGATTTGTTTCGCGATCGCATGTTGTTTACATACTGCCGATGTCTTAGACTAAAATCGGCCAATAAAATTTTTGTCCACGAAGAAACTCGGGATCGCAAGCGCACATCGATC
This sequence comes from Heliocidaris erythrogramma, assembly GCA_025617745.1. NCBI lineage: Eukaryota > Metazoa > Echinodermata > Echinoidea > Camarodonta > Echinometridae > Heliocidaris > Heliocidaris erythrogramma. Next base: position 18,898,571 of record CM046873.1, on the reverse strand, counting down.
TTTACGATCGCGCACACAGAAAATCGGGACTTTTCCGTGTATGCCACAGGGACCGAATTTTTAAGGACAAAACTCTTTTGGGGAGATGTCAGCGCCCGCGGCGACCAGGAAATGTACACAATGACTCCGATAGCTCGTTTCGCGAGAATCAATAGTAAATTACGGATTTGATTTTTGGAAATATCTTTTCCAACATCGGTGAGTTGAATTTATTGTATTTCTTGGATATTTTGTTGTCGGTTTTTGTAAATTAAATGCCGATTTTGAGTGAATGTTTGTGACTTTTGTGCAGTGGTGTTTTAAAAAGATGAGGTGTATGACTGCCTACATTATACACACGAAGTATAGGAATGTAGCTATGAGTGAAGAAATCAAAAGATTATACCCTGTACCACTCATAGCTACATTCCTATACTTCGTGTGTATAATGTAGGCAGTCATACACCTCAACTTTTTAAAACACCACTGCACAAAAGTCACAAACATTCACTCAAAATTGGCATTTAATTTACAAAAACCGACCACAAAATATCCAAGAAATACAATAAATTCAACTCACCGATGTTGGAAAAGATATTTCCAAAAATCAAATCCGTAATTTACTGTTGATTCTCGCGAAACGAGCTATCGGAGTCAATGTGTACATTTCCTGGTCGCCGCGGGCGCTGACATCTCCCCAAAAGAGTTTTGTCCTTAAAAATTAGGTCCCTGTGGCATACACGGAAAAGTCCAGATTTTCTGTGTGCGCGATCGTAAAGATCGATGTGCGCTCGATCCCGAGTTTCTTCGTGGACAAAAATTTTATTGGCCGATTTTAGTCTAAGACATCGGCAGTATGTAAACAACACGCGATCGCGAAACAAATCGGCGGGGATTTCTCCGGTTTTGGACAAGATTTTGACTTTGGATTTTGCTGAAAATATCAAAAGTTCTTCCTATAAACGGCCATTTGAGGTAGGAGTGAGATTTTTAAGGCCTGAATTTGAAAGCAAGTATTTAAAATATTTATCTTATTTTTCCCTCCATACCTTTACTACGGTTCCGGGACAACCCGACCACCGGACAGCCCGACCCAAGACAACTCGACCCAATACCCTGGACAACTCGACCCGGTCGAGTTGTCCAGGGTGGGCTACGTTTTCGGACAACTCGACCTACTTTTTTTCTTCTAACAAATTTCATGAACAGAGTTTCACAGCATGGCTACAAAAGACATTTTCTGCATCAAGTATGTTGATATGATACATTCATGACATGAAACAAGGAATTTTAAGCTTTTCAGTTCTATAAAACACGATTTTCTTGCAGTGAGAATAACGGTGTTCCCATATATCCGCGCACCGATCGAAGCAACCGACTCTATCGAGTAACTTGATTGCCCGGGGGCCGGGGGGGGGGGGGGGGGCACTCACATATATATGGCACACATGTATGTGCCGCTGTGACGTCCCCCATTTTCAACCTTCTGGGGTCGCTCCCATGATATGCGATTTTCAGATTTTCACTAACCGCACCTCGATTGGCTTCCGACTCGCTCCCTAGAATATGAGAAAACAATGCGCACAGCCCATTGTCCGGGAACGGTCGCTTCCTAGCCTCCCAGGCCAGCGCAGCTGGGCGGCCTAGTGCCCCCTAACTGAACGCGGTATTACTAGTGCTAGCGGCGGCTCAGCGAGATCAATCTGCATGTGACATCGAGTCAGTGTGGCGCGGCATGTACAGCGTTAAAAACAGCGCTGCGACCGCTGACTCAGCTCATGCACCGTATGTGTACCAGAGTAGTGAGATCGCGAGCAGCTAAAATTAGCTCTGCCCATGAGCCCTTTCGCTCCTTAGACCCTCAAAAATGAGCTTCCTCAATTAACCATTTAGCTCCTTAGACCCTCAAAAATCAGCTTCCTCAATTAACCATTTAGCTCCTATAGCCCCCTGTTTTGAGATTGGCAGCGGCACACCCAGGTTGATTGCCCCCCCCCCCGGCCCCCGGGCAATCAAGTTACTCGATAGAGTCGGTTGCTTCGATCGGTGCGCGGATATATGGGAACACCGTTATTCTCACTGCAAGGAAAATCGTGTTTTATAGAACTGAAAAGCTTAAAATTCCTTGTTTCATGTCATGAATGTATCATATCAACATACTTATGCAGAAAATGTCTTTTGTAGCCATGCTGTGAAACTCTGTTCATGAAATTTGTTAGAAGAAAAAAAGTAGGTCGAGTTGTCCGCAAACGCAGCCCACCCTGGACAACTCGACTGGGTCGAGTTGTCCAGGGTATTGGGTCGAGTTGTCTTGGGTCGGGCTGTCCGGTGGTCGGGTTGTCCGGACCCCTTTACTACACGCGACAGAATCAGAAAATGCCAACTATTTTTGCATGTTGTATTCGTAGTGGTCAATATGAGCACTATTCGTGGTGTGGATTTCTTGTACAATAATTTTACATAATGATTTTCGTGATGTCAACAAAAAGTCATTCTCGTATCTTATTCTGTTATATACTTTATAAAATATTGTATGATTTTGATGAAATGAAAAATAAAATTGAATTGAATTGAATTCAATTGAATAGATTATCATTATCTCATATTAAGTTAGCAACATTGAAAAATGATCGACCACAATAAAAACTGAATCATAAAAGTTAATTTCATTAATTTCTCTTTAGATCTAACACTCACGGGTACATTACTGTAAAATAGTTGGTATTTTCTGTCGCATGTACTAAAGGTATGGGGGGGAAAATAAGATAAATATTTTAAATACTTGCTTTCAAATTCAGCCCTTAAAAATCTCACTCCTACCTCAAATGGCCGTTAGGAAGAACTTTTGATATTTTCAGCAAAATCCAAAGTCAAAATCTTGTCCAAAACTGGAGAAATCCCCGCCGATTTGTTTCGCGATCGCGTGTTGTTTACATACTGCCGATGTCTTAGACTAAAATCGGCCAATAAAATTTTTGTCCACGAAGAAACTCGGGATCGCAAGCGCACATCGATCTTTACGATCGCGTACACAGAAAATCGGGACTTTCCGTGTATGCCACATAGGGACCGAATTTTTAAGGACAAAACTCTTTTGGGGAGATGTCAGCGCCCGCGGCGACCAGGAAATGTACACAATGACTCCGATAGCTCGTTTCGCGAGAATCAACAGTAAATTACGGATTTGATTTTTGGAAATATCTTTTCCAACATCGGTGAGTTGAATTTATTGTATTTCTTGGATATTTAGTGGTCGCTTTTTGTAAATTAAATGCCGATTTTGAGTGAATGTTTGTGACTTTTGTGCAGTGGTGTTTTAAAAAGTTGAGGTGTATGACTGCCTAAATTATACACACGAAGTATAGGAATCACTCATAGCTACATTCCTATACTTCGTGTGTATAATGTAGGCAGTCATACACCTCATCTTTTTAAAACACCACTGCACAAAAGTCACCAATATTCACTCAAAATCGGCATTTAATTTTCAAAAACCGACCCCAAAATATCCAAGAAATACAATAAATTCAACTCACCAATGTTGGAAAAGATATTTACAAAAATGAAATCCGCAATTTACTGTTGATTCTCGCGAAACGAGCTATCGGAGTCATTGTGTACATTTCCTGGCCGCCGCGGGCGCTGACATCTCCCCAAAAGAGTTTTGTCCTCAAAAATTCGGTCCCTATGGCGTACACGGAAAAGTTCCGATTTTCTGTGTGCGCGATCGTAAAGATCGATGTGCCCTTGCGATCCCCAGTTTCTTCGTGGACAAAAATTATATTGGCCGATTTTAGTCTAAGACATCGGCAGTTTGTAAACAACACGCGATCGCGAAACAAATCGGCGGGGATTTCTCCGGTTTTGGACAAGATTTTGACTTTGGATTTTGCTGTAAATATCAAAAGTTCTTCCTAACGGCCATTTGAGGTAGGAGTGAGATTTTTAAGGGCTGAATTTGAAAGCAAGTATTTAAAATATTTATCTTATTTTCCCCCCATACCTTTAGTACATGCGACAGAAAATACCAACTATTTTACAGTAATGTACCCGTGGCGTGAGTGATAGGAATGTAGCTATGACTGAGTGAGATCTAATAGAATCACTCCCGGGTACATTTCTGTAAAATAGTTGGTATTTTCTGTCGCATGTACTAAAGGTATGGGGGGAAAATAAGATAAATATTTTAAATACTTGCTTTCAAATTCAGCCCTTAAAAATCTCACTCCTACCTCAAATGGCCGTTAGGAAGAACTTTTGATATTTACAGCAAAATCCAAAGTCAAAATCTTGTCCAAAACCGGAGAAATCCCCGCCGATTTGTTTCGCGATCGCGTGTTGTTTACAAACTGCCGATGTCTTAGACTAAAATCGGCCAATATAATTTTTGTCCACGAAGAAACTCGGGATCGCAAGGGCACATCGATCTTTACGATCGCGCACACAGAAAATCGGAACTTTTCCGTGTACGCCATAGGGACCGAATTTTTGAGGACAAAACTCTTTTGGGGAGATGTCAGCGCCCGCGGCGACCAGGAAATGTACACAATGACTCCGATAGCTCGTTTCGCGGGAATCAACAGTAAATTGCGGATTTCATTTTTGTAAATATCTTTTCCAACATTGGTGAGTTGAATTTATTGTATTTCTTGGATATTTTGGGGTCGGTTTTTGAAAATTAAATGCCGATTTTGAGTGAATATTGGTGACTTTTGTGCAGTGGTGTTTTAAAAAGATGAGGTGTATGACTGCCTACATTATACACACGAAGTATAGGAATGTAGCTATGAGTGAGCGTGCCTAACTATGAGTGCCCGTGAGTGCAAAAAACTGCTTAATCAAAGGCAACATATAACCAACATAATTTTCAGCATATGGGACAATGCTGAACGTTTTACTGCAGAAGTCTCGACTTTCGACTCGGTTCATTTTTGTTATAAATATATAAAACCCAGCCATAACTGAAACACATTTCATTTCCATAGGTAGAAATTAATAATTTTTCAAAATCATAACGATAATTGATAAGATTTCAACGGAATAATGTAAATATTTACCTCTAAACTGCACTGGAACTGGAAGTGATAATTGATTGGTTACAGGAGAGCGTTATGTTTCTAAGCAACAAGTCGTTGATGGCGCTATACGCTATAGAATATCCACTCGTACTCAGCAACAAGAGCAAAAGTGAACACTATTTATAATTATATTTTCAAATAAATGTTAAATATAAACTTATCATATATCAAAATAAACATATATTAATCCTCTTTGAAATGATATGCAATTAGAATTATACCATTGACGCATGAGTGAGCATGGCCATTTAACAATAAACGAGTCTCTGAAAGAAAATTGAAAAATGGGGCATGTGGCCATTCAAATGTTGATGAGCATTTCCATCTTGTATAGAGTCAAATTAAAACAATTTACAAAAAACATTTTGAAAAATCTACCCATCTTTACCGTGCTTGTCAAAACCATACAGTCCTGAGTCTCTAGTTGCCATCCAGGGCCCCATCTCACAAAGAGTTGCGACTGATTGCAAATAATTTGCAATTGACATCAATCGCAACTCTGTACTTAAGAGATAGGAGATTGGAAATTTGCCATTGATTGGAGGACTTGCCATTGATCGATTCGAACCAATCGCAACTCTTTATGAGACCGAGCCCTGAGCTACTCAATTCCTCCTCATTGTTTCCCATTCCCTGTTTTCACTGTTAACTGAACAAGAATGTCTTACAGATGCACATGTCATTAACACTTTTAATGGTAATTGCCTTGCTCTATTTTTGCAATTTTCTTAATCGGACCTTCTAACTTTTAAATGAATGTGCCCATCCAAGTATGATATTTCAAAACTTGATCTTCACCTGTTGACCACTGAATTCTTTAACTCTCATAGGCTTAATAGACAAGCCACCCGTTTCCCGTTGTCTATGGGTTAATTGATATTTGGTAAAGTATTAATTTTCTTTAATTTGATATATAGGCCTATTTTATTGACGATGTATATGAACAGTTTGAACAATACCGAATGTCCGCTCTCTTTCTTCTTCTTTCTTCCTTTTTTTTTTTTTTTTTTTTTTTTGCCTGCGTGTAGATAGAATCTCTTTGATGCTCATACAGAGCCATCTATATTTTGCGCATGTCTGGGGAGCGTTTCATCAAGCGTTTTGTCAGTGATTTTTACCGAGAAATTTGCTCTCAGCCAATCAGATGCCGATTTCAGTAGCTTAAAACAGCTGTGGGTAAAAATCACTGACAAAACGCTCCCCTGGTGGCTCTGTGTTTATATCTGATTTTCTTCAGTGCTATTATTATTAAATATTTGGCGTCACCTGTGCCTGGGAGGGAAAAAGCGAACTGAATCACTGTAACCCTTAGGTCTCTCCTCCCGATATAACTGATTGGGATGTGCAGGTGTACCACTACACCAGGGTTTCGCCCTACTCTTATTCGAATAGTGCACTGGGTTCTTAACGTGCAATGGTGGTGACTTTCCTCTACACGGGGCCTCCAGTTAACGTCCTATCCGAGGGACGGAGTGTTTTCCACTGTAACATAGCCTGCGTCTATGAAACAAGAGAGGGGCACGTTAACACACAACGCAGACTTCAGTCATCCGCCCGGGGTGGATTCGAACCCACGATCTTTGGTTCGACAGGCAGACGCTTTACCGACTGAGCCAACTCGCCTCGATTGAACGTTCGTTTTCATTCCACTGTCATATTACTTTTCTTTTTCTTTCTTTTGACCCATTGGCGGATCCAGGGGCACGGGTCAGAGAAATTTCGAGTAGAAAAGCAGATCAGAAATGTCATATTTTTCCCTTCTTTTTCTCTATCAGCCTTGTGCGTTAATTTCTTTCCTTCTTTCTTTCTATATGAGAATTTCTTTCTTTCTACATTAGAATTTTAAAAATAAGGGCCTACTTCTATCTTCCTTTTCCGGACATCTAAATAGCATGTTAAGGCCTGCATTTTACGTGTCTCATTATAAATCACCATTTACCTGTCGGACGTGGCCTGACCGACCTAGTTACAAAATACTTCAGTGTTGGCAAGGCATGTAAAGGATAAAAAATACATTCCTTGATTTTTAGTTACGTCTTGTCTTATTTGTTAGATATTGAACAAAATAGGCCTATTGTTATAGCTCAGGTGAAATTTTCTGGAAATAGATTACACGAAATCAGGTACATGAAGGACAATAGTTAGTAAACAAATCTCTAAATAGCGAAAAATGAGACATCAAAATATATGCAAGCGTTAAAACAAATCTTTTATCCCAAATTTACAATCTTGCGCAACTACACTAAAGGAAAAAAGAAACTTATAAAAGTTCAAGAGATCACCAAATTAAATTCTCTGCATGGAAATGTACCAAATTTGGATATAATGTTGATTCAATGCATGGCTTTAAATGACAGTCAATAACAAAAAGTTTTCTTCAATGCCACAAAAGAAATGTGCACTGAAGCAAAGGACTCTCTAATCCCCAAGTCACAAAGACAAACTGCAGCCTTGTACACCATATGCATGTCAATGAATGAAACAAAAGAATTTCAAAAGGGATTTGCACCCCTCGAGCAAGAGGATATTGATGTTCTGCCATGGTGCGCCCGTTCACCAGACCTTTCCCCAATTGAACATCTCTGGGAAGAGCTTGGTCGACGTGTGTCAAGGCGTGACAATCAACCCATCAATAGGGAGACGCTCATTGCAGCACTGCAAGAGGAATGGAACAATGTTCCCCAGGCTACCATCGCGAATCTGATCGGAAGCATGCGAAGACGGTGTACAGCTTGCCAGCAAGCTAGAGGTGGACATACTGGCTATTAATCTGTTTGGATATGAACTTGCAAATCCCTTTTGAAATTCTTTTGTTTCATTCATTGACATGCATATGGTGTACAAGGCTGCAGTTTGTCTTTGTGACTTGGGGATTAGAGAGTCCTTTGCTTCAGTGCACATTTCTTTTGTGGCATTGAAGAAAACTTTTTGTTATTGACTGTCATTTAAAGCCATGCATTGAATCAACATTATATCCAAATTTGGTACATTTCCATGCAGAGAATTTAATTTGGTGATCTCTTGAACTTTTATAAGTTTCTTTTTTCCTTTAGTGTATATTGGTCAGCATAAGGTCACATGACAAGTTTGCTTGGATAGTTTGCTTAGGCTATATCGGCTGCCGCTATATAGTAAAAAAAGAATATTCCAATTATTGTGATTAAAAGACCCCACTAATTGAATTTTTAGGACGAATTAAAAAAAAATAAGAAGGGAAAGAATTGACATGATGGTAATCAGATGGAAAATTAAGACACTGAGAAAATTTTATTTTTATTTTCTTTATCTTTTTATTCAATTGTATATTTCCATATTTTCACAAGGTCGAGAGAAATGTTGATTTTAAGTAAACAGGATATATGGTATACAATTTATTTATTTATTTATTTATTTCTGATATTTATACAGGGTGACTCATTATCACCAATATTGGTGGTCTTCCATGAGGCCCTGATAGCAATAGTAAGTAACAATAATAGCCAACAAAATCATGAAAATAAACTCATAACCAAAAATAAATAAGAACATACATAGATATATATATATACATGTATATACAAAGAATATGGTATCCTCGTAAATAAAATTGGTTTTACGAAAATGTTGAAATTGTTGCACATTCCTATCATCTTAATTCATAATGTATAGACGGTGATATTTTCAAAAATCTGTTGAAAAATAACCATTTATATATGGGTTATTTTGAAATGGCATTGTATAATTTTGAAAGTACATACAAGAAGTATAAAGACTACTTTAGCTCAGTATAGAAACAAAATTGTTATATACATATTTACAAAACATATTATAGGGTAGTATACTTATTCAAAGATTACCCAATGATTGCATGTAATATAGTATAACAATCGAATGTACAGTGTCTCTTATGAAACAATAAAATGCAAATTATTTATTGATTATAAATGATATGAAATCATTCATACATTTTGAAAAGCATTATGTCATCGTACATTTTTGGGCAAAGAAACAAACCATCAAACATATTTTGCAAATCAGGGCAACAAAAAATGACATATTACTGATGAAGACAAATATAAAATAGCATCAAGTGAAATTTTCTAGCAATAAGAATGAATATGACTCATTTACCATGCTGTTATGTAAACGAATCAAACCAATCCTTTGTTTTCACAAGAGAATGCGTAGAAATGCGATAAGGAATGAGAGTAAAACTTCAGCTAAGAAACTGAATAAAATTTCTTATTGCGAACAGATTTTGCAAGATCTTTTGAACATAATATATATTTAAAAGTGTTCACAGAGCTTGCCATTTTTAGTGATCTGTCCAACTGATTCCATGCTATAATTGAAGATACGAGGGGGCTATGTTTAAAGCATTCTGTTTTATACTTTGGCACAGAAAGTAAACCTTCATCTGCCTGCCTCGGATGATACTGATGAATGTCACTTACTTTAACTAAACTTTCTTGTAAATAGGATGGTGCCAAATTGTGTGTACACTTGAACATCATAGTAACACGCTGAAATTCAAATCGTTTCTCAATTGGCATCCATTTCAGATTGCTAATTAATTCACTTGATGGAGGAGTCTCATAACTTTTGTTTGAAAGTATTTAGAATTCATTATTTTAATATTAACAATGTGGTCGTGAAATACATTTTTTTAAACAACTGAAACGCTTTCCGTAGTGATAATATGACCTCAAATCATGTTTTTTCTGTTAATAACAAATAAACTTCCTCTAGACTAAATGTTCAAGAGACAAATTTCCCGTCCTGAATCTTCGGTCAAATTCATATCCTTTTAATTAAAAATACATTGGAATTAATGACTATGAAGAAAACAGATTGAATTGTTTAAGCCATTCCTATCACTTCGTTTGCCTGTCTGTCTGTTACCACAAACAGACAGTTCTTTTCGAAATTCTGGAGGCTCTAGCAACCAATGTACCCCATAGGGTAGACGACACTCACTGCCGGATGCCCTGGGTCCGTGTATCAATTAGACATTCCAGTCTTCAGTTGCACTTTATGAAATGCATGAAATTCTCCTTGAAGAAGACGTTGGCGAAAGCGTACAAGAATGGATTAATGGCAGAATTGATCCAAAGAATGAGAGCAAAGACGCGATCTATAACTTCGCTGTAGACGCCCTTGGAACTCACGAAAGTATACCAATGGTAGATATAGAAGGGCGACCAGCATATGACGAAGACGATCAGAAGCAATGCTAGGAACCTTGCTGCTTTCTGGTGTTGATTACCTGACGCGAATCCGTGAATCCGTATATCATTATCCTCTAGAGGAACTTCACCTGATCCTGACTGGTGCAGGTTTTGTCTAGTTTGAAAGCTGTGGAAGCGTCTCTTCAATTGGAAATACACTGTGAGATTGAGAGAAAAGACACAGAGACCAGGCGCCAAAAAGCCCAGCACGAACATCATAACAAGGATGACGAGATTTTTTCCGTACCCCAGATCACAGATGGCCGTTCTATCCTCGGCATGTAAGAACCCTGTCCTTTCAGAGTAGGTGAACGCTAAAGTAGAATGGACAGCAAGGGAGGCCAGCCACAGGATAATGCAAATGATGGCTACCTTCTTGTGGGATTGTCCTGAACGATGTCGGAGAGAATTCTGTACCATGCGATACCTGTCCAAGCTGATGGCGATAATCGTGATGGTAGACATGTATGTTGCTGTATCGTCTAGCACCCACGTTACAATACAAAACAACCCTCCAAAACTCCACCTTCCTGTATAAAAGACTTGTGCATAAATAACAAGGACGACACCTACAAGTAGGTCTGCCAAAGCTAGGTTGAGGATATAGGCATTGGTTATGTTTTTCCGAATTCTTCTGTCACTCTTGTACGCCACAAGTACGAAAGTGTTCCCGACGAAAATGATAAACACCCAAGGTAGATAAAACACAGTTACTAACACGTAGCGAAGATATGAAATTTCTTGTTGTGATTCCAATGAATCCGTGGTAAAATTAAATAGATCCTTGTCCGATACGAGCGTCTGCGTCAGATTAGGTAACATCGCGTAATCTTCCTCTGGTGTGTATACTTCTTGTAGTGTAGGCATAATCCTCATGTGAGTTCGAAAATCGAAATAATTCCGTGGCAGATTGAGCACAAGCTAATAGACCTAACGCCGGTTTCATAATAATCATGAATAATTTACGGCCATCTTTGCAGGCTCATTTTTCTAGATCGTAAAACTCAAGCACCCATGCCCCATCACGAACGTGTTCCATGGCGCCTGTCACTTCACTTGATACCAATGTTTTTCCCCCAATGGTCGTAATTTCTTATCTAATTATATCTCCTTTGTATTATGCTGAAATAGCTGTCAATAATTGCTGGTAGGCTTTGACATTTTTTCTTTGAATACTGTACCCAGTACGATCAGTTTTATGTATAGACCTATATATACAATAATGTGTAGGTATAATATCAAATATAGAGAGCGTCGGTTTCATGAGGTGTGGCCTTCGATTTTAATAAATATATTTAATGTTTCAATAAACGGATAGTACTATGCTCACTTCTTTTTTTTCTTATAATTGTGTGTTTTATTACAAATCAAAATGAAATTACAATATTCATAGATAATCAGATTGAATGATTAAAATTTAAAAAGACAAGATTACAAATTATACAAATGATCGAAAAAGGCAGCAGAATAAAGAGAGTATTTAAAATGTGAGGCCTGACACTGTCCAAAACAAACAAAAACATACATTTATAAAGAGCATTCATTGGTTAAAACAAGAGACTTGAAAAAACGGGGAAAGGGAAGAGCAAAGGCATATGTGTCGAGGGTTGCGGAAGTAGATCAACATAAAAAATTAAATAAATAAAGGTGAGGGTGTATAGTTGTGAGAAAGAGAGAGATATTGAACTACCTGATGCATATCATACTAGTTTGAAAAAAGAAGGAAATATGGAAAATCATAAATCAAAGCGCCATTTCTTAAAGTGAACAGGTAATTTGTTTCTTTTTTTTGCTAATGAGTATTCGGTTTCTCTCTGTCTCTTCACAAAGCATTTAAATGCAATTAAATTGGGAAGATTGTTATTAAACTTACAAGTATAAATATAGTATTTCAAAAGTAAAAAATAAATATGTATATTTGTATACTTTTTTCAAAATTAGATACATTGATAGAATTTTCACATTTCTGAGAGATTACATCCAAAACATCTTGCCAGATTGGAGCGACCTTATCACATTCGCAAAATAAATGCACCATTGTCTCACATTTAGTTTCTCACAGAGAGCAGAATGGTGAATCTCCTCTTTTAATCTTATAGAGAAAATTATTTAGGGCAATAGCCTTATGAAAAATCTTAAAATAAAAGGATCTCAATTTCGTATCAACAGTACAAAAAAAGTTGGAAATGTGTATTTTTTCCCAGTTCAAAGTAACAGGTACAGGTAAACGATCACACCAATAAGAATATCTCTTGTCGGGAACATGAGAGCCAAATAGAGTAATATGTGCATTCTTCGGGATTTTCTTTGTGCTTAAAAGCTTTTGGACTATGGTTTCATGAACCCCAAATATATCAACATCAAAATTCCTAATCCATTTTTCAGGTATATGTTTAATTAAAAAATCTCCAAAAGGAAGCCAAAATCTAATACTAATTCTTCAAAAAGTTTATGGCCAGGAAAAGGAGGATTAAATAAATCAGAAATGGTAATAATGTTATTATCAAACCAGGTTTTGTAAAAAAAAGTAGGATTTAGATTTTGAACGAATAGACCTGTTGACCCAAAGACACTGACAAGCACTTAATTCCGAAAATTTATGGCCATAAAATTCTACAGTATAGCTTCTTCTCTATATAGATACCAAGCACGAAGAGATTCAGCAAGTTGGATATTACCAAGTGATTTAAGAATACTTCCTGGAGCAAAGGAATTCCACAAAAAAGAAATATCATCATTGAATTTTTATAAAAAAGATAATTCAATACATTTCCAGGGAGCAATATAATTTACATCAAGAATATTTTTCACCCAGACCATCTTTTGAGCATTAGCAAAAGTTAAGGGATCAATCATTTTCAAACCAGACTCGATATAGTTGTTACACATAATCCGTCTCTGGACTCTGTCCTTACCACCATTCCAAATGAATTTAAAAAATATTCTATTCAACTCTTTGAAAAAGGAATGAGGGATTTTAATACAAAGCACAGAAAAAAGAAATATCAGTTGAGGTAATACCAATGTTTTTATAACACACACTTTGCCAATTAGAGAAAGATTTCTCATACGCCAACAAGTTATGGCTTGCTCAATTCTTTTCAATTTAACTCTATAATTTAGATCAAAGACCCGGTCAACGTTTAAGGAAAATGTGACTCCCAAACATCTAAATTCAGATTTATTCCATGATACATCAAGATTAGTGAAGGGGATATCCAGACATCCCTTTTTTGAGCCAATCCATATCGCTTCTGTTTTACTAAAGTTAAGTTTACACCCAGAATAATGACCAAACTTGGATAAAGTTTCAAATAGCTGAAAAAAGGAGTTGACAGACCCATCAATAAAACAAACAGAGTCATCTGCGAATAAAGATATTTTGGCCTCTTCATCCACAAAAGGGATACCTCTTATTAGATCACTTTGACGCACAGAAAGTGTCATAATCTCGATAACAAAAAGAAAAAGGTAGGGGCAAATTGGACAACCTTGGAAAATGCCTCTATTCATTGAAATGCGTTCAGATAAAAAAACATTATTAATTACATAGCTCTGGCAAGCAGAATACAAAGTTTTGATGGAATCAATAAATTTATGGCCAAAATTGAATTTTTCTAGGGTTTGAAATAAAAAATTATGGGAGACACTGTCAAATGCCTTCCCAATATCAAGTAAAATAATTGAACCAGGTGTATCATTAGCCTCAGTATACTCTATAATATCTAAAATAAAACGGATATTATGACCAATATTCTCTCTTGCATAAAACCAGATTGGTCCGCATGAATAACATAGTGTAGACAGCGTTTCAAACGGTTGGCGATGCATTTGGCTAGAATTTTATAGTCAGTAGTCAAAAGGGTAATTGGTCTGTAATTTTTAATGAACATAGGATCTTTATCTTTCTTTGGAAGAAGAGTTATTATTCCGTTCCTTTGGGATGCCGACATAGAACCGTTTTGCAGGGAGAAATTGAAAGAATTTAATAACATATCGCAAATATCAGACAAAAAAACTACATAAAAGCATCATTGTCAATAGTATTTGAAGTATTTGAATTGTTAGGAACAGAGTATAACTTACTGTATAGAAATCATGTATGTTATTCAAGATATCTTTGGAATCCGTAATCAAGTTATTGACATTATCTTTCAATTTACTGATAGTTTTCTTCTGCCAAGACCTATTTTCTAAATTACAAAAGTATTTACTACTCTTTTCACCTTCCTCCAACCATCTTATCCTAGATCTAATTATCAATCCTCTAGTTTCGAAATCATAAATTTTGTTCAATTTGTCTTCCATTTCTTCCAGCTGTAAATACAAATGACCATCCGGTAAGACTAAATTATTTGTTAATTGTGATTTGATCTTGTCAATGCCCTCTAGCAATTTGCATTTTTCTTTATTGCTATCCCTTTTCTTTCGTGCAGAGTATTCAATGGCAACCCCAGTAATAAAACATTTACAAGAGTCCCACAATATATTAGCATCACAATGGGAGTCTTTATGAATGACCTTAAAAACCTTAATATTTTCCTTTATCAAATTGATAAATTCAGAATCATGGTGCAAATAATGAGTATTCAATTTCCAGTATCCTCTACCTTTGGGAGGTTGATTATCAATGAAATGTACAGAAACAGTTGAATGATCAGATTGAATTCCAGGCAAAATTTTGGAATTTTTACAATTATTTAAGAAATTATTAGAGACTAAGATAAAATCTAACCTAGATAAGACTCGTGGGTTTTTTTTTGATGTCTTGTGAATTTTTTTCAAGTTGGGGTTAAAAGATCTCCAAACATCACACAAACCATATTCTTCCATTATTACTGAAAGCATTTCACCTGCCTTTATATTGGAGTGTTGATGCCTGGAAGCTTGATAATCAAGGGGGCCGAGGACAGTATTAAAATCACCAGCTACTAATAAAGACGAAATGTCAAATTTGTCAATTTCAGCAAATAACTGTAGTAAAAAGTCAGGGTCGTCATATTTTGGAGCATATCCATTTACAAGAGTTAAATGAAGTTCATTTAGAGTGGAATTCAGAACTAAAAATCTTCCATTTGGGTCTCTATAGAGGGATTTCACCTTAAGATTTATTGTGTTTCGAATAAGAATTGCTACACCCCGACTATTAGAAGTAAAAGAAGCAAAAAAGGCATGTTCGCCCCACTGAGAATGCCATAATCTTTCGTCATCACTACGAGAGTGAGTTTCTTGGAGGAACAATTATATCACATCAAGAGAGCGAACATCATGAAAAATCTTTCTCCTTTTGACGTAGTCCTGCAACCCTCGACAGTTAAACGAATGTAGTTTTATATACATGATAAAACTCTTAATACCTTTAAAACATATCTCAGATTGCTAAAAAACCAAGCCCATGGAGGTACATGCACATGTACGATGCTCAAAACTAACCAGATGAAACTACAAGAGATGTAATAAGAAATACTGATAATTAGGCTATCATCAATAATACAAGACAAATGTAATCTGCTGCAAAAGACAAAAAAGACATCAGAAAATTGAATTGGATTGAATAGAATAAAAAAAATTCTCTTATTTATTGTTTGGGCTACCATTTAAGAATACATGTATCTTTAAAAATGTAAATAAAAATGTGCATAATGCAGGCTGACAGGGCCGTTGTGGAAAGCAGTTTTGAAACTGACAATGGGTGATTTCACCCTCGGTGTTGGTGTTTGGTGTTAGTGTCTATTTTGCCGCGAAATCGTGATCTAATACCGACTATGAAATGAGAAAAAATCAATCGGTGTTAGGTGTTGACCTCTGATTTTATGACGTAGTTCCGGTTGCCGGTGTTTATATCGTCTGCTGAACCGAGCTCGGCCGCCGGTGTTTACTTGCATGTACAAATTCCCATTCACTAACACTCAAGGTTGCCACATCTAGCATAATTATGCTTTTTAGCATAATTTTGACCCTTTTGGAGCATTATTCCTGGCATAATTTGGCCAAATTTAGCACATTTTTACTAGGATCTAGCATAATTCTGAATTTCGGACTTTAAATAGAGAATTTGCTTTTTTAGACTGAAGACCTTTTTTTTTTTTTTTTGCTTGTCAGGGAATTATTGAGGGAAACTGGACACACTGGTAAATTAGGTGGACAGTTGATCACGTAATGTAGCCTTTAGAGTTATATATACATGTATATATATATATATTTACCATGTAAAAATAAGTATACCCAACTTTGAAAGCTTCTAGTTTAAAAAAAATTAAACCAGTGTTACCTTGAAATCTGTTTCATGATAAAGAGTAACTGGCTTTCTTTCAATGATACCTCATTCATTTTCTGCAAGGGATGACTAAGCACCAGGGTTTTTAAAGAGTGCCATTCAGATCTCCCTGCATTAAGTTTGGGCTGATGCATCGAATATGGATCAAGCCATATGAATGTGTTACTTTAGCTAAAATCGTCTTAAAAGTTGATATCTCTTTCGCGTTTCAGTGCTTAATTGTTTAAAGTTATCCGGAGTATTTTAGCTGTCACATGATTTTGTTCAATCCACATGACAATCTTCATTTATTTTGACAGCCTTCTAACTTCTTGTCTCATGATAACTAAAAATCCTCCGCTCATTTGTCGATTGGACCATTTCACCTGCATAAGGTGCATTAGGGTTTTTCTCGAATAGCACATGAACTCAAAGGCTGTGTTATCCAGAGTTCACCAGTGTGGCCGGCCGACTTTAAGACTGAAAAGTACCTTAAAAGAAAGGATACATGTGCTGAGATTTACAAAAGTAATTGATTGTATAGTCTTTCATAAACAAAGAGATATCTCTCCTAATAAACTTTGTCCATTTTGAATGACTCAGTCAAAAGGCTTATCTTGAACAAGGGATGCAGATGAAGCCAATATAGTGTCATCATGGCAAAGAAGGTATAAATTGTGCTTGTTATAAACCTCTTTTTTCGTTTGAGTTGACATTGAGACATTTTCTATTCAAATGCCTAAAATCAATTGAAATAAACTCATTAATTGTTTTCAAACTGAAATAATTGGTTTTGGCCCACATTCCTTGCTTCGGTCTGAGTCGGATTCCAGTAAAGTGGCTTTGGATATTTTGCAATATCTGGAGAACCCAGTGGCGGATCCAGGATTTTGTGATGGAGGGGCCCAATATTCAAAAAATTCTCTGACAAGCAGAAAAAAGGGGGGAATGGTCATCTGCGTATTTGGGTGTCTTTTAACTCGAAAAATCTCTGACAAGCACAAAAAAAAAAGAAAAGAAAAAGGTCATCAGCATTTATGAGCCCGGACCCCGCCCCCTGAATCCGCCCCTCGGAGAACTCCCCCCCCCCCCCTCCCTCCTTCGCTTTTAAATATCTGGATCAGCCAAAACTGCGTCGCGGCTTTATATCTTGTTTGTCTTTTTACACGCACCGCCATCACAACTTAAAAGTGTCCTTTATTAGTTTGATCATACATTATAGCACTTTGCACATAAAGAGGCCAAATCCAAAAACTAATAATCATCGATCTAACGTCGTCTCCATTCCGCTCTGGCGGAAATTGTGGAAGCGCGGCGAGTGGGTTTACCAAATATATCTGTTACTGTCTCCAGATAAGATTCAAGGCTTTCAACGATTAATTTCATCTTGCTATATGTGACAGCGAAGCCATATTACATGGAGGCGTGACAAGGGACCGCAACCCCAACTTTGCGTATGTTGGTAAATTTGAAAGCGTTTCGGTATAATGATATTATTGTAGTTGTTTTTTGGTGGGGGGGGCTAGGTGTTGTTTCTTTCTTTCTTTCTTTTGCTATAGAGGCTGTTTTAATGCTCATCTAATCCTTGATCATTTGGCTTTGACCAAGATACAGATTAACGGAATGCCCTGAGAGAATTACATGTATATGTGCTAGGTATTAAGCTCCAAGGGACGTGTAGCTTTACGTCATATCCAAGGGGATAGGTAGTCAAGAATGAAGCAGTAACGCCTCCTCATGTTTTGCGGCATCCTCTGCTTTTGTCAATATAAATATTATTTTACATGACCAGTTCCCATTCTTCCCATTAAAACAGGGGCGTCATGCGGTAGTGGTATTCTAAGCTCATAGATAATCCAGCACCTCCCCCCCCCCCCCCCTTCCTCCTTTTTAAAGACACATGATAGAAATCAATACAACTGGCAGTGTGTTTGCATCATACATAGCTTCCCAAATACGCCCCACCGAGTATATGAATTTATTGATACTGATGCATACTCCAGTGTACTGGTAGTAGTAGAGATCGATGATTGGTCATTAACTTCAACCTTATACTTCGATGTGCTGAATCTTGTCTTCTTATAACTAACTATAAGGTTGACATCATGCATACCCTTCAGACGTACGCTAAACATTCATCGATCACAAAAAGTGCGTGGATTGCTCAATATTTGACGATCCATTAGTGCTGAAGATGACGGTTGGGGTGCCCAAGCCCAGAGGTTGATTTTTTTTTTTTTTTTTTTTTTTTTTTTTGGGGGGGGGGGGGGGGAATCCGTCCCGTACCCGCCCCCTTGAAAGAAAAGCATTTCCATTGTGCCCCCCCCCCTCATCCTTTACATCGAAACCCTTTATTGTTGTTGCTTGTCACAGAATTATGGAGGGAAACTGGACAGCCTCCCCCTCCCCCTCCCCCTCCCCCCTCCCCCCTCCCCCCGAATTTTGGAGGACTGGCGAAATTGTTTGTTTTTTTTGTCATCACCCCACCCCCCACTCAGCGACTTTTGGAGGGCTGGCGAGAACCCAAAATACGGATCTCCCTCCGAGCAGTTTCCCAAAGTTGACAATCCTGCATTTGTGTGCCCCCTATACAAAATGCTGGATCCGTCCCTGCTCAAGCCCCATGTGCTAAATGCACTTCTGCAAGATCTGAATATATGTACAGGCGGCTCCGGGCACTCCCCTCTCCCCAATCAAATGTCCGAGGAGAGAGAGAGAGAGAGAGAGATGCATAAAGAGAGGGAAAGTAAAAGGCAACTCTTGAAAAGAAGGTGATGCGACCCCCTCCAACGCCCTCCCTTCACCATTATGGTCTTTTGCTGTCGCATTTCATCCACGAAATCTCTCAGGTGCCCCCCCCCCCCCCTCGCATGACGCCAGTGCCCCTATAATGGCTGGACCCACGCTACTTCACTAACTGGATCATTACCATGCTTACATATTAAACTTGTGGTTAAATTAAGATTTGATACCTCCTCCCTACCCCCTCACTGCCACTGGTGTCATCATTCTTCCTTGGTCCGAGTTACATCATGAGACGTCAGATTTCATTTGTCACCCTGTTTTCATCATCATGATCATGGTCATTTAATTAGGTAATGAAGTGAGACAACTTTATTGCGATCAAATAAACCCAGAGTGTCTTTGCCCGAATAATGACTGATGTAAGTACTTACGTTAAGCAACCCATGGGATTTGTAAGAAGGGGGATGATATTCGATTTGTCCGACGTTCAGCGCTCCATTAAAGGCGTTAAAGAGCGATGAGCACTCGATGCCTACGACATCAAGCGAGGGACAAAGTTTGGAATCTCTTGATCATGTTGATAAAGAAATATGGACAATGTCCGCCGTCCTGTAATTGTAGATTGGTACATGTATGGCCGTTGCGGTAAAATACTGTTATTGTTCGTATAGGCCTATATACAACGAACGAAACTTCCATTTGCAGTAGATTTACTTAACTCGATCATGACTTTATTCGCTCACGTCTCTTACTTCTGTTCCTTTCGATCTTGTGTAGATAGATATCTTACACTGAATACTTTATTTCCATTTTCGCTCGTCATCGGTCAGGTATCATCGGATCACGCCAAAATTCACTGAGGATGTTAAAGACCAGAATATTCATGATATTGGATTGCATCTATTGATATCCTGGTAATTAATATTTCTGCAGTTGACTTGGATACACATGTAGGCCTACATACAAATGTACCTCTATTAAAACCAGCTTTTCATCTGATTCGTACGTGTATAAGGCGTGGTTGTAGACATGCTGGGATTCTATTCTGAGGTATATCCTTCATGTTAACTTATCGTGATTATATAAGTGCACCTCTACAACAAATTTTCGCATCACTCGATCTTTAACAAGAAGGCAGTGAATTCTCAACGTGCCCAGGGCGTGGCTCTAGATATTTTGTCATTACCTTACACCCAGATTCAATGATGATGGATCGGTATAATCTTAGCACTGGTCTATATGACGTCCAGCAAGAAGTGCCATATCTTCGTTACGTGTTGGTCGCCGTCTTCTTTATTCCGTGTGCACTTATCATTTTTGTCGGAAACACCTTTGTCCTGATGGCATATATGAGGGACAGAAGGATTCGCGAAAATACAACCAACGTCTACATTCTCAGTCTTGCTTTGGCTGACTTACTTGTGGGTGTTGTCATGGTAATTTTTGCCCCAATGTATTTATCAACTACATGGAGGTTTGGTGGGTCGTTTTGTGTGGTAGCAGTGGTGCTAAACTACACAGCGACAGATATGTCTGTAATTACAATCGTCACCATCAGCGTTGATCGGTATTATATGGTACACAATTCCCTTAGACATCGTTCAAGACAGTCCTACAAGAGGGTAACCATCATTTGCAGTATCATGTGGCTGACCTGTCTGGCTGTCCATTTGACTCTAGCGTTCACCTTCTCTGCTAAGACAGGGTTCTTGCATGCCGAGGACAGAATAGCCATCTGTGATCTGGGATATGGAAAGAATCTCGTCGTCCTTGTTATGACGTTCGTGGTGGAGTTCCTGCTACCTGCTGTCTGTGTCTTCTCCCTGAACCTCATAGTGTATCTCCATTTGAAGAGACGTGCCGACAATGGTCTTCAAACCGCGCAAAGCCGAGACCACAGATCATCTGCAGTTTCTCTGGATGACAGACTCCCACAAACACCATTGGGAAACGATGATATGCGGATTCACGGAAGAGCGTCAGGTTGTCAACACCAGAAAGCAGCAAGGTTCCTGGCATTGCTTCTGACCGTCTTCGTCATATGCTGGTTGCCCTTCTATATTGAAGATTGCTATACCTATGTGCATTTATCGGGTGTCCACAATGAAGCTTATAACAATGTAGTGTCTTTCATCCTTTGGATGAATTCTGCCATTAATCCATTCCTGTACGCTTTCACCAACGTATTCTTCAAGGAGAACTTCGTACATTTCTTGACATGCTTTAGACGCAAGTGAAGAGCTGGTAATTTGATGAAACCTCATTTTCCATCCTGGACCCTGTTTCATAAAGCTTGTTATTAATAACAACTGCCCTATTTCTATGACAAATTTGCTCTCAGCCAATCAGATTCAATGATTTCTGTAGCTTCTAACAATTATATGTAACTTGTTATTGATAACGGGTTTTACGAAACGGGGCCCTTGTTCCATCTCGAGGGAGAAATGACATGAAGGGAGGGAGGGGCAGAAGGATATAGAGAGGGAGGCAGGGGTGTTTTTCTATCTTCACGATTGGGGGTGGGGGCATTAACTTTGATATTATGCACTCTACATGCAGGCCTATAAATCGTGAAAGGGAGGGGGCTAAATTCCAGAATCGACGCACCTGACAGAAAGATAGAGAGAGAAAGAAAGAAAGAGAGAGAGAGAGAGAGAGAGAAGTGCTGAAGGGGATGGCGCACTTTTATTAGGATGATAATTATACAAACAATATTTTGTAAAATATGTCTGCCTCGAAGTGTCATTATCATGTGGGGGTTCATTAAATTATTAGATTTCAATTCTCTCTTACGAAGGCCTCGGCATAGGCCCTACAGGTTAGGAGTTACTTACCATGCTTATAGAGGAGTTGTCTCATCTTTATGGTCCATTTATTAAGATGACTCAACAGTTCTTTTCTGCAATTTTCCTTTCAAAATTTTTTTTTATCTTTACAAATGCCCAAAATGCCTGGAAAGTTGGTTGGCGATCTTGAAACTTACATACATTAATACAAGTATTCAATTATGGAGTCCGCTGGCTAGTCGTAAGGACTGTTATTCATAATTCATCATGGAGAAAAGGCTCATTATTCATAAGGGTCATTATTCATAAATACTGCTATTCATAAGAGAAGAGGGCCGCTATTTATAAGACGGAAAGAGGGTCGCTATTCATAATAGGAGAAGAGGGTTGCTATTCATAACGAAAAGGGGGGCGCTATTCATAATAAGAAATGAGGGTCGCTATTCATAATAGGAGAAGAGGGTGGCTATTCATAATACAGAAAGAGGGTCGCTGTTCATACTCGAAGAAGATGGTCGCTTTTAACAGATTGTTTGCTTATTTAATTTTTATGAATAGCGATCCTTATTCTTTATTATGAATAGCGACCCTCATACCGTATTATGAATAGCGACCCTCTTCTCCTGTTATGAATAGCGATCCTCATTCCGTATTATGAATAGTGGTCCTTATGAGTAGTGACCCCAATACAAATTATGAATAGCGCCCCTTCTTCATGTTTATGAATAACGACCCCGATTTCGTATTATGAATAGTGGTATATATGAGTAATGACCCTCAATGCCAATTAGGAATGGCGACCCTCATCTCACATTACGAATAGCGGTCCTTATGAATAATGGTCCTAACGACTTTATGAAAAGTGACCCCTTTCCGTTTTGTGAATAGCGGACCTTCAGGTATAGGAACTTACACGTTATGAATAGCGGTTCTTATGCATAGCGGTCATTATGACTAGCGTTTCTTAAGACTCGCGAGGTTGCCCCTTCAATTATTACATCACAATGTTGACACGCTGTCTGCACCTTGCTTCGCTAATATAAAGGGGTGTCATGGTCTAGTGGATATGTCACCGGACTGTGGATCACATGGTTCGCGGCACTAATGTCCTTTGGCAAGGCACTAATCTACATTTGCCACTCTCTACCCAGGTGTTAAATGGGTACCAAGTAGGATGCGAATGTCACTGTGACTGGAATAGTATGTGCGCCTGTAAAATGGTAGCCAGACTGGAATGCTCCCTTGTGGAGTGGAGAATGTACACTATAAGTGCAGAATCGTAATAGGATCCAATAACTGGGGTAATAATACACTGTAAAGCGCTTTGAGCAGTTACTAACTGGAAAAAGCGCCATATAAATGCAGAGTATTATTATTATTAAAGCTAAAGTATTTTGTAAGAAAATGCATCATCACTTCTGCTGAGAACAATGTATTATAATTATAATGTTTGTAGTCCATGAAAGTTTCGGTTTTGGTTCTACGTAGGGTATTTTCAACTATTTACTGTAATTTTAATTTTTCATATGGCTGTGAATTGTACAAAAGTTTAATTTAATATTGTAACGCACACACACACACACATACACACACATATATATATATAATGTTATTAAGAATAATTTATTCCAATGTATACATGTATTCAAAGCATTCGCTTGGATCCAGCTGAGGCACTAGCGGCTTGTCTTGTTCAAAAACTCATCTGCCCCCGACAAGGGGAATTAATTAATAAGGTTGAGGATTTGTCAATCTGTCGGTCAATTGAATCTGGTGTCGCCGAAACCACTAACCCGTCTCCGTGGTCTAGTGGTTAAGGCATTGGCGTTCTAAGCCAACGACCCGGGTTCGATTCCCGGCGGAGACATTTTTTCAGCCTTTGCAAAAATTTCAAAAAGGGAGGACAGCTCTGGCATGTCTGGGGAACTTTGATTGAGCTACGCAACGTTATTCTCGCAATTTCTTTCACATTTGTATTTATTTCCACGAGATTTTCCAAAGCTGTTGTATATGTTATTTCCTTACAATAATGTTATTAAGAATAATTTATTCCAATGTATACATGTATTCAAAGCATTCGCTTGGATCCAGCTGAGGCACTAGCGGCTTGTCTTGTTCAAAAACTCATCTGCCCCCGACAAGGGGAATTAATTAATAAGGTTGAGGATTTGTCAATCTGTCGGTCAATTGAATCTGGTGTCGCCAAAACCACTAACCCGTCTCCGTGGTCTAGTGGTTAAGGAATTGGCGTTCTAAGCCAACGACCCGGGTTCGATTCCCGGAGGAGACATTTTTTCAGGGGGAACTTTGATTGAGCTACGCAACGTTATTCTCGCAATTTCTTTCACATATATATATATATATATATACATACATACTGTACACACATTATATATATATATATTATAGTAAATTGGATTGTTGTTTAGGTTACCATTTAAGAATACATGTATCTTTAAAAATGTAAATCAAAATGTACATAATGCAGGCTGACAGGGCCGTTGTGGAAAGCAGTTTTTAAACTGACAGTGATACCTGTATAAATTATTCTAAAAAAAAATCTAACTACAAATGAAATAACATTAAAAAAAAAATTATTCACCATTAAGTATGCAGACACTGATTTCATTGTTTCAATATACTATACCTCATGTGTGTGGGCGAGTATCACTGACCTCTACGACCTGGACGTTTCATTGGCTCAGAGAAGTGAAGTCGTGGTCCGCCATGTTGCACTTCTGAAAAATCAACGCGCGAGAAAGCTGGAATACAGATTTGTGTACAATCATGCGGACGCCCATGGTCAAAACGCGCACGCAAGTACAGATGTTCAGTGCGTAACGTGTAATAAACCACATCACTCTCGAAGAGTAACATGGCCGCGCCCACTTCAAGTGCTCTCACGCGCGGGAATGGGCGATGATCCGTCCAGGTGGTAGAGGTCAGTGGCGAGTATGCGTGTATGAGTGCGTTGCGCGCGCGGGCGTTTTTTTTTGTGTGTGGATGTGTGTGTGTTGAAACGTCTTTGCCTCATCAGTCAGGTCAATCATTACTTAGCCTTTAGACAAGGCCCTCGTGACTTGGCTATTTTTCTTGGCAAGTAAGCTAGTAGTGGCTGCATAACAAGACTAGCCGCCCAGCCCGGTGAATGCGCTATCGAGCGACGTGTCGCGATGGCCTTTTGGAACCTGGCTTGTATTTCTTATGTTATCCTTTGTTCCAAGCGAGGATCTGCTACCTTTTTGGTAGGAGCCAATCAGCGAACGTATCTTTGCATGACGTCAGCATAAATTTAGTATGAAATTCGCCTTCATCTCAAGCGCTAGCTCACTCGGCACGTACTGCACCCGGCGCAAGCTACATCAATCATGAACGAATCACATGGAAAGCAAGCCCCGCAGAGACCGTTGTGATTGGTCGATAATCCTCCGGGTAGGCGTGTTAGCATACGAATGTCAACTCGTGAATAATTCATATCGGACGATGGAAACCCAGGTTCCAAAAGGCCTCGCGACTAAAGTCGCTCGATCGCCCGTTCACCCCGGCCGTGTTGATTCTTTTCGTCGCCGGCTAGTCTCATCTCAGGCACAGCATAATCGAGGAAAATGGCCAAGTCACGAGGCCTTGTCAAAAGGCTAATCATTACTAGGCTCGTAGAAGATCGAAATGCATGAACTAAAATATTTAGCATGAATGTTAAATTAGTTTGCATCGAATTGTGACAGTTTATTGCGTATTAAATGTTTGTGATAGGTTAGAATGTGTCTTTATGCTTAGGAATTGATGGTACTTGATAATCAAAAAGATTTTTTTTTCAAGTTTTCTTCTGCGTTGTTTGTTTTTGATTTGTGTTTTTTTTTTTTTTTTTTTTGGGGGGGGGGGGGGGGAGAAAATGTTAAAATTCCGCACGCCATATTTACGTGATGTGGTGACAGAGTTGTCTGATTATCAATCATAATAACTTAATAACAGTAATCCCGATTTATCAATCCAACTCTCCCAAGTTAATTTCAAATGCGATTGTGTAAATTTTGTGTAACCCCGTAAATGATGTATTGCTTCGACAAATTTATTGTTTTGCATGTATTTTTATTTTATTTTGTAATCATAGTCGCGACACGACATGATATGGAAACAAACTAAACACAATGTATGTTGATCTCTTAACACAGGAAATTTAGACTTTGAATTTGACATTTTGGATTATTTATTTGTATAACTCTATTTATCTTTCTTTTGTATTTTATATTTTATTTGATGATAATCCAAAACGGGGGATTTTATTTCAGTAAAAGTTCTTTTGACTTATTTATGCATAAGTACACACATACGCACACACCAAACACCATACATGTACGATAAATGAGAAATGTAGATAAAATGCCCTGCTCAAAGGACATACGTGCCGTGCCGAGGATCGAACCCACGACCTTCGCATTTCCAGTCAAGTAGTTAAACCACTCGACTACGACACCACAACTAATATCTCCTGATTGATGCCCCCCCCCCCCCCCTGTCCACCACCACCGCTATTAACAATCCAGGAATGGTTCGACCAACTGATTCAGATCGTCGATAACTTTATATTAGGACGATATTATAACTGAGTTTCATTTCCGTTCCTCTCCCTCTCTAATATCTGTTATTGTCAATCGGTCAATCAATTTGACAATCGGCTTAGTGGCTCTATGCTCAGTGATACTAATTGACATGTCATAAAAGCCAACAGATCTACATGTTTATAATATCTGAATAGTTTTCAATACACACCCGGCCGGGCACGTGATATATATATTTGAAATGCCGTTGATTATCAAAGCAGGGGTTAATTTCAGCTCTGTCAAATTTACTTTTAATAGGAAATAAAATACATGACACTTTATCATTTTCTATCGTCGGAGATTCATCGATGCTTTTTCATTAGCTGACTTATCTAATTGCTTTTTGATGAGACTGGAATTATGATAATCATGAGCAAACATTCTATCCGATTGAAATGAGACCCTAATTGTGCCCTGATTAGCAGTCCCCCTCCCTGTACCCACCCCTGTTACATACCATACAGTGCAGTATTGCGTCCAAATAACTTTCTGCCTAAAAAAAGGTGTTCCGAGCCGTTATCTTTCTCTCAAAGTTGGTATAAAACGTCAGAGCTTCGCGCAAGGGGGGGGGGGGGGGGGACTTCGCTCTCCCTGCACCCACCCCTGTTACATACAGTGCAGTACTGCGTCCAAATACTTGAAAAGCAGTCCGGGCGTCGACAAGGTACTCGACAAGGGGTTATCTTTCTCTCAAATTTGTTATAAAATGTCAGAGTGTTCGTGCCCCCCCCCTCTCCCAGCCTGCACCCACCCCCTGGGCGGGGGGGGGGGGGGGCGTGCGTGCCAAATTGGTGATGAGCACACAACCCCCACAACCGCCCCCCCCCCTTCTAAAAATAACCTGTGTACGCGGTTGTGCTGAGGAGAATGCCTCCTCGTACGCCTGTGTAAGCAATCCTACATCGCACAGCTTTATGAAATTCGACAAACGAATCCCTATCAAATGTCATACTGTAATAGCGCCAGCTTGGACGAGAAATCTAATTCGTTTACCTCACCCCATTGAGAAGCGTGTTCACAGTGGGCGAAGATTAATTTATAATGTCACTATTAATATGGGGGAAACAACAAACATCTCCCTTATCACAGGTTGTCAAGAAGAGACAAGAGAGTCATTACCACGAGGGATGCAGCAAGACTGAAGAAAAGTAAACAAGAAGAGAGAGAGAGAGAGAGAGAAAGTGTGAAGGACGGAATAAGTGCTGGATTACTTTGATGTGTTTTCACGGACGGGTATCATTTTTTCAAGACGGCTGACGTTTCTTCCCCAAATATAAATTTTCTTGTTCTCTAAATTTTGTTAGCGAGCGAAGCGAGCGATTAAAAAAATTGAATCTAATGTAATGATATTTACTGTTGATGCAGTGTATTTCCATTTGTGACTATTGTACTTTCGAAGATGAAAATTTATTGTATAAAAATAAAAATAATAATTTTAAAAAAAATCTTGATACGACAGTGGCATATAAATAAAGATAATCCAGGTTAACCCCCCCCCCCCCCCCCCTCCTCCCCGTTTAAATGCCCAAGAGTAAAAAAGAAAACAATACAACTGACAGTGTTTCTACAGCATACGGGGCTTTCCCGATATACACCCCTATAAATTTATGGATAATCCATTGTACGTGTTATTAAGTTCAACTTTCTAGGTTGTGCTTAATCGTATACTGACATCATGATTAGGTCAACCCTCTAAACATGCTAAAAATCATCGATCACACGAAGTGCGCATAGAGCTCAATCTTTCACGGTCCAGAACCTGAACGGCTTCCGGTTCTCCAGCTATATGTACTATCCACAATAATACCTACAGGAGAGGGGGGGGGGGGGGCCTTAGGGCGCGTCCCCCCCCCCACCATGTATTGAGATAACTCCTTTTCCCCTTATTGACTGCAGTGTCATTCTTTTGTGGTAACTATATCATCAGATGTCAGATTTCATTAGCCCATATGTCATTGTCATCATGATCATTCAATTAGGCAATGTGACAGAGAGTACCTTTGCGAGATGAAACTCTGCCGTAATTACAATTTGTTTGATCAATTCAAGTATAGTTAAGCCATCCATGAGGTTGTAATATGGGAGACAATATCGAATTAATGCTAGTTCTTCGTTTTGCCAGACGTTCAGCGCTTCATTAAACGTGTTTAAGAGTAATGAGCCACTCGATGCGTACGACAGGAAGCGAAGCAAACAGTTTGGAGACTCTGGATACTGGTGCAAATTGACAGCCTCTATTCGGCTTATGGATTGGTATGGCAGTTGTTGTGAACCATCTTACTTTAATTAGGCCTATACCATGCAACGACGTAAATTTCACATGCAGCAGAATTACCTCATTCAGTCACAATACTTTATTCGGCCAGGACTCTTACTGCATTATCTAGCTTATGAAATTGGAAAGGAGGTTGTCCTACCTCGATAACTCTATTTCCACCTATAGTGTCGCTTTTGCTCACGTATCATGGATTCATACAATAATAATCCACTGAGGATGTCCTGATATTCGAAGAAAATTAGACCAGAATATTTGGATCGTATCTGATGGTATCCTCAGTCATCTTTAATATTTCGACAGGTGACAATGGCTGTGTTTGCCTAGAAGCGAATCATCTTGATCATCATCGTCAGGTATCTTATATAATTTGATTTGGATAATTCACAAGTTTATCTCTAAACCAAGTTTTCGCCTCGACTTTATTTGAGCAGTCAGTCGATTCTTCAAGTGCACATATAGGGCGTGGTTGTAGACATTCAGGGATTTAGAGCTTGCACCCTTATCTCATCTTGACGTTATAAGCTGATCGTGGATAATCTCAGGTAATTCCAATATAACTTATCGTGATAGTGCACCTCTACCGGCAAGTTTTCACACCACTTAACAAGAAGTCAGTGGGTTCTCAACAATCTTAGGGCGTGTCTCGAGATATTTTGCCATTACCTTACCCCCCCAGATTCCATGATGATGGATCGTCATAATCTTAGTACGGATCTATATGATGTCCAGCAAGAAGTGCCATATCTTCGTTACGTGTTGGTCGTTGTCTTCTTTATTCCGTGCACACTCGTCATTTTTGTCGGAAACACCTTTGTCCTGATGGCGTATAAGAGGGACAGAAGAATTCGTGATAATACAACCAACGCCTACATTTTCAACCTTGCTCTGGCTGACCTTCTTGTGGGTGTTGTCATGGTAATTTTTGCCCCAATGTATTTATCAACTACATGGAGGTTTGGTGGGTCATTTTGTATTGTATCATGGGTTCTAGACTACACGACGACAGATATGTCTGTTATCACAATCGTCACCATCAGCGTTGACAGGTATCTTATGGTACACAATTCCCTTAGACATCGTTCGAGACAATCGCACAAGAAGGTAGCCATCATTTGCAGTATCATGTGGCTGACCTGTCTCGCTGTCCATTCGATTTTAGCGTTCACCTTCTCTGCTAAGACTGGGTTCTTGCATGCCGAGGACAGAATAGCCATCTGTGATCTGGGGTATGGAAAGAATCTCGTCGTCCTTGTTGCAATGTTCGTGGTGGAGTTCCTGCTACCTGCTATATGTGTCTTCTCACTGAACCTCACTGTGTATTTTCATTTGAAGAGACGTACCAACAATTATCTTCAAACCGGGCAAAGGCGAGACCAGAGATCATCTGCAATTCCTCTTGACGATGGACTGTCACAAACAACACAATATGGAAACGACGACATGCGGATTCACAGAGGTGCGTCAGGTTCTCAACACCGGAAAGCAGCAAGATTCCTGACATTGCTACTGACCGTCTTCGTCCTGTGCTGGTTGCCCTACTATATAGAAGATTGCTATACTTTTGTACATTCCTCGGGTGTCCACAATGAAGCCATTAGTCATGTAGTGTCTTTTATCCTTTGGATGAATTCTGCCATTAATCCATTCTTGTACGCTTTCACCAACGTCTTCTTCAAGGAGAATTTCATGCATTTCTTGAGATGCAATTGAAGACCGTTGGATACCAATTCGATTGACGGAGGGAGCAAGAGAGGTAGAGAAAATTTGAGGGAGGGAGAAAGAAGAGAGAAAGAAGGAATGTGAATTTGTCGGTTCATAGTACTGAATGTCCTTGAGTGCAATATACCCTCGATCGTGTCCCACGAAATAAAGTCAGTCAATATTACTATTATTATCAATTCTAAGAAGGTAGAGGCGGACGAAAGGTGCCCCCCCCCCCCCCACTTCCATTGTGCGAGCCCGACGTTCCGCCACCTCTGGGAAGAGGTATGATTATACATTAAAAAGAAATAAAAAGTGACTCAAATTTCCATCGGTAAGGATGTGTAACACACGCCCTGAAAAAACACCAAAGTGCCCCTAGACCTAGGCCAAGATTTGCTCCCCCAAATGATCTGGATGTAGAGAGAGAGAGAGAGAGAATTTTTTTTGTTTTTTTTTTTTTTTTTTTTTTTTTTTTTTGGGGGGGGGGCATTACAATCTTGATAACTCCAAAAGTATCTTATTTATTTCAGATCAAATTTACATTATTCCACAATTTGGAGTATTGTAACTTTCTTGGGGTGCAATTTGGCGTCAAATGAACATTTTAATAATAAGTTGTTAAATTATGAAAATTGTATTGTTAGTCAAATAATATTGTCAGGCTTATGTAAACACACCATTGTCAATCTGCACCGGTTTGACAAGACATGACAGAGGAGCTTGCTAAGCATCTGGACTATTTGGCTGCCATGCTGAAATCTACTATTCACGTTAATTACACAAATACCTTGCAAGCTCCCTATTATGCCTTGTAAAACAGGCTCAGATGGACAATGGATGTGTTTACATAATCCTGACATTTGATTACTTTTGAGAAAGTAATAAAGTTTTCGCAATTTAATAACTTATCATTGAATGATCATTTGAAATCAAATTGCACTCCAAGAAAATTACAATACTTAAGACTGTACTATGTAAATTTCATTACTCATTACTCCGCTCCTAAAAATTAAAATGAATCCTCTTAGTGGTCATGACCCCGACGTTAAGAATCACTTTTTTATTAACTGTAAGTAAATGAATGTTCCGTGCCTTTATTTTTGTCAAAAGTGAGGAAATGTGTGTTATATGGAACAAATGTCGACTCTTTATCGTCGGCGTGTGAACCAACCCGACGATAAATATTCAAGAGAGAATGAGCCCCCCCCCCCCCCCTGCAACGAATTGATGCCCAAATATTCAGGTCTGTTCCTGTTCCTGTGAAATATTTAAATCTTTGCTGACTCCGCTCCTTCAAAATTGTTCCCTCATTACGGCCCTGTAGGCAATATACAGGTATATACATCATAATGTCAGCACTCAACAGAAATGTATTGCTTATTTAATAACTAGGTCCACTTGCTTCTTGAATTACCTCTGTGAGTTAGATGCATCCAATCAAGCAAAGCAGTAATGGTGAATTATTAGATCCAGTTCTGATCACAGTCCTCTACTTATTCCAAATGTACTCTTCATTTACCCATGTAGCAGTACTATTATTTTGTTCCATTTTCGTTGTTTTTCGTTGTACAGCCCAAGAAGAAGGCGATAATACCGAAAGGCCTGGCATTCAACCCGAGGTACATTCAGCTACGTCCAGAGTCTTGGCCTACATGTATTTCATTTATTCAATTTATCCAACCAAGACGGCCCGTCATGTTGCGTTTTGGCCAAATTCTATATATATATATGTATACATATATATATATATATATATATATATATATATATATATATTGTGAAAGGAACTTGAGAGAAAATTTTATTCTCAGACGTGTATAGATTTGAAGACAAATATATAGCCTACCAGCAAGATAGTAGATTGACGATTATTTACTCATAGTTCAGAGGTAGTTAAAAACAATCCTTTCTCTTTCAAAATTCATATTGTCAGTGTATCCAATTACAGGCGCAGTAGAACGTATATTGTAAAGGGAGACGGGTGCTTATTTTTTACAATCTAAAAGAAACAAGCCTGTGAAAATCTCACAAACTCGTGAGGCCAGCATCGAGTCAAACTGTGCTTGATCTGTCACGGAAGTATTCAAAATTGTTAAACTCATATCAACAGTAAGCCCATCCTTATTCAAGTTCCACGCCAGAACAAGAATACTTTCTCTTTAATTATCTGACAGATGGGATAGATGAATCTTTTTAATTTTACGTCCGAGGTGTTTGAAGCACAACAAGAAACTCCCTATCTTCGCTACGTGTTGGTAACTGTGTTTTATCTACCATGTATTTTTATCATTTTCGTCGGGAACACTTTCGTACTTATGGCGTACAAGAGGGACCGACGAATCCGAGAAAATACAACTAATGTCTATATCATGAACCTAGCTTTTGCAGACCTGCTGGTAGGTGTCGTCCTTGTTATTTATGCACAAGTCTATTATACAGGAAGGTGGAGTTTTGGATGGTTGTTTTGTATTGTATCAACGGTGCTCGACTACACAGTAACAGATATGTCTGTCATCACAATTGTCACCATCAGCGTTGACAGGTATCTTATGGTACACAATTCCCTTAGACATCGTTCAAGACAATCGCACAAGAAGGTAGCCATCATTTGCAGTATCATGTGGCTGGCCTGTCTCGCTGTCCATTCGATTTTAGCGTTCACCTACTCTGCTAAGACTGGGTTCTTGCATGCCGAGGACAGAATAGCCATCTGTGATCTGGGGTATGGAAAGAATCTCGTCGTCCTTGTTGCAATGCTCGTGGTTGAGTTCCTGCTACCTGCTATATGTGTCTTCTCACTGAACCTCACTGTGTATTTTCATTTGAAGAGACGTACCAACAATTATCTTCAAACCGGGCAAAGGCGAGACCAGAGATCATCTGCAATTCCTCTTGACGATGGACTGTCACAAACAACACAATATGGAAACGACGACATGCGGATTCACAGAGGTGCATCCGGTTCTCAACACCGGAGAGCAGCAAGGTTCCTGACATTGCTACTGACCATCTTCGTCATGTGCTGGTTGCCCTGCTATATAGACGATTGCTATACTTTTATACATTCTTCGGATGTCCACAATGAAGCCATTAACCGTATAGTAACGTTTCTCCTTTGGATGAATTCTGCCATTAATCCATTCTTGTACGCTTTCACCAACGTCTTCTTCAAGGAGAATTTCATGCATTTCTTGAGATGCAAGTAAAGAGCGTGCAGGAATTAAGTTTGGTGATAACTGCACTTTAATGAAGACCATTTATTATGCAGACATTGGTTTCATTTTTTATTTATACCTTATGTGTTTGTGTAGAAACCAGTGGCGAATTTAAGGGGGCACTTCCGGCCCGTGTCCCCCCCCCCCCCCATTTGAAACCAAGGTGTACATTTTGCTCCCCCCCCCCCCTTTTAGTCCGGATGATCTTTTTTTTTATCTCTTGTTCTTTTATTTTTCTTTCTTTTTGCTCGTCATAGAATTTGGAAGGACAAAGAGATCCCCAGATATTTGATGACTTCTTTTTTTGTGTGCCCCCACTCTGTTTTTTCATCTTTTTTTTCTTACAAAATCCTGGATCCGCCCCTGGTGGAAACGTATTTGCCTTCCAAGTCAGGTAAATCCGGTCAATCTTTACTAGGCTCGTAGAAGATTGGAATCAATTAATATTAAGCATGAATGTTGTATTACTAGTACTAGTAGTTTGCATCGAATTGCCAAAATTCATACTTGTGTATTAAATGTTTGTGATGGGTTCGGACGTGTCTTGTGTCAGATCCTGATGTTACTTTAATATACAAAGAAGTTGAAATGAATAAAAAAAATAAAACAGTTGTATTTTTAATGGAAGGGGAAGGATGTTATCTTTTAACCCTTTCAGGACAGGAATTATTTAAGGGCTAAATTGATCCCATTTTCTTCTTTAAATTGGCAACAAAATAATTTTCTTTTCTTTTAGTGCTACATGGTTCTAATAAGATGTTATGTTTTGAAAACAATATACATGTTTAGGAACTTTGTAGAAAAGTTTTAGAAATTACCAATTTCGATCAAAAAACAATGACTTTGAACCTCTCATTGTGTTGCCAATTTAAGGATTTGAATGCTTATTCTCCTTTTTAAAACTCCTGGCATCAAAACGCAATATGGTCATGCAACAAAAATAGACACTGTGTGCAGACATTTTTTCTCTTTCTTCTCATGTATCTGGAATATTTTTAGAGCTCTGAATCAAAAGTCATTGAGCCAAACCACAAAATGTGGTCAGTTGTCTTGAAAGGGTTAAAGGGCTGGTCATATTTGTCCGATAACGATAACAATAATGAGATTTGAGGTGTGTATGTGTTCGTATGATCTTGTCTGTTACGAGTATAGAACAGTTCTAGGAAGTACCTTTAATGAAAAATCTTGTTATCGTTATCGGACAAATGTGACCGGCCCTTAATGCTCATGCATAGGCGAGTGCAGTAAGTCATAATGCCCCCCTTAATATCGAGAGAGAGAGAGAGAGAGACAGACAGACAGACAGACAGAGAGTGTGGGAGAAAGAGAGTGGGAAGGGAAAACTCTTTAGGGCTAAAACATTGTTAACCCTCTTGTTACCACAAGACTAAAATACTATTCACTTTGTACATAGTGTTGTTGACTTTGGTCCTAATAGGGTTAAATTCCATGGGGGTTGCACTTTCGATGTTTCCCTGATGTGATGACAGGATTGTAAAGGTTATTCTGGCTATTCTGATTTTCAAGAATAGAAAGATCATTATTGTCTAAAACGTCTATCAATCAAACTAAATAAAATTGTAGACAGATTGTTGATTATGATCATGACAATGTGGAATTATGAATCCAATTCCCCTAAATTGTTTTCAAAGGCAATTTAGTAAATTCTGTGTAGGCTCGCGCTCTACATATTGTCTCGTCAGATTTATTGTTTTGTATATTATTATCTTCATTTTGTGTTCAAATCATAGTCATGGATGTTGATCTCACAAAGCAGGTGACGTTGACGTTTTGATTGTTTCGATTGTTTACCTCTCATGATTCTTTTCTTGTATTTTTCTCTGTATTATTCCCTTATAAAAAAATACCATGGTAATACTACGTATTTCATGGTATTACCGCCATAATACCACGAAAACATGGTAAATCCGTGATACATATCGTATTGCCACAGTATTACTACGAAAAACATTGTATATTCATAGTATTTGCATCGTGCACCATGAAAAGCATGGTACATTCGTAGTACTTTCATACTGACAATGGGTAACGCGGTAAATTCATGGTACTTTCACAGTAATACCGTCCCAATTTACCGCGGTATTACCATGGTTGATGATAATCCTACACTTTTGGTTTTATTACCACCTTCGTAAGATCCAACAAAACATATTTCATGTCGCAGTAACCTAAAGTGAGTCCGTATATCAAATTCACGTAGCGAGGCAAAATCGAATACTTATATCCACGTAAGATTAGGTACAAGTGGCTTTTCCCCGCAACATGGACGAGCTAGTTTTTACTATCAGACTATATATAGACATCAGTCGATTTTGTAAAATTGTCATTATTGTTAAATTACATAAATGTTGGTCCTAATTTAGCAGCAAATATAAATGCTGGTGAAGCAAATTACACGAAATTCTTACAACCCCCTTGTGATAATTCTTTATATTTTATTCCAACCAATGAAAATGAAATTATAAATATAGTTCGACAACTCAATTCTACAAATTCTAGTGGCCATGATGGTATAAGTGTTTGCTTATTAAAACAAATTATTTTTTATATTGTAACCCCCTTAACGTATATCTTTAACCAGTCATTGTTAACGGGCAAATGCCCAAACTCCCTCAAAATCGGTAAAGTAGTTCCCATTTATAAAAAAGATGACATTTCCTTAATTTCTAACTACAGGCCCATATCATTATTACCAAGTATTTCTAAAAAAAATTCTTGAAAAGGTTATTTATAAACGACTTCATACATTTCTGCAAAAAAATGATTTATTAATTCCAAACCAATTTGGCTTTAGACATGGCCATTCTACTGATTATGCTATTTTATACATGTATGATAAAATAAAGCCTTTTCAAACAATGAACATGTTATAGGAGTATTTATGGACCTGTCAAAAGCCTTCGACACAATAGATCACAAGGTATTAATTCACAAATTACAAAATTTACGAAGTCAGAGGTCAAGTTCTTTCATGGTTTAATAATTATTTGGAAGACCGGCAACAATATGTATCTTTCGAAAGTCATGAATCAAACAAACTAAATATTAAATGTGGGATACCTCAAGGATCGATATTAGGTCCTTTATTATTTATTATTTATATAAATGACATTATTAGATCTTCTCCACTTTTAAACTTCATTATATTTGCAGATGATACCAGCATTTGTTGCTCCCATAAGAACATTGATACTCTGATAACGCAGTTAAACAGTGAACTATCGAAGATTTCTCAGTGGTTTAAATACAATAAATTGTCATTAAATATAGAGAAAACGAACTTTATTTATTTTACAAATAGTAATGCGCATGGACATAAGTAATGTTGAGATTGATGGTTTGCCGCTCATTGAGAAACAATCTACAACATTTTTAGGGGTCACAATTGATTCTCATTTAACTTTTAATGATCGTATACTTAATATACATACATCAATGTCTAGGAATATTGGAATTCTATATAAGTTAAAAGATTTTCTTACAGAGAGGTCCATGGTTATACTGTATAATTCGTTGGTTTTATCACATGTGTTATATTGTAATATTGTATGGGGCAATTGTAGTAATATAAGAATTAATTCGTTGTTTTTGCTTCAGAAGCGAGCCATTCGCATTATTACAAACTCAAGTTATTTGGCACACACGGAACCTGTATTTCATCGTTTAAAAACTTTGAAAATACAAGATATTCATACTTTGCAGACAGGCATTTTTATGTATAAATATTCCTATAATCATCTTCCTTCTTTATTTCACAATATATTTCAGTTAAACTCTAACATTCATACATATCCGACCCGTCGATCTATAGATTATCATTTAGAAAATCCCAAAATAATAAAAGCTCAAAAATCAATAAGACATCACGGACCAGACGTTTGGAATACCTTACCAAATCAAATAAGACAATGTGTGTCTCTCTTTTCTTTTAAAGCATCCCTAAAATAAATGTTTTATTCAAAATATCAACAGACTTGATATTTCTCAACTCTTGGTCACTCTGTTAAGTTGTGTCAGAAAGACTATTTTGCATTGTATCTTGTCATTTTTAATTCAATATTCCATAACATCAATAGATAACGGCTTATGTTCTCCCATAACACACCATTTTCATTACGAAAAATACAATATGCACACACACACACACACACGCAGCTTCACACAGGTATACTTGTGTGTCTTTCCCTTTGTTCTCTCTATTGTTCAAATAGCCACACAAGCAGCAAAAAAAGCCACACAAGCCTGACGGAATAAAGGCATCTATTGTGTTTGACTGTCCAATTAGTCACACAAGTATACCTCTGTTGGTACACTCCTGCGCAGTAATGCGCATATTTCTTTTCTCTTCTCTTGTTTTTTGTTTGTTTTTATAGTAAGATGTTACCTCCATGTTTATTTCTTTGAGGCTGTCATCCTCGTCAAGCTTTGCTTATGATGGCAGTCTCCTACATTTTTTCAACTTGCTGTATTGCATAATACTTACAAATTACTAGTATACATTACTTATATTTCTATTTTTATATAATACGTAAAACTCTATATGTATATTATGTAATTCATTTGCTTATATGCTTATATGTATGTATTATTTTGTATTACGCAGTATCTGTTTATATGTTATCTCTTGCCTTTGTTATATACATGGAAAAATGTAGAAATAAAATAAAATAAAATAAAATCAAATTATTGCCCAGCGAAAAAATTCATGTTTAGTTGTTGTCTTTTCTCTTCAAATCTAGCTCTATGAACACGATAAAAACTACTTTCGAAAAATCAACTGAAGGCAATTTGAATAGCCCTGTCTATCACCTTTAGACATGCGGGAACATTACAATGACAGTGCAATATAGGGCTTTGAAATTACCCTTGAGTTTATTTTTCGAAAGTAGTTTTTATCGTATAAGTATGGTACTTTTTTAGCTCCACTAAAATATTTGATAGTATTGTTAGTGTATTATCAGCATGATCATTATTATGAATAAATTGTTTTTATTGGATTGATTCATGCAGCGTATACGCTCATAGTTAATGAGTTGGACCCCCACCCCTTCACCTCCACCAACAGTCCAGGAAATGGCTCCACATCTGATTAAAGCTGTTGAAATTTTCGAAACGAAATCACCCTTGATGAATAAATTAACAATTTCGTCTCTGTTCCTCTCCCTCTTAAAATGTATAACATGTGAGTGATATAACGCATCTGGAATATGTCTATTTTATATGGAACAGTGTGGCTTCTTGCTCAATAGACCGCTTCTGTAATGTATACAAATGTATGCACATATATTCTCTGAGCGCCTAGTGACGAGCTATTCATTAACCTGTTTTTTATAAATGAGCCTTAATGCTTGGAATCCAGTTTGCAAAGTTATTTGTTGCTATGTCCGACAAGCTTTCAGGTTGTCAAGAACAACCTTTGTTTGGAAGGTATGTATAAAATTTGCATACATTGCCGAAACGGTCTATTGTGGGCATGCACTAGTATACAAACATTGCTTTCTGTAGTATGCCGCTACCGTATCTTCTCTTATAATATAATACACTAAGGATTTCGGGCTCTTTTTTTGGTTCAAATAGGCTCCTCCCCTGGCCTTTTCGGTCCCCGCCTTTTTGGTACCCACGGGTGGGGAAGGGTTCTTAGGGTGGTGGGAGGCACTTCTAGAGGGCTGACGTCCCGTCCATATTTCATAAATTCATTTTTAAACATTGAATTTCTGCAGGGAGTAGGCCTAATAATTCCACCAACCCATGAAGCGGGTTTGTAGCTTCAGGGCCAGCTAACCCATATACCTTTCCCTAATAATAATAATAATATGTTACATTTATATAGCGCATTACGTGAACACCTCAATGCGCTTTACAATGTTATTTGTTATTACCCCTGGTCATTGGATTTCAAGCCTGCACACAAGTGTGCACCATCTCCACTCCTTAGGGAGCATTCCTACCATTTTGCACCGTTCACATGCATGCATGTAGGGCAATGGCAAATACAGTTACATTGACTTTTGGCAATCCTCACAGGTACCCATTATCTCCTGGGTAAGAGTGGCAATGTAGATTAATGTCTTGCCAAAGGACGTTAGTGCCGTGATGGGACTCGAACCGCGAACCATGCGATCCACAGTCCGGTGACGTATCCACTAGACCACAGCACCTCTACCTCTACCTTTCCCTGTGAAGGGGAGCTATGCCAAAGAACAGCATGGCCATATATCCGCATGGCTTCAGTGTACAGTACAGTATTATACATACGTGTTTATGGAAGGCTATCGCTGCCACAATTCGTATTGCTATACGTATACTCAATTTCCTATACGTACAGGCATTTTTACTATACGTGCAGAAATTGTCCAATCAGAAGGCCTTTTTTAGTATACGTACACTCTGTACGTATACTAGTTAACTCTGTACGTATACTAGTTAACTCTGTACGTATACTAGTTAACTCTGTACGTATACTAGTTAACTCTTGTACGTATACTAGTTAACTCTTGTACGTACACGATTTCACTCTTGTACGTATAGACGATTGGCCAATCAGCTGCCGTCTTGCATAGTGATCCTGGAGCATAGCTACTAGAACTAAAAACAGTGTTTCAGTTCTGTAGCTGTGAGCATGCATAGCATGCAATCTGCTGCGCAGCTAGCTGATAATTCTCGCGCGCAATATGTGGTCGTCGTTGCGATTTGATTTCTAACTAACAACAAGTAGACCTAACGTTAGATGTCATGTTCTAAGTGAGATTACAAGTTGTATCCTATTGGGATTAGACTTAACGGTGATAGCATTGAACTCAGAACGTAGTTCTGAATATGAGGTATACGACGACGGGATTTCTAGCAAGGGCCCACAAGTTCTGGCAATTGGGTGCCTCAGCAATCCACGTCCATCAGAAAATGACACCTGAATTTCTTCAAAACAAATTATGGAAGAGCCTGTCACAAAACGAAGAAACTTTGCCAACATATCAGGTCTCATAGCCCTTACAAATTGTTTTAGGTAGGTAAAGGCTGTCCTCTGATCAACTGTTTCAGGGTTTGCCCTCAACAAAGACACAACCCTCTTTGTGCTTGGCTTAAGTGCTATGAGTGCATCCAGAAAAAGTTGAACAGAGGAAGGAAATGAATCGGTATAGGAAGACAGGATTTCCCTAAAGGCATCTACAATGTATGCTGGCTTCTGGACGAGTTCCTTTGATGCAGCATCCAGTAACAGTTGGCGGATGTTTTCTCTGTTTGGCATTTTCCTGATGCCAAACCTTGACAGATATCCATCAGCTCTTTTTGGTCTTCCTCCTCCTGAGTCCAGGACAAAGCAGCCTTCAGGAGGACCCTTTCTGGCTCGCTGACAAACGAAAACAACGACTCAAGTAGCAGACCTTGCGATACAGCCTCCAACCCAAACAAGGTAGAAACTAAGAAAACCTTGCTCAGGGACAGAGGCAGTGCCCCCACATCCATGTAACCCTTCACTAAGATGCGGGCAATGGCCTGCCAGTGGTGGGATGTCATACCAGCCCTAACTAATGGCACCCTTTCCTCCTCTCCATCACAGTACCCTTCAAACTCAACCCAGAAGGCAGTATACGCCTCCCTGGACACACCTAACCCTACCCCTTTCTCAGCGACTCCGCTTGCATTGATGAAGTCAAATGAGAGCCGTTGATTCATTACATCCGAGTCAGAGAAGACATCTACCATATCTTTAAAAACATTTGACCGATGAATCTTCACTCTCCTGAAACCAAATGAGAAATGCACAATTGAAAAAATAGGAAAGTGAAGCATGGCTATGTCTGCTAAAGGAATGCCTTAAATGTAACAGCACAATTAATTAAAACAAACATGCAAAGTACAGAATGCTGCCCCCTCCCCACTCCTCGCCAATTATTAGTGTTCAGTATCAGTGAGTGCTGTAAATTAACTGCCATGTCTGGGTTTGGTTTGGTTCAGTTCAGCAAGGTGTGGGAACTTTTTTGTCAAACTACGGATCGAAAGAGAAAAGAAGAGAACAATCTATTTGACAATTTGTTTACCTAAATGATGGAAATACTTGCTGCGGACAATTTCACGGTGGTTTTATTTTTGCTAATTTCATGGAGCTGGAATCACCAAAGAGTTAACTAGTATACGTACAAGAGTTAACTAGTATACGTACAAGAGTTAACTAGTATACGTACAGAGTTAACTAGTATACGTACAGAGTTAACTAGTATACGTACAGAGTTAACTAGTATACGTACAGAGTGTACGCATACTAAAAAAAGGCCTTCTGATTGGACAATTTCTGTACGTATAGTAAAAAT
This sequence comes from Heliocidaris erythrogramma, assembly GCA_025617745.1. Lineage (NCBI taxonomy): Eukaryota > Metazoa > Echinodermata > Echinoidea > Camarodonta > Echinometridae > Heliocidaris > Heliocidaris erythrogramma. The sequence continues at coordinate 18,856,392 of CM046873.1, read as the reverse complement.
GCCTGTACGTATAGGAAATTGAGTATACGTATAGCAATACGAATTGTGGCAGCGATGGCCTTCCATACGTGTTAGATCGTTCGCACGTATACGTGTGTACAGGTCATCATACAGGTATAGAGTTACATCATTTGAAGCTTCATGGTCACACACACAGTTTAGTGTGTATGTTTCACGACGTTCGCTACCGGTAATTTGACACTTTATCAGAAAATCTGATAAGAAAATTCCTTCGAAAATATTTCCATAATGATTATGGGGGTGATGGGATGACAATGGAATGGGGGAGCTGGAAGGGGGGGGGGGGGGTAGTAGGGGGAAGTCAATCCGTCGGTCCTCCCAAGACCCATATAAGGGGGCCATAATCCCCCTGAAAATAAAATGACAAATTCATTTTTTTCTCATTATTGCATCCTTTACAGGGGACGTACCGCTAATTATGGATGTTACTCTGAGTATTAATAAACCACAGAAACATGGCAAGATCAAATCGCTCCCTCTAGGTCTATGCATGGATATTCTACTCGAACATTATTATATCCATATCATCAATTTTCATCAAGATTAAAAGGAATTTTCTTCAGAACTCATGCAAGCTTTGGATAAATAAGACATATTCACATGATCAGGGGCGGATACAATATTTAGTATAAGGCGGGGAAAACAAGTGCAGGTTTGTCAACTTTTGGAAAAGGCAGACCTGGGGGGGGGGGGGGGGGGGGGGGTGGCGAGAATTTTTTTTTCGTCAGACCTAGAAAATTCGCTCAGGAGGGGGTGGTTATGGGGGTCCCTCCATAATTATCTGACAAGCAAAAAAAGAAGGTTTCATTCTAAAAGGGGGCGGGGCACAATCAACAAAAGGGCGGATCGTCTATGGTCAAAATGCATACTTTCCTGCCAAAGGGGGGGGGGGGGGGGTGGGGAGGGCACGGGCCGGAAGTACCCCCCCCCCCCCCCGGGTCCGCCAATGGACATGTTGTAAATACTTCTTGGTAAAAATAACTTTACCCGACTTTTTTATTTATTCCCTTGATTATTGTAACAAATATACTGTACGGTGATTAATCATAAACACAGCTAGCGCCGTGGATGTCCACGGGCTGCTTCTGCTAGTATATATATATAGTTGTAAAGAAATGTAGATGGGAGAACGTATATATATATATATATATATAGAGGTATATGTTTATGTCAGTGTAATGATTCTTTTTTCCCCTTCATTTTTTGTTTAATTTTTGTTTTCTCAGTAGCTTCATTTTTGCTTAGTGTACGAACTTAATATTTACATGGTCAATGAACTGATATTTGTCAATGGGAATATATAATTATTGAAACCAAGAACATGAAATCAAAATTATACTAACTGATGTCTGTTATAAGCCTTAATCAGATCTGTAAATATTATAATGTCTGAATATTTTTCCATACGCATCGACGCACGTGTGTATTTGAAAGTCCATTAATCACAAAGCAGGAATTAATTTCAGCGCTGTCAGTTTCTTTTTAAATAGATTAAAAATTAAAATTTCTCATTTTTTATCGGCGGAGCTGCATCAATGCTTTTCAATGGCTGACTGATTAAAGTACTTTTTTGACAAGTTTATTGGTCTAGATCACAGCATGGGAAAATAATTATGATAATCACGATCAAACGTTACTTTCATCCGCTTAAGAATAAAAAAAATGCCCTTGTGTTCTCATGCTGATCACCAGTGCATGAGCCATCAAAATTACCTTTGATCAGTTTCTATTCCGAAGTCAGTCATGGGAAGCACTGCTGTCGAGGTTGATTGGGGGGGGGGGGGGGGGGGTGAGTACCTGTCTTACGACCAGCTATGTTCTTTTTCATTCAAGTGTAATCTAATAATTATGTAAAACTTTGTTTTAATATACTGCCTTTACTTTGTTGTATTCTGCTTCCATTATTCAATATGCCTCAGTGGTTTTGTTTTCTTTTGTTTTAATGATAATCCTATTATGTCAGGATTTTATATTAATAAATTTGAATTTGAATTTGAATTGGATGAAAAAATGAATATGAGAGAACAATGCTAGATCGAATGAGGGGAGGCTATGGAAGGGGATCATTAAAAAACAACAACAACCACCAAACAAACAGCGACAACAAACGTTACCCCATCTACCTACCTTAAAACTTCATGTATCAAATTATGCGTACCAGAGAAAATTATGAGAAAATCGCAAAAGACAGATCTGAGCCCATTGATGGAACCTTGCTAATATTAAACTGGGAGGGAGGCCGGTCGGTCAGGGTGGATGCTGCCTCAGCAACGCAGAATACCGTCTCGGTGCATGGATAAAAACGAATCCATTCTACCAAAACGCTCACTAGAATAGCGCCAGCTTGGGCGAGAAGTTAAAGTCATTTACCTCCCACCAAAATTCTGTTACCATGCATGCTTCACTAATCCATGCATGATTCGTTTGTCAGATGCTTTCTAAAACTACTAAAGACATAAATAAACTGTCATCGGACATAATGCTAAACAAACGCACACCCTCACACACACCACACACACACCACGCACACACACACACACACACACGCACGTTTACATGGCTTTACTTCCGAGGACAACTATTGTTCCTCTATTGTTACTCGTCCTCGGACAGTCGACGGAATAAGGCGTAAATTCATTGTTCGACGTTCGAGGACTATTGTCCGGCTTCCGAGGACCATTGTTGTCATGATTTTTTTGTTGTTCTCTGTCCGAAATGTCCTCGGACATAATGCTAAACAAACGCACACACACATACCCTATGTACATACATGTATGTCATGATACATCCATGCATATACAGTACATTTCAAAGTAAGTCCTACAGAGCAAGAGAGAGAGAGAGAGAAAGAGAAAACAGAAAGGAAATTTAAGAAGAACCAATAGAGAGAGAGAGAGGGGGAGAGAAAGAAAGGGAGAGAGAGAGGGAGAAAGAGGAATATGGAAATGATTCCACTCAGTTACTATAAGCTTTTATATAGTTCCCTTATACACAATTCCCTAAATCTTGAAGTAGAACGTGACCTGATATTATAATGTAGACTATTCCATTTACTTCTTCCTACATATAACAATGAATGATATCCATTTCATCATGTTTTAAACTAAAGTATAAACTTTGTTAAATCTTTTTCAAAGTGAACGTCGCAAGCTTTTGACGCTCCTGAATAATCAGGCCTAAACTGGTTTGAGCCTTGTTGTGCAAGCCATTATTCAGATGACACTAAACCCGGAACCAGAATAAAGATGTTAATTCTCATTCCACTATATTGATTACTGATAATAAGCTCGAGGGAGAGGGTTGGGGTTCGGCAACCCTTATACTTCTCAAGAACAAAACGCTGTGGTCTTATATCTGTGGTCGCGTAAAAAAAGAGAAAAGAAAAAAGAAAAGAAATTGCGGAGGTGGAGTGTGCGGTTGAAGATTAATAATTGCCACTGCGGTTAATACACCGAACAAAACGAGACCGCATTTTTCATATGTCAATAAATCCTGAAACGGTATACTAACGTCATTATGAAAGGTGTTTTTATGTAAAAATGAATAACTTCGCAAACAGTTTTCAATGTGCCATTGAAAAACGATAATCATATTATTGAACGACAAATATACACTATGCGATTTCATATTTCAGTATAATAATGAAACATTTTCTGCAATAGAAGACATTGAGAAAAACATCTAAAATCTGGTGTAGGCTAAGGTCTTGGATTTCATAAATAAATATGTCCATACACCTGGACTATACCGGAATCACATTTTGAATATCATATTCCCCCTTCTGATTCTCCACCCCCCCCCCGTTTTTATTGAAAGCAAACTAACAAAAATCTATATCGTCAAGATTTGATCAAAACAAATACAAAAAGGAGCAGCTGATTCTGCAAAACATACTGTGGTAATTAAGCATTTTGCTGTAGAATAGAGGGGATCTCAAAACTGATTTTACAAAAGTGGTATTGGGAGAAAAAAAAAGTGGAAATAAAATAGAGTTGGAAGGAAGCGGAAGAAGGAAAGAAAGAGAGAGAGAGAAAGAGAGAAAGAGAGAGAGAGAGAAAGAGAAAGAGACTATAGCAGTGGCGGATCCAGGAATTTGAAATATAGGGGGGGGGGGGGCGCCAGCGGCGAGGGAGCGGAGGGTGTGGGGGTATCCCCTTCCCACGGTAAAAATCACAAAAAACAGAAAACGTAAAGGGGGGGGGGACCTTGGCGCCCCTGCCTGGCTCCGCCACTGTATAGGTATATACAAAAGATGAATTTTTTTTTTTGTTGTATCCTGACAACTGCAGCCTGGACAATTACCCCGGGACCAATACCCTTTTGACAATTGCCCCCCCTAATAATTATCCCCAGGACGATCATCCCCCAGGACAAATACCCCCAGAAAGTTAACCCCCAAACAATTATTAGCCCCAGGTATACACCAGGGCAACCTCCGCCATTTCATGAAGGACAGAGGCGGCGTTACCGGGGTCTGGGGCACATTCTGTGCCCTCAAATCTTAAAAGTAGCATTAAAAGTCACTTCTGATACCAAGTAAGGGCCCCTTTCTACTTCCGATAGGTGTCTTTTTGTTTTAAATAATTTCCATTTTTCCACTCATGATATGATTACCCATGTTTACCTATACAGTGCCCATTTTAAAATCTGATAAATGCCCTTTTTACTTCCAATAAGTGCCCTAGCTAACCGAAGCTAGATGATATGACTTTTCTAATAACTTTCAAATGGCATATTTTGTAAGCGAAAATGCTTCACATACTAAGTAAAAGGGACATTAATAAAAAAAAAAGGGGAAAAGAAAAGAGGCACCTATTAGAGGTGACAAAAGTGTAGCCCGACGTATCAGAAGGGGAAAAGAGGGGAAGGAAAATCTCAGTCTCTAGTAAGTAGGTCCATGGTCCTAGTACCATTTCCCTCGTCATATTATTGATATTCCACATTCTCAAGATAACGAAACAGGCCTACACAGTGATTTTTGGTTGTCATGACATTCTCTCAAGTTTGTCGAACATCAACTTTCAACAGTATTATAGGGCTAAATATTTGTCCTAAATGTCGGACGAGCATGGGAACCTTGATGAGAAAGAGACAAAGACGAAAAACAACGGCAACCAAAATTAAAGACATACAATAAATGATCAACCAATTACTCATTTAGCTCTGTAGCTCGCAAGTACCAAGTTCACCGTTTCCATGGAAACTCCTCCTGCCATCTCAAGCGAAGATTATGCACGGTGTCTTCTCTTCCGAGAAGACTGTACTCCCCTCTCATAGGCCTTGCGTGTGGTTTGTCCTCACGATCGTAATAGTAGAAATGAGTAGAATCAGTAAACATCAATGCACGGCATGCATGCAAAGGGTACATTGACGTGACTCATGCGATACCAATTTTAATTTGGCAGTAAGTCTCTAAGTGGTAGAAAATTTGACAGGTACATTTAAGATAAGCGAGTCTGAGACCTGAGAAGTTCGTCATTCGTTGCAGTATTTTGGATTAGGCCAAGAGGATCTTTTTCGTGGTGAGTGAGACTCGTACGTCTAGACAACATTTTTGGTATTCATTATGTGAGTTTCTTGCAATATGAAATTTAGCATGTTACAAGTTATACTTATACTTATAGTTATAGTCAAGTGGGCGTGATCATGGTGATGGCTCCGTGATGTGTGGTAGTGGTACATCCGTGGTACCATGGGTACGGTATTTACGTTGAGTACCGCACCCAGAGTATCTATCGGCTGCGGATTAGGGATGGTGGCCGGTAGCGTGTTATTTTTTGGTAACCAAGCCTAGGCAGATTTCGCATTTTTTCATACTAATACGGTTTATTCCGTCAAGACTAATCGGCATGAATATTCATGAAAACGAATTTTAGCTATATAATAAAACGAGCAAGGGCATCGAGCAGCTGCTCTGTGTGGCGCAATCGGATAATCCAGTCCTCTCTTGGTGAAGAAACCAAGAGTTCGAATCTCGGAAGAAGATTATATTACGAAATTTTCTTTTGCTTATTAGGGTTAGGGTTAGGGTTAGGGTTAGGGTTAGAGTTAGGGTTTAGAAAATACAAGTCCGATACTTGTAGTCTGTTTCAAAGTCTTCAAAAAGGGGTTTCTGCCTAGGCTTGGTTACAAAAAAAAAGACGCGGCCCGGTAGTGGTAGGTAAGACTAGAACTGGCCGATAAAAGACCCTATCCAAAGAGGAAAATAAATTAGACCAATTACACATCAATGGAAAGCTTAAAGCCACAGAATACAAGTTACAACATTCAGCAATTAAAGGACAATTAACCCCACGTGATATTCTAGATGCACCTATTGTCTGCTACGTCTTTCCATGGAGGCTGCCATTTTGTGCATGACACGGATCATTAGGTACCACATGCATTGATAATAGCCTACCTTTACAACAGATACGTCGCTTTGTTCTGATTGTATTACGATTGTTATTGGCCATGGGCCTAGATAATTGACGACCCATGAGTTCTAATAGCCATCCTGTAAAGCAGATTCCTCGCTTTGTTTTGGTATTGTTACGATTGTCTCCGTCCTTGACGTCAATTCTCCGTCCTTGACGTATATTTTTTATGAAGTATATTTTTTATGAACAAATTAAGACCTTTTAAAAAATATATAAAACTAAACTTACATTTCAGAATATGTGACTTTATCTAATATATATTTGTCCTCTAAAAATCAATTACAAGTTAACGATGAAGGAAATTTTACTTGGGATGAAAAATATGTTCGTGTACACATAAAGTAATGGCAGCCCCTTATTATTGCTAGCAGACGATAACTTGGCTGGAAAATAGTGATTTATATCTATATCCTGTGTTTTTACATGAAATTGCATGTATCAAATAAGAGGCATATACTACACCATTCAAAATAAGCTAATTCATACGCTGAGGTTAATTTCCCTTTAATGCCAATTGCATGTGATTTTGTTGTCTGCCAGGAGAGTAATCTCTCAAGAAACTCGAGAGCTTCGAAAACGGGCAGCTATCGACGTCCAAACAGGCTTGGATTTGATGATGTTGTGTCGTGTAGAGCTGCGCTGGTGATGTGTGTGCATAATTGTGATTCCCTGCGTTTGCACATACATGTAGGAAAGTGTGTGGGCTCACTTTGTATCGTTTTTCTCAAAGTCATGAATTCATATTTTTAACGAGTTTCATATGAAAAAAATAACATGTCATCAGTATTGTTTTTAAGTATTTCAATGCATCTTTGATCTTGCCAAACCTTGGTAACTCCGACGTGCTCGTAAATGTGAGTGAAACAGAAGTTCAGCTTCTTTGCAGCTACATGCACTGAAGTGAAGGTACGAATTAACGGGATTACAGCTCGCTCACAGCCGGGCAGGGCCGTTCGGTTACAGCCAGCCAGGCACTATACTACTAAGTATTTGCGAGAACCTGAAATTGAGTCCAGATCTAAGTTAACAGTTACTACTAATTTGCATTCTTGTAAATTTAAGATTTACATGTAGGTTAGAATGTTGCCTGTTTTTGTAGGATATTCTATACTAAAGCTGAAATCTGTTTCCAGCGTTCGCAGGTTCAGCAGAATCATGCACCTACATTTTATCTGGGCTCACGGCGGGGCAACCACACGCCGCCTCTCACCCGAATTATCGTCACTATAACACTATAATAGCATCACTTAGCAGAAAAATCTGTTGTTTTAAAAGATTTTTTGACTCTCGAGGCTCTACTAGACTGAAAAGTCTGTCTGTTATGAGGAGTTTTATAACATTCAGTTTCTGACTTTCGAGGCTGTCCTAGAAGAGGGATTCCGTGAAGCCATACACAGTCGAAATAGGTGCATAATTATCCTCGAACGAAATATGTACACTGATTTTTTGGTAGTATAGTATCACTTGCCTCATCGCTAGCTGGGATGGTGTCTTCCTCATGCATCCCTTTCCCCACTGCTGTCACCCCCTTCATAATAAAATTATTTGATCAAATCATCTTGAATATTTGACGCTGTCATTTTTCTTTTTACCCTCGATAAGAAACTTTTCAAAACAAAAGAAACTTCGCTATAGGTTCTACTCTTTAGAAGGGGAAGAAGAAAGGGAGTGAGTAAGAAACTTCAAAAGAGATGTGAATTACAATTGGAGAGAGGGAGAGAGAGAGAGAGAGAGAGAGAGAAGGGGTGGAGAGGGAGAGAGATTATAATCTGATCTGTATTACAGTTCCATATTCACCTGTCCTGTCCAATTCCCATTATTAACAGATTAAAGAATAAATTGTATGATAATCACCATTTCTTGTCAGGCTTCCAGGCTTCCCAGGGGAGGATTTCACTAACGCTTGCGATACATCGTTAACCCTTCGTAAGGGCTTGAACCCATCGTAAGGGCCTGAATCCGTCGCCTGTGGACGATGGGTTACTTTTCGATTTCACAAAGCTCCTGCGAAGGGTTCACCCGTCGCAAACTCATCGCAAGTAGCCGATGCTCGAAGGGTGATCGTAGACCCTTCGTAGAGCTGCGATGGGTTCAAAAAGCAACTTCCTGTCCCAACGGAGCGTATGGCGCGAAATCCCTTCCAAGTTAAATTCGCTTTATTTCTTTGTTTTCATTGTGAGGGTCTGTCATTGTGGTTTGAATTCTGGTCGAGATAAAACGTTACCCTTTATTTTTAAAGGCCATACTTTTCTACAACTTCCTGCTTTTATCTTTTAGATGAAATGCTTGTAATTATTTTTTTTATTTCTTTTTCTTTTTAATTATTTATCATTTTTTGTTTGTTAATGTAGGGCCTATTATACGTTAATTCATTATCCCTGCATTCATTCTTTTTTGTGTGGGGGGGGGGGATAAATTAAACCATGTGCGCCCCCCCCCCCCCCCCCCCCCCCCCCCCCCCCCCCCCCCCCCCCCCCCCCCCCCCCCCAGATAAAGGAATATGGTAACTTTGAGAAAATGTTACTTTGCACTTTTCGTCCCTCTCTCCATTTCACCGAGTTTTGTATTCTAACTCATGAATAAATGTCTTGCTTTCTCCATTTGCTTAGCCTACCCGCCATTCCTTTCTTTTTTCCTCTTTCTTCTCATTACTCAACATTTCTTGTCTCTCTTTCTCTTTTATGATCTTACTATATGAGATATATTAAGTCTACACCCCTGTTCTTGAATCATTTATTGCATTCTTGCTACTTGTTTCTTCCCCCTCTCTCTTTCTGTCTCTCTATCCTTATTTTTTTGAAATATGATATTGAAACAATATTATGTATAAATCCCTTTCATAATATATTTTTCAGCACATGTTACTCTAAGAATTTCAACTTGTGTTACACATATTGCAAATCTCATGAGTATAAAGTATATAACCATATATGAAATACAAATCCAACTGGCGATGTCTTGTCATTCAAAGATTACAACTCCACATGGATTTTATTAGTTAACGATCAAAGAAGTAACACACAAAGTGGCTGAAAAAAACAATTTCCTGATATTTACATCATAGTTGCTTGGTGAAAAATTGCAATGAAAGAGTTGTTAATCCCAACTCAATCTCATCCAATCTAAATTAACAAATATTCGCAATCGATTTCGACAGAGACGTACGGGCACATTTGCGCGATGCGGCTGATGATTCTTGCCAGCATAGCCTATATCAACTTTCGGGCATAAACTACCTATAATTATATTACGATATCCGGTCACCTCGCTGCTCGAATATGAGGTGGTAGTTGCCCGAATATCCTCGGGGCGGGGGGGGGGGGGGGGGGGGCAGGGGCTGCAGCCCCCTTGCCCCCCCCCCCCCCCTCGCTTCATACGGCTATGAATTCGGATTGAATCAATATACTTTTTAGTGAATTTATAGTTTAAGTTCAAGTTATAGTTCAATTGGCTGTTTTCTTTAACATCAAAATATTGCATATAGGATATTTAGATGAAGATACGATTCCAAAACAGAACTATGCCATAATGAATATACAATCTAAAATAAATTTTAACTTAAAAGGCTGTCAGCAGAATATGGTTGATATATAAATATATAAAAATGTAGCTTTACTCGTGTCATATAAAACTTTACTATTTGCTAAGTGGGAGTCACATATAACAGACAAGTTGGTAAATTATGCACAAATTAGCATTTGACATCATCATTCTACAAATAATGTCAGTAGTCACATTAAAGAAATATAACACCTTCATGAGTACTAATCACGGCCAAACTCTCAGGAAACAATTTTCTTGTTGAATAACATTACAAAGAGCAGGCGAGTCTGAATGCAACTTAATAAATAAGTAAACATTATGGCAATGAACTAAAATTCAAGAATAGAATATCACCTTTATCAAATGTACTTGTAAGAAAAAGAAACCAGGAAAGAGAAGTAGCAGAAATTCCAGATGGCATTCAGTAAGTTCCTCATATTCTTTGAGTATAAAGAAATCCACTTTGGTATTTCAATATTAATATCTACAATACAAACTGACAACATAATTATCAACATACAATGATTGCAATCAGAGGCATCACCAGCGGCAATATAATAGTTGGGGGAGTCATGGACTGAGGGGCAATAAAAATCATGGGGGGGGGGGGGGAACACAGTGGCAGACTAAAAATTATTTCAGTACTGAAATTGGACTTCTGTTCCCCTCTTCTCATGCTTGGTGCCTGGTTTCAAGCACTGGGTGCCAATATCCATATCTCTCCAAATTAATCCTAATTGTAAGTGTACCCAACTCACTGAACATCTACATGTTGGATGTGTTATTGCCTCAAAAAGTTATGCTCCTCTCCTTGTACCTTTTTTATCATATGATTGCATCAATAAATGTTTTAGTAGTGTTCTGGACAAAAGACAATCATTATTTGCAACACAATTATCATAATTAAAAGTAAAAGTTTTACCACCAGCCCGCATTCAAACTAGTTCATTAGTAACAATAGGATGAGAGTCCTCTGCTGATTTCTTGAAAATCCATGGACCCGTTGTAACGTGATTTAAAAAACCTCAATTTTCTCATATTTTGTCATCATCACCTTGTCAATTGGTAGGTGATGCATCTCGGGTATTTCTTTCTTTGCTGCTTTCTTCACCTAATTCTTTACTTCTGTTCCTCCTTCCTTCATGGAATTCATGTGACCGTGATCTAATAAAAAGTGAAGATAAAGACGTATGACTTCAATATCCAATAATTTCCAGTCAAAATGAAAAAGAGGCAAGATGAAGCTGCATATACATGTATATCTTACTTAAAAGTCAGAAGTTGACAGTGAAATTGGTCCATCAATGCATCTTTATTTTCAAAGTAGGTAAGGATGTAAACCCGCTTTTAGGATTTTCAAAATGTAAAAAACTGAATAGACAAATTATTGGATTGAAACATGAACCGCTCTAAAAGACAAGCAAGGTTTAACACGAGAGAGAGAGAGAGAGAGAGGGGGGGGGGGGGGGGGGGTGGGGGACTGCTCACGGCTTGGGAGAGTAGGATCAATGCAAAGAATTTTTTAAAAATCAGAGGTACATTTAAGGGGCATTATGTTTTATGTTTCTAGAACACTGAATGAACAAAACAAAACAAAACACAATAGTTGCAGTTATAACAAAAATGAAGATTTGCAAACTGGATGTTCCATACGTGACTAAATCCTACCTTCCAATAGGTATCATCTCTACCCTCCCATTGCGATATCAGCAGTCTCGCCTCACGCAGATATTTTGTTGAACGTATTCTCCACCTATTGAAAGAGTAAAGTGACAGAAAACAATGATTAGGGGGCAGGGTGATTTGAGTTGCGTCTTTTTGTTGTTGTTGATCATCTGCACCTGTTTGACAACGCATATTATATAGAAAAGCTTGCGGGGGAGGGGGGGTTGATAGTAAAATAAGATTTAGATATCAAGCATATCAAGCAACACAAACAAAAGTTTTGATATAATTCTTGGTGGCAATTTAGTGTATCAATTGCATCACACTTGTTCTTAGTTTCAGACTAAATGAAACTTAGGAGTCCATCAAGACACGCCATACATGCAAATGTAAATTATACAAACATAGACCTACCTGTTTTATTCCAGCTACATGACAATTTCTTCACGATTTCGTTGAAGTCCTGCATTTTCTCCCAACTTTTGTCACTTCTTCCTCTGGCTCTGCGGCTACATCTTCATCTTCTTCCATCCCACAAGGAAAGATGAGACCTTTGAAATTTGCAAGGTTACACAGAGCTCTCATGCTAGTCTGACTTCTGAAAGTAAAAGAAAATATGGAATAGGTTATTACATGTACTTAGTAAATCAATGTAGATGTGATTTTTTTATTAAAGGGGGGGGGGGGGGGGGGGGTAACGAGATTTTTCTTTCATCGGTCTGAAATATCAGTTGGAGAAGAATGAACGAACAACATGGCTCATGATTATTTTTTTTTAATCCAGCTACAATATGCCTAGGCTTAGATCACAATTTGTCTATTGAACACGAAATTCCAAAGAACTCAAGACAAAATCAAAGCAAGTAAACTAGTAAGAGCACACTCTCGGACAATTCAGTAATTCACCCAGTTGGGAGCCAGATTCACTAAATGTTAAAAAGGGTAAGTCTAGGGAAGTACGAGAATACACCAGACTGTGGTCTGTAGTAATAGTATCGAAGACGAAGAAGAAGAAGAAGAAAAAGAAAAAGAAGAAGAAGAAAAAGAAAAAGAAGAAGAAGAAAAGAAAAAGAAGGCTCTAGGCTAAGTCTAACAAGTTAGACCCTGTTAGACCTAAAGTGAGATCTAACAATGTTACTGTTACTTTAGTCTAGTCAACACTGCTGGTTCTACATTGTTTTTAACAATTAACACTGAGAATCATTTTGAGTAGCCTAGGCCTAGGCCTAGATGTAACCGTTCCAAAGTTAGATCCGTCCCTATTTCCAGGTTTTTTTTAGTCTTTTAGATAAAGCCAAAAAGGAATTTGTTTATTTATCATTTCATACAAAGAGAACGGTGTGGTTGAGTTCGTATTTTGTTATCGACATTAGTCTATAAATAGATTTTGTTAGGGCCTAGGGTTAGGGGCCTAACTTAGGTCTACATAACTGTGATCTAAAGTTAGTCACTTAGTCTTAGATCTAGGCCTACTCTTACTATTAGACTAGCCTACTCTATTACTAGTTCTTTTAGACTCGGAGTTTAAGTTAGACCTAAGAAGTACTACTACACTCTCTAACAAGTAACATTACAGACAAAATGTTAGACTCCTTAGACTTAGGCCTAACTTAGGGCTAACAGTTAGGCTAGGCCTAGGCCTATAGGCTTTCATAGAGTTAGAGTCAGACTGAGTAAGTTAGATCTATTTTATGATTAGACTTCTAGGCCTATATATATTTTGTATTTTTAAAAGTGTTAAAGATTTAAACCATTCTGCCATTGGCCATGATGAAATTCCATCAATAAACTACGGTAAATTCAATTCAATTCTTCTCCACTTCGATTCCACACACGTAGGCCTACGGCTACACTGTAGTGTAAGTACGGTATAGCCTAGGCCTACTACGTCTACGAGATTCTAGCGTAGATAGCAATGCAAGTAGGTTCTCTACCGCACAGTTCACATCGCTAGCAACGCGACACCGCAGTGAGCAAAGACAAGAACAACAATGTAAACTCCTGCGTAGATAAATACTTAGCAAAATCTTCAACAGAATGTGCAATTGTAGATTGACTTACCTTATTGACATTGTGACAGTCGTTAACATCCGTTTTGGTGAAGTTAAGAACAAAAATCACTTGAAAATCACAAATGATCGCACACAAATCCCGCGGGCTAAAATTGACCTCATCCTCGTTCAAGAAGTATTTATCGAATAAAAATGCATCGTTGCTGCGACGGGTTTTGTGAAATCCTCTGATACAACTCCACGCAGCTGCGATGAGAAGGCTGCGAACGATGGGTCTTGCGATTAATCGCTCGTGAATGTTAGTGAAATCCTCCCAGGTCAGCTGTAGACAGGTTAAGGTCAGAAGATGGAAGAGACCTGGAAATAGAATAGAAAGAACTATGTCCCACTCCAGTCTTCATGATTTCAGACCCCAACTGAATTTTGTTTGCAGGCACAGGATTCTAGGACAACTACCCCCTGGAAAGCTACCCCCCCCCCCCCCCCCCCCCCCCCCCCCCCCGGGCAACTACATGTACACCCAAGGAGAATTACCCCAGGACAGTTATCCCCCCAGGACAACTACCCCCCCCCCCCCCCCCCCCCCCCGGGACAATTACCACCTGGAATTTACCCCCCAGGAAAAATACCTCCCATAAAATGACGATTTTCCTGGGGGGTAATTGGCCAGGGGGTAGTTGTCCGGATACGCAGGCATACACCCTGGCACAACCCTGTCTGCACTGTAAGACTATCATAGGCCCTGTATGCGTCTTTTTTTTCTGTATCCCTAACGCGTCAGAAACCCCTTTTTGAAGACTTTGAAAGAGACTACAAGTATCGGACTTGTATTTTCTTACTCAGTTTCACCTTATTTTTAAATCAGCAAAAGAAAATTTCGTAATATAAACCTCTGCCGAGATTCGAACTTGCGGTCCTTTCACCGAGAGAGCACCGGATTATCCGATTGCGCCACACAGAACAGCTGCTCGATGCCCTTGCTCGTTTTATTATATCCTACAATTCGTTTTCATGAATATTCATGCCGACTAGTCTTGACGGAATAAACCGTATTATGAGCAATTTGACGCATTAGCGTTACGGTAAAAAAACACGCGCCCTGTACTTTATAGCTGCTCCTAACACGACCAGAAGGTAGCTGTGTCAGGCTTCTGTCAAGATGCAATGATTTTCTGATAAAGTGTCAAATTAGGGTCTGTTCTTGCAGACTACATGTATTAAACTGAAGTAGCCTGTTAAAGCCCCAGGTATTACTGCGCTATACAATGTACATTGTATAAGAGCTTGCTACTGTGCATGTATCAGCAGTTCCAAATGGGGAAAAATCTGCATAATTTAATAGGTCATATACATGCATGTATCCGTGTCGTTGAGAATAATACTTTCTTTAATCATGGGAGCTATTTCTTAAACAGATTAGATTTGCTTTTGCCAATTTCAGTGTATTAGTATTAAAAAAAAAAATTCCCAGAGCTATTAGAGCTTTACCATGGTAAATCGCTTGCCGCTTCTGCGTATCTTTTTTTTTTAAATCATGTGTATAAGAAGCCTTTATTGTCCATAGTACACTGTAGGAAAAACTGATGTAAAAAACAAAACTGATATTGTGTTAGAATTGCTGACCTAAGAAATGGATCTGGTCAAGCATGACCAGCTGTTTGTTGCACTGGTCTGCTTCGATCTACACCGGTATCAAATCCCTATACTGCTGCATGCAGACCTTACTATTCCTATAAATAATGGCAGGGGCAGATCCAGGACTTTTTGAAAAGAGGGGGCTCAAAATTCTGAATATTTTCTGACAAGCAAGTTCATCAGCTTTTGCGGTTGTCTCTTATTAATACTCCAAAATTCTGTGAAAATTACGCCACCCAAATTAAAAAAAAAAAGTTTATTGCACTTGTGTATTAATCAAGGTACATGTATATACCACTTGGGTTTCAAAAGGGAAGAGGGGGGGGGGGGGGGTTAAAGGCTGGTTGTGCCCCCCCTAATGCATCAGTAGCGATGAATGGCTGTGTTTGATCAAGGACCTACTAGAGAGTCCATTCCAAAAAAAATCCTACATCCGTGTAGGCCTATATGTTCGAATGCAAATTCCATTTCTATGTCATACGGATGAAGTTTAATAGTGATAATATTTTTTGTTATTTCATTTCTTTCTTTTTCTTTCTTGGTGGGGGGGGGGGGGGGGGGGACGTAGAGTTCATTAGTACTTGTACTTGCAATAAAGTGTGTATGTAAATTTATCTAAATTTCTAAATAATCAAATGCAAATTTGCAACTCTTTGACATACATGTACACATGTACATGTACCTTTCCCAGTATTCAACGTCCTCTTTAATCTAAAAGGAAAGCATGTTATCCCATGGAAGATAAGTTGACCATGATGCTTTCTGACTGCTGGTATGTTGTTTTGATTGCTCACAGTCACCTGTTGTTTTTGTTGGGAACATTTGTCATTGAAGGATTGTATTTCTAGCCTAGGATATTTCTGTGGGCAATTTGCATGTTATCCCAAGGTGATTCAAAATTACATGCATGTTGGTACAGCCTACATTAGAAATGTACCTACATGACAACATATGCAGGTCCTATATGTACATGTAAGCTTACATGTATGTATAACAGAAATATAAATTTACAAAAGAAAGCAAGGGTCAAAGAAAGTTTAGTGGGATAGAGTGAGAGAGAGAGAGAGAGAGTGAGTAAGAGAGAAACAGAGAGAGAGATAGAGAGAGAGATGCAGGGAGAGATGGAGAGAGAGGGATAGAGCAAGAAGAGAGTGGAGGGAGGGAGGAAGAGAGAGAGAGAAAAGAGAGTGTACATGTAGATGTACATGCATGAAGAAGGGGGGGGGGATATGGTTGGAAGGATAGAGAGAGAGAGATACAATGTACATGTAGAGGGGTACAAAATTCAAGCCATTATTTTCCAAATTATGAAATTATTAATGATAATTCTCATCTGTAAATCGCCTGGTCAAACTCATTATTTTGCATGGTCCTACATGTATGTATACCAAAACAACATTCGCATGTGCGAATATATCTTGCTTATACCCGCTAGCGCTACTAGCTACTTTCGTTACGCAATTGTCAATTATCTACATGTAAAGTGAATATGATATGATTTGTCTTGATGCAAACTGGAGTAAGTAACCATTATAAAGTCAAAAAATTTAGTTATAAAACTTTAATTATATGAACTGATTCCAAAACACATTACACAACAAAATTGTTTTATTAACTCGTTTCGCGTAGCCGTAGGATACATTATTTTTCAATTGAATAAAATGCAGCAATGCATCTGGGCCACCTGAAAATCCATTTGGCCACCTGGATTTCATGCTCAAGTGGCCCTGCTGGCCACCTTAAAAAAAGTTAAGGGCAAGCCCTGAACTTGCATTTTTTTCAATCAACTAGAATGCATAGGCTGAAATCTCATGTGAAGGGCCGGAAGTCAACCCTGCTATCAGGTTGGTTTTAAAAGAACAGAGAAAAAAAAAACATAAGAATTTGAGCAAAATCCAGTTAGAAAAAAGAAAGTTTTGAATTTTTGAACTTTGTAATCAATCATACACAAATTGGCAACTCCATGATGTATCTTGCGAGGTCCTCTCCCATTTGTCTTTGACACAAAAAATCATTAATTTTCATTTTCTCTAAAGAAAATATTTAATCATGCATGCCCTCTAGTTATAATCATTGCACATTATGTTTTTAATTTTTATACAAAACCTGTGTGAAAAAAATGTATTCCAACATTAACAACTAAGAAATTGAAAATTAATGAAATTTTCTGTGCAGAGCAAATGGGAGAGGAGCTCACAAGATATACATTATCACGGGGTTACCAATTTGTGTCTGATTGATTACATCTTCAAAATATTAATAAATTGGTATTTCTTATATGGAATGTTGCTCAAACTTTAATCTATTTCTCTCATTTTTCTGCTTTTATTCAAGTTAACTTGATACCAGGGTGGATTTCCCCTTAACAAAAAAAAACGTCCTTCAAAGTTTTAACCCTCCCAGCTTTTATTCCTCATGCACTCAACTCTATCCATTCTTTACTCTCTGAAAATTGATTACGTCCGCTTCGTGGTATTCAGTTAAATCTTGTATTGTGCACTAATCATGCTGGTGTTGCTAATTTGCGAGAGCGACAAAGGCCTCACTCTTTTGATTAAACATTGTTGTTGTTTTTAGAAATTTGTTCGGTGATGTCGACGGACAATGGAGGAAGATGAGATTAAAATGATGGAAGTAGAAATAGATGAAGAAACGGGAAGCGGAAACGGAAGAGCGATAGAAAGGGGGAGGGGGATTACTCCCCTTTCCTTCCCCCATTGGTAATCAGAAATCAGAATATGACATTGCAAATCATTTCCAATTATTCCTCCATAATCAATGACTTATGGGTTATTCAATGAAATTTTTATTTTCATTCAAAACAAATATTAATCTCTTTAAGGCCAAGTAAAATTGATTCTTAATTTCTCGTCCAGAGTTTTTCAAAAATGAGGAGGAGGGGGTACCATGTTATTTGATAATTGATATTTTTCCAAGATGGCCGCCGCACATACAAATGCTATTAGGCATGGCTTCCCATTATATTTATATTCTTCTGGGGTCCATTTAAACCCCCAAAAGGCATCAAGTTATAATTTAAGGCATCTGCAGCAAAATGTTGGTGGTTTATAAATTTTTTAAAAGAAAATTGTGACCTTAATAGGGTGAATTTTGGATGAAGAGCTTGAGGTTTATTTTGGTTTAGGAAATAGTCTTTGCATTGGCATAGTACATTGTAATGTATTTAGTAGTTACATGTACCTGTCATTCTCTTATGAGGTGTTGCAAGAAAGTTGCGATTGATTGCAAGTTGCAACTGATCGATACTGACCAATCAAAATCATTGTTGCAAGCGCATCTTCTTGAATGGGCAGACCCTGAACCATTCAGAATGGTTGTTCTAATTTGCTTTACAATTTGCAATCGATTGCAACTTTCTTGCAACACCCCATAAGAATGAGTCTTCCCTTCCTTGAAACATTGAAAAAAGTACACGTATATAGCTACGTTCATACAGGACTTGTAGTTTGCAAACTTTAAGTTAGAGAAATTCAAAGTTAATGAAACAACGGCTCACTATAAACAACGACGAGGGTTCACACAGTCTCGAAACTGCAACACCTGTTGTTCTGAGACTGCAAGTCAAGCGATCATCGTTTGACTTGTGGTTCTGGAACTACATGTACAAGTAAACTTAAAAGTTTCATACGGTCAGAAACTACAAGATAACTTAAAGTTTTTAAACTACAAACGAAACTTAAAGTATAGCTCCCTTTGTGTGAACCTGACTAAAAGTGATAGTGTCCATGAACTTACTACAATTCTCTGGAATTATTCATATATGGCTCTGTTGGCTGCATGATCAGTTCAAAGATTTGATTGACAGCAATAACAAACAAACAACAAAAACACTGAAATATTCAGAAGTTCAGGAATCAGGATATTAATATTGAAGACAATTCCAGCCATATTTGTTGGTGTCTACAATTTTTAGGGAAAAAAAAGCCAATGGAAATGGATTTTTTGTCATTAAACTGATGATCTGTTTCAAGTTTTCCGGTTGTTAAACTTTTCAGGGTAGATATATTAATAGATATATACTGTATATGCACAGTCAGAACTTGAAAAACTGTTATTCCACTTAATCATCCTTTAATGCCATGGAGAAATTGCTAAGAGGTTAGCAAAAATCCATTTCAGCGTGATAGATTACTCCATGCATTCAATGAGCTCTCCAGAGGAAGGTGTGCTATCCATGCTAATGAATAAGATCCTGGGTATTAAGCTTCGCCCCTCTCGTTGTCAGTCTGCTCACCTTGGCCAGGCTCTGCCTCTGAATATCATTTAATATGTGATCATAATTATGAAACGGGTTAGTCTTGCAACATAAACTTAAGTTGCTGGGACTACCTATCTTACAGTGTACAAATACCTTTTACTTCTTAAGACTGCTGTTTGGATTTGCAACTTGAAAAATACAATTTTTGTTTTGCCAATTCTATGCATTTTCTCCTTTCTTAGTTTGCATCTTTTTGCTGGTGTTTTGAGTTTTGCAGAACTGAGTTTTTCTGATCCCTTTATTCACTTTTTTCTGCATCTTATACACACCATGTCTACAGGTATACAGGTACATGTAGATTAATTCATATTAGAAAATAAAAGGCTTGCAAGTGTAACATCAAAGTGTCTTTTTCTTGGGCATAAAACATATATCGTCTGTTTGGAGCCAGAAAGGTGTTAACTCTATACTTTTAACACAGAGTTAAGGCCCTTCTGGCTCCAGATGATATGTTTTTACTTTTGGCACCCTTATAAATATAATGGAATGGAGTCTCAAACAAATCTGACCAATTTCTCTTCTTCATTTTTGTTGTTGTTGCCCAAATACAAAACCAAATGTTAATAAATGTGCCACTTTGACTCGCTTTTAACTGTTTGGTCACCCTGAGCAAGCGCCAGAGGCATGACTAGGACTGAGCCATTGGGGGGGGGGGGGGGGGGGGGAGAGAGCTCTGGAAATTTGAGATGAATGAAATGTGAAAAAAACAAGGCTATTGAATGAGGGGAGGGTGTTGGGGAGGGTTTCTTCATTTTCTTTTCACATCAATTTCACTCTTTTCATATTTTTCGCTACCAAAGAGTCTCAGCTAAATTGTGAAATCTCGCCCTAGACACAACTAAATGAAATGAACTAAACATCAAATTCCAGAATAAGAGTTGCTCTAACCCATAATTGGTATCACTCGTAGTCAAATCATTTTTTAATTTGTGAAAACTTACAGAAATGAGGAGCCATGTATTTTTTTTTAAGTCCGAGAATGTAGCAGTATTTTTCACATTTGCTGTCATGCAGGATGGTTTCAACTCGAGCGTATGCTAAACAGGGGGCGTGTCTTGTCAGTGATTGTTACGGACAAATTTGCTTGCAGTGTAGTGTATCAGATAGCAAGGATTTCAGTATTTTTAACGTTAAGTCTTTGATTTTTTATGGCAGTTTTACACAAAACTACTAACTGCGCAAACTTGAAACTGCGCAGGGAGTGAGACTGGAGTTTAAAGTTTAGCAAAAGTCATTTGTTTGCATATTCATTTCGTCCCAGACTTGTGTCGGAAAAAAACAAAACCTCTTTTCTCGGCCCTCTGAAACAGAAAAATTGAAAAAGTGAAAATTGATATGAAGCATAATATCATCATTTCCTATCTACTCTGGAATTTTCATGATATTTAAGGCCCAAATACAATACAATACAATACAATATAGGTATTTATATAGCGCTCATTATTCCAAAGTAAGAACATCACAGCGCTTAACAAAGCTGACAAAAAATGAAAATATTAACATACAATGATAATTATTATAACTATAACTGTAACAATATACAAAAATTAAACATTCAATTATTGAAGAGATAGGTCTTCAGGGAGGTACGAGAATGTGATTTTTCGAGGATTTCTGCTCCTCGCACAGCGGAGGGCTTCGATAGCCCTTAGGAATTCAAAAGCTTTTATGACTTTACAAGGAGTTAATTGGGGTGTAGAGCCTGCCTGTTTAGAGTTTAATATCAGCTTAAGAGATCGCCTTGAGCCTTGAGACATTTCTAATCTAGGGTTGGATGATCTACTTTGGCAAATTACACAGTATTAAGTTTCTTTATGTTCTCAATCTTACTACAGGGCCAAATTTACTTGGCAGACTTATGTAACAAAGATGCCTTGAGTGGATAAATGTGACTAAAGGGAAGAATAAGAACAAGGGGAAAGAGGGAAGAAATTCTCCAAGAGACAATTTGATTCACCAAAATTGCTAGGATAGATGAGAGAGGGAGGAAATTTTTTTTGATGGATAGAGAGAGAGAGAGAGAGAGAGAGAGGTGGAGAAAGAGTAAGAGTGAGAGAAAGGGGTAGAGAGAGAGAGGGGGGAAGTTATAATACTGGGCATGGGAAGAAGAAGCAGAGAGGGAGGAGAGAGCGAGGGAGAGAGAGAGAGAGGGATAGAGGAATTGGGGTAGGGGTGTTTAGAGTAACAGAATTGGTGGCAAAGATTCAAGACTTAGTTATACTGAGCAAGAGAAATAAAGAGCAAGAGAGAGAGAGAGAGAGAGAGAAGGAGGGAGAGTCTGTGGAGGGAGCTAAGACCATTGGAGAGCAAGAGAGAGAAAGAGAGAGAGAGAGAGAGAGCCAGTTCAAGGCTACATACAAACATGGACCTACTGGAGATGATAGAAATAATGGGTCATTATGAAACCTATTGAATAACGAGGGCAAACAGCATGATACTAGTAACTGGATGACCGCAGAGCAGCACACACCCCCAGCCACATGACTGGGAGTGTTTACAATTAGTTGGCCTGATTCTCGGTGCAGCAACCGGTGTGTAAAGCTGCTGGTCACTGAAAACATGGATCTTTGTAATACCACTACCAGGCTCTGATCAGTGAATGATCACTTGTTGCTTTTTCTTTAATTCTGGAGCTATTATTGACAGTGTTGCTTAATACCAGGATTACATTTACTTGTAGATGTACGTGGACTCTGATTTGACTTTGAGCAAGGAAAATTGGATTGAAGACGATACTGAGTGCTTCATCTATAATATATACATGTACATGTAAGCAAGGATCTTTAAGTTGTCAGGTTGGTTTCAGTGTTTTCCATTATACATGTATCACATGTGCATCGATAGCTTGGAGAGTGTGAACTTTGTATTAATTGATACAAGTAATTGCCCTTTTTTTTGCTCGCAGCAGAAGATACATTTTCATAATGTATTTTTCAGACTGAGATTAGTGTTGGAAAGATATATGTTTGTTTTGTTTTGATTTATTTTGATTTATTTTGATGGGGGAGGCTCTTCATTTGTTTGTATGTTTGTATGTTTGTATGTTTGTATGGGATGCCCAGCTACCCTTATCCAGGGTACTGGCATAAAGGGGGGGGGGGGGGGGGGGGGGGGTGTAGGCACAAGCCTAACTGCATGTAGGTGAATGAAATATGAGGGGAAAAAGGATATTGAGTGAAAGGAGTGTGTGGAAGGATGTACATGTATCAACTTCTCTTCATATTGCCTTCATCCTCTATTCCTTCCTTTTTTTCTCGCTTTTTTCAGTTTTTCCTTTTCTTTTCAATTTTGTTTGGGTGGGGGTGTTGTGGGTGCTACTTTATTGATATCTTCTCCCGCTTTGTTTGCTTTGAAAGATGATTTATTTGCAGCTTTATGATACCTATGTGAGTTACATGTATGACCAACAAAAATGCAACAAATGTGAACGGGGGTTGGCACACTCTAGACCGCAAATATTTATATTTGCAAGTAGATTTTCATTCGTTTAAAAACGAATCCTTCTTGAATCGTGAGTCACTTGACCATAAAATTTCAAATACATTATATTATTAGACTTTGATATTGTAAATGATTCATAGGGAGTTATTAGACTTATGTAATTAGGTGGTCTGTCGTAGTCGACAGACCACCTCTTAATTTCGTCAGAATTTTCTTTATTATTTATTTATTTATTTATTATTTATTTTTATTTTTCCACCACTTTCTTGTTACCATGATTCCTCAATATCGGCTGAGTCAATTTTTATCAAAATCTCTACAGTTATGAGGACTTATAAGATCAAGGTCGGGTATCTATTTCAAGGTCATCAGGTCATCGTGACGTCATCCAGGCGCCATTTTGTGAAATCACATTATCAATCATATCTTCATAACGAGTCATCAAAAATAAACCATATTTGACACACATGAACTTCAGGTCAAGGGTCAACATAAAATGTCATTAAAATCCATGCGCGCATCATGACGCGCACGTACGCGCGCGTCAAAATTTTAAAATGCTTCAAATCACTTTTTAATCAAATTAGAGTATGGTTCAGGACATTTTACGCATTTTAAAATTTCCTGTCCGTGCGCGTCCGCGCGCGCGTTATGCGCGCACACAACGCGTAGAGAACGTAAAAACGCCGTTTTTTCGCATGTTTCATCTTCCTGATAATATTCTTGACAATTTCCAACTATTTACAGTCATTATCGACCTTCCATAATGTCGTACGCGCGCGTCAAACTTTCAAATTCGTGCGCACGTCAAAGGGCATTCTAATGCAAAAAGTGGTAAAAACATGCCCATCTAGAATTCGCCATAGCTCCTCAGAAGGGGCGGAAACCCCCCAATTTCTTTACATATTCTGAAAGCCTGTGAGTTGTAGATATGAATTCATGTAGAATTTTTGCCGATCTCATGTTCTAACGTCATCATATTTGCATATGAACTCAAAAAAGTGATTTTGAAAAAATTACGTCATCATTTTTGTATTCTTTTGATAATATTTCAGTAATAGGTGGTCGATTTTCTTCCAAATTTTGATATGTTATAGCTGAGACAATTCTCTACAAGATCATGCCAACTATCTTCCATTTTGATGACGTCATCACAGTGAAATTTTCAATTAAAGATGCCATGTCCGAATTTTCCCTATTTGCGTGTTATGTCTATGGAAGATGTTTTTTTTTCGAATCATGAATCTACATGACATTGTTCTCTGAGCTGTAGCTCAGTTATTTTTGGTCGTTTTCCTTCCAGATTTTAATATGTTGTAGCTGAGACTATAAGCTTTTATAAGTGTGGTCTCCAAATTTTGATCAGATGTCGGGATCATGCCCAATTTTGAACTACCAAATGGGATTTGAGAATCCCGTTTTTCGTTTACGTGTTATCTCTATGGGAAATATTTTGGTCTATCGGTAAAGCACATGACTACCATGGTCAAGGTACCTGGTTCGATCCCCGGGGCCGATTTTTTTTTTTTTTTTGCTTCTTTTTGCCTGTCATTTTAACATCCTCTTCGACTATTGTAACATAAAAAATCACAAATCATGTAATAACCTGTCTTATTTTCGGTATTATGTCTATTAGAAAGCAGTGTGCAGTAGTTTATGTACAACCCTATGGAAATTGTGATTTCCTGTATTAGAGCTATGGTGTTAATCTCCCAAGTATCCTGTATCATCATCATTATTATCATCACCGTCATGATCATCATCGCTACTATTATATCATCGCCATCATCATTATGTCATTATCATCATAATCACCGTTATCATCACCATAATCATTTTACAATGACCGTTACACATTTTGCTACATTCCTGTTCTCAGGAAGCATCTCCATTCATGGCATTCTTGACATCCTATCTTCTGTTTAGTATTTCCCCATTAATATGATCATCCTGATTACAATCATGATCGTGCCAATTTAAGGACAGACCACCTAATTCGTCCTCGTGACGAATTCGATTTCTAATTATACTTTTAAGTTTGTATAGATCTACAAAAGTAAATGTAAGTTTTTGATTTGTGATGGCTTAATTGTTGATGGCTGAAACTACTGTACATAGAGGGATGAAGTAAATGTACCTGTACTTTCAAATTGGTTACAGAATCTGCCATTTGTGCTCTTGCACAGATATACCTGCAGATCTGGGCCCTATTGCATATTTGGGACTTGCGGTTAAGTTTGATTTGCGATTAAACTTAAAGGGATACGCCACCAGGCGGCCGTGGGGAAAGTCAGGATTGTGTAAGCCCCATTCACTCGTACACAAAATCTGTGCGTGGAACGCGTCCGTTGGACTACTGGGATTACATTTTGACGCCCGAAGCCGACCGAATCTTGCACAAGAGCTCGAGCTCAGGCATGTCGCGCGGTGACCAGTCTATCCAAAGTTTGCTCCCCGCTGGGCAACGGCATGATCAGGTTACGATCAGGTGCCCTCTCGTGGCATAAAAAAGTCCACAATCTGCGGTTGAGTATACCTTTAACTTTTTATGAAGAGGATCCTCGTATTGCATTGAATATTACTGCAGAACTGAAACAAAAAAGTTCCTCATTCTTCTTATGTTTGCATAGCCCCTCAGTCTGACGGTTGGGTGCATCCACTTGGTTTAGTAATGCTCATTGTTCGATTCAAATGTATGCATGCGTACCAGGTACTGTTTAGCAAATATTGACATAAAGTTTCATGCTCCAAGAACACTTAAAGATTGATTCTATAAATTTATTGAAAAAAATAGGGAAGGTTTAATTATCAATTATGCATCGCAATTCGCAAACAATTGAGTCACTTCCATTTAATATAGAGTTGACATTATTGGCAGTGTTTACATAACTGTAATATTAAAGCCAGTTCATAAAATTTATGATTGGCACATGTGCAGCTAAAGGCCATTGGTACTGAGTACAATTGACCTCTATACACTTTCATAGTGTGTCCACCAGATGGGCGTGCACGTTTGTATTATGGTGATATCAGGGTCATTTTCACCATGTAACTGGCTTATTGTCGTTGTGCTATATTTAACACAGATATTCATTGATGATTTTTATTGTTTTCTCATACATGTATTGTTTGAATTACATAGTTATCCCTTATAGTGTCAGCAGATTTCCTTCAATGTAAATGTACATGTATATTGTATGTTGAAGTAAATCATGCTTTATTTTAATGTTATTTTG
This sequence comes from Heliocidaris erythrogramma, assembly GCA_025617745.1. Taxonomy (NCBI): domain Eukaryota; kingdom Metazoa; phylum Echinodermata; class Echinoidea; order Camarodonta; family Echinometridae; genus Heliocidaris; species Heliocidaris erythrogramma. The sequence goes on along the minus strand of CM046873.1, from coordinate 18,830,141 downwards.
ATTAGATTTTACTTTTCTAGAAAATTTTTTTGTTGGTCAAAAATAGAATTAGATACAATACATCTGTTTGTTAGGGTTAATCTTGTATGAAATGTTAGGATTTTTTTAAACAGGTTAAAGCAAATGATTAAGCACAGTTCTTTCCTTCTTTTTGTCACATTTTTTTTCTCAGTTTCATTTAGGTTTGATCAGTGTTTTATAAGCAAGCATCTGCATGAAAGTAATTGTCATTGATTTGCTACAAGGTTACCAGAAGGAACTTCAAACCCGACAGTTGCGTATTGGATACAGTTTCACCATTTGTGATTCTCATATTGCTGTCAGTGATCTCACCTTTCATGCAACAATATTCCCAGCATTTATCCATTTTATTTCAGACTTTCATTAATCCCTTTCTCTGATTAGTTTTATGCTCTCACCAAGAGCAACTTGTTATCAAGTTTGGATGAAGTCCAACTTCATGCGCCATTGTGTCCGAGACAGGTGATGTACCCCAATAACCCGGAAATTTGACGTGGTTGATAAAAGCAAACACAGAAAATCTATCAGGATATATAGAAACTCTGCATCCCCGTAGGCAAAGAAGTGAAAAGTGAATGGCGATGTTGTGACGTGCGTAAGGAAAAACCCTCCCACGTAATGAACTAAATATTGGATGACATCGAAGTGAAAGAAGTTCAAGCAACAATGCCATGCACGTGTTTACATTTTGAAATGGTATATTGATTAAACTTTTTTTTTTCTTTCACAAAGAAGACTTGGGAAGATTAATACAGGCATTAAGGAAGTCGGTTTGAAAGGTTACAGGAAGTGGGATACATATGTGGGTGTAGCTTTGCCATTTATCCCTACAGGGTTTTTAAAATTTGATACTTTATTTCTTCTTTTTTTTCTCCTGAGGAAATACATGTATATTTTCTAGATATTTGTATAGTTGTCAAAACTATAGATTCTGTCTGTCTGCTTTGAATGGCGTAGTAACATTCACTTATATGTAAAGACACATATGATCTAGATCCATTATTCTGCCAATGATATTTGACATTGATAATAATATTCTAAACGTTATGGCCAGAGTATTAAAGCTGTAATATGCATGGTTTTGAGCGCATTTTTTTCACACAAATTGACAAGTTAGAAAGTTATAGTCAACTTAAGCCGTGAAATGCATGGTTTTGAGTGTACTTTTAACACAAATTGACAGGTTTTTGGAGTTGTTTGTTTTAGTACACCAGGTATCTATGATTATATCCATTTTTTCTGGAAATCAACACTTTTCTCTTTACTCTGACTTTCTGCTTCCACCCAAGCCAACCTTCCTTGAAAGGTTACTCCCCTTTTATTATGTAGAAAGGAATTATGCTTGTCACAAATAAGTTAAAGAGAGAGAGAGATGCAAAACAATGTTATTGTAATTGATGTTGGCATATTTAGGGGATTTTTATTAGCTGAGGAATTTGATTGATATTTAAACAGTATATTTGCATTTGGAGATAGGCAAATAGACATCATGGCTGTTTGAGAAGCCATGCAGTCAAGTGTTCATTTCTAATGCATATTGTAAATTTATATGATTTCTGGGACATGTTTGTCTTTTTATCTGTCTTTTGTCCTTATAGTGTTCTGATTGCTATCTATCTGATATGATTCCTTTGTCATTATCTTTTACTATATCTTTTGCATTTTCATTCTGCCAAATTATTGATATATTTTCACATTCTCTGTCTCTCCCTATTCTCTTCAGATCTTCTTGTCTGTAATAATTGGTTTTCTTGTTACCTACATGTATCTCTTTATTCAGGTGTAGGCATGTAGGACAACCCTTTACTCCTCTCTCTCTCTCTCTCTCTCTCTCTGTGTCTCCTTTCCCCTCTCCCCCTCTCTCTCTCTAATCTACATGTACATCTCTATGAATCTTTAGCTATTTTGTGTACTTTTATACTCTTCTGCTACAGTGTATATTTCGCACTTATCTCTCTCTCTTTCTTTCTCTCTCTTTCTCTCTATCTCTCTTTCTCTCTCTCTCTCTTTCTTTCTTTCCCTCTCTCTCTCTTTCCCTCTCTCTCTCTTTCTTTCTCTCTCTCTCTTTCTTTCTTTCTCTTTCTCTTTCTCTCTTTCTCTCTCTAGTCTTTAAATTTAACCCTCATTGCTAATTTTTACTACCCTCTTATTTTCCAATCACGATGATATAACAATGCAATATTACAAACAAAACAGAATGATACAATGACATCAGAATATTGGGGAGTGGCTGGATGGCCTACTCAGCTATGTGCAAAATGGTTGAACAAGCAACATGTATGATCCAACTACTTGTATTTCTCGATCACTCCCCCCCTCTCTTTGATCAGATTGTGAGTCATACATGTAATGTACATGTATCATATGACAGCGCTTCTTTCAACCACTGACTTGTTCAACGAGTATAGAGGGCAGTGCACCAGCTGAAAGAAAACCAGTCTGAGCTCAGCCGTCGTCAGGACAAATGCCTCCTCTGATCGGGAAAGGTCCATTAGAACAGAAGGATGACTCCTTTCTAGTGATGTTCTCTCTTCTAATGATGTTGGGCCACTGCTTTTAGAGGTAATCTTGAGTGTTTGGAATTGCTATTAAACCATATTCAAGAAATTATTGTCAATACAGAATATTATGTGTGTACATGTATGAGAAGCTTTCTCAAAGTTTGATCCAGATTCACAAAGTGTCATTCTGCGAAATATCACAGAACAAATCTACTTTAATTTGGCTGGCTGTGGAAGTTTCAGGATGTTAAAGTGTTTCTGGTTTTAGACTTTTAGAATTTATAACAGTTATTGTGAATTATATGTGTTCATTTAAGAGTTGTTTTAGATGCCAGCAGAATATAAGCAAAGTTACAAAGCATGCCTGATATCGGATACATGGAATTCACACACACACACACACACACACAAACAAATAAATAAATGGACCGTGGAATTGTGTACTTTAGCCTACATGTATTCAGTTGATCGGTCTGATCAACTTATGTTCTCTCTTTATTAATGAACATTGTTATTTTAGAATTTCTATTTTAGATTTCTATTAGGCATAAACTTATTTGAAAAAGCTTAACTGTAGCCATGAATGTTTGGTATGAGTTCTGTTAGATTCTCTGAAGATAGAATATGGAATATGGAATATTCTATTCTATGGAAGATAGAATATGCTAGAATATGTACAACTCCAATTGTGAAAGCGTAACGATTTATCTCCCATGTGTTGTTAAATAGTCTTGTGATTTTTGTCTGTTATCTTATTCTTGTTTTGTTCATGTATTCGTCTAGTCTCTTCCTGTCTTTCTCTTTCTGTGTTCCTCCTAGATTAGATTCCATGTTTCATTGTAAATATTGTCATATTATTTTTCTCACGTATCTATACCATATATCACAATGTATGAAGTTTGTGTTCTTATTGTCTAGTTTTGCTAGTTTATGAGGAGCCTGATACAACAAGCCATGCTTCTACCAGGCTACCTCGTCTTTCTGAAGAATATTTTTGAATTATGATACCTCTGTAATATTAATGATGTATGTTTGTATTGCAATTACCAATGTCACGAACGTTGTAAAAGCAGGAATTTCTACGGGAAGACAAATAAATACAATACAATACAAATATATATGTATTCTCATCTTTGCCAGGACTCAACCATCTCCTCAAACTACGAGAGGCAAGCTCCATCACGATGACCTCAGCTCCTGGCTGAACAGTCCCTGGTTTCCTTGGGACCATTCTACCTAAATGCTTAGGATTATCAGAGATCCCATTGCCAGCAGCGGGACAGCTGTTGTTGGGGCTTCACGGCCGGTCAAGACTGTATGGAATGGCCTGTGAAACCGAGTGGGCTGTAAAGAAAATCCTTCAGATATCGCCCGTTGTCCAGCGAAGAAAAGTTTTTTGACCCACCAGAGGTGAGTTACTTGTACATGTGCATGTGTAATCTATGGTGCTGTTGTAGTTTCTATCAGTATGATAAAACTAAAAGGATAGACATTCCATATGAAATGAACATGGAAGAGAAATGTGAGTACACAAAGAGTAGATTTCTCTCCAGGGGAAAAACGGCAGGATTCAAATGAGGCTCTGAGGTAGTTCTGTAATCAAAATGTTAACACTGTAAATCGATGTTGCTGAAAATTGAGCACTTGATGGGTATATATGGGACGACACACATGCACCGTAAAAAATTGTTCCAATGTGGGGAACTCTTTCCTCCACCGGTGTAGCCAAGGTGGGGGCCTGTTCCCCCCAGGTGCCCCCTATGAAAAATCCAGACCCATCACCAATTTAGTGATCTGCACAATTTACTGTCCTATTATAACCCCTTTCCCCTTGAAAAAAAATGTTCATTAACTTACCCCCCCCCCCACGAACTACAATGATGATGTCACAATACCCACCCCCTCCACGTCATGCAGCAAAACTGGACAACTAAACTACCTCTTGTGCCCCCCACCCCCCCCCCCCCCCCACATACATGTAAAGGCGATCCCCTCAGTGCCCCCTACCGAAAAAATCCTGGCTACGCCGCTGCTTTCATCTACAAGCCGGAATCTTCTTTTATCCTTGATGTTGAGTGATTTTTATAAACCAAGATACCAAGCATCTTATCTGGCTATTTCCTATGTATATGTTGTGGCAGGTCACAGGGCCCACATGAAACAGCATCTGAACATGTGGATATGCACTACAAAATAAATACAAGTAATTTTTATCCTGATGGAGCTCTCAGCTCTGTTAAATCCAGAAGCCAGAATCTTCTTTTATCATCTTTTGATGTTGAGTAATGTAAACCAAGATATTGATCATCTATGGATATTCTATCTAGCTATTTCCTTTACATGTAGTATGTTATGATGGACCACATAATATATGAAAACATGTTGACATGTACTGCAAAATCAGCCCACATAATAGTATTTTAAGACAACTCTGTTATACAGAAGCTCGAATCTTCTTGATGTCCATGAAATTCCAACCAAAATAGCAATTATCTTTGTTGCTACATGTACATACATGGATGTGGAGTAAGTTTAAATAACAAATAAATACCATAATCATTTTGAAGAATAATATGTGAATGTAGCTCTGTCGTGAATGTTATCCAGATGCCAGAATTTTTTTTTTAAATCCTTGATGTTGAGTAATTCAAACCAAGATACCAATAATCTATCTGGGGAGCATTTCATCAAGTGTTTTGTCAGTGATTTTTACTAACAAATTTGCTCTCAGCCAATCAGATGCAAGGATTTCAGTAGCTTATAACAGTTGTCGGTAAAACTCACCGACAAAACGCTTGATGAAACGCTCCCCTGGCTATTTACCTGAATGTTGTGGGAGGCCACATAATATCAAAACATATTGATGACATGTACGGCAAAAATAGCTAAAGAATGATATGTGAACGGAAGCTTGTCATCTAAGTTACATGTGCATGTATAGTAGAAGCTAAAGCCTTTTCTTTTCTTTAATCCTTGATGTTGAGTGATACCGATAATCTATCTGGCTATTTACCTGGCTGTGGTAAAGGAATTGGCTGTAATCAGGAAGCTTATTCGCACGTATGTGACCATGAATGAGATATTTTATAGCAGACCTCATCCTCACAATACACTCAACTTAAATGGTACAGTCAAACCTGCTTTAGCGACCACCTGTATAGAAAGACCACCTGTCTATAAAGACCACAATGTTTGTTTCCCTTGAAAAGTGTTTCTCATTGAAACATGTATTAGAGGAACCTGTACATACAGACCACCTGCTCATAAAGACCACTTTTCTTGTCCTCCTTGAGCGGTCTTTATAGACAGGTTTCACTGTACATGTATAATGCATTATTTTTGTATTAAAGGAACCTCAAAATTTAGCAGAAATAGATGTGTGAACCCTGCTTATTAAAAAAGCATGCACATCTACAGTAGAGCAGTCATTTCATTCTTGTATCAAAAGAGAAGTGCTTCTTTCACATCTTTTCATATGTTTAGCTTTTCATGGCGTTTCTCCCTCAAATGTTATGTCAGGTATTGCACTAAAAATGCATTTTAACACTTATGAATTTTGTTATTTCAAGGACAATATTAACTGGGTGTTTGCCTTTCTGGGCTGTCTTACTGTAAATATTTTTGACGGATTTATTGTTTGTATAGATCTCCCATGGATAAAGAATTTATTAGCTTTCTACATATACATGTAGGCTGTTCATGCAGAGAAATGGTGAAGACCTTGAAATATATTTTTTCAACCTCTGATTTGCGAGTAGGGAAGAATTAAAGGATTTTGTTACAGTACTGAGGATGGAAATATGCATGTATATACATGTACATGTAGTTTGGTACTTTGGTATCAAAGCAGAATTTTGCATCGAACAAATCAATTCATCTGCAATTAGGTAGTTTCTAAACTCTCTTTAACTCATGATCGACAGCATAATTACCTGAGACATCAAGAAAACAGGATGTCTTTGAGCTATTGATGACTTCCAAGTAGGAAGAACATGTAATTCCTTATGTCATCCCTAGGAATTAGGGTCAAGGAAATAAAGGATCCCCTGTGAGGAGGATATGTATTCATTGCCCCGGGGAAACTTGAAAGAGGATACTGCAGGAAGTTAGCATTTTTTTGCTGGCTTTGAGTAGTACTACGTGTGCATGTTCATGTAGGTAAAGAAAGTGACCAAGCGAGAGCACTGCAGCGTATGACATGGGTTGGGGTCAGCTCTCCCCCCCCCCCCCAATTTGAAAAGAGTTCTGCAGCCTCTGTGGGAGATGGCTGATAATAGAGGAGAGAGAGAGAGAGAGAGAGGGAGGAGAAGGGAGAAAGCTAGAGAGACAGACAGAGATAGGAGGGGGAGAGGCAGAGAGATGGAAAGAGAGAGAAAGAAGGGAGGGGGGCAGGGCGGGGGCGGGGATTAGCTGAACTGAGAAAGAGGGAGAGAAATAGAGAGGGTTAGAGAGAGAGAAAGAGAGAGAGAGAGAGTGGTGGAGATGGAGAGGGGGGAAGAGAAGTTCAGATGAAGGGGATGAGAGATGGGACAGAGAGAGAGAGAGAGAGAGAAATAGAAAAAGCAAACCAGAGTTAGACCCCTAGATACATGTACCTCTGAAAGTGGACTGAGGCTGCCTCTGGCTCAACATAGCCTGTGTGTGTGTGTGTGTGTGTGTGTGTGTGTAATTGGGTTTTTACAGACGTGTATCAATCAGATATGAATATTTATGTCTGGGACCGACCTTTAACGTCACCATCCGAAAGACGTGACTCAGTCTCGAACCTGGGTCCGCTGAATCAGTTTATAACTTCCACTGGTAGCTGGATTACAGGTGCACGCCACAACGCCCAGTTGCTCCGGGGCCACCTTTAAAAGCTGACGCATGTGTAACAGGGGTCAGAGACACATATATTAAATTCTCGAGGTAGAGAGGGGGAGGGGATGTGGCAGCGAGAATGTCAAACCAAATTTGCTGAATAATTTACTAGAATGATGAAAAGGTCAAACAATTCTATCAATTTCCTGACAGAAACAGGGATGCCACTTTTCAGACAACAGTAGGAATTCCTACTTTTTCAACATATTTTTAGCCATAGAAAACCACTTTTTATGTATGCAAGGGCCAATTCTAGATGACTTTTCCTACTTTTTTATCAATTCTAAATAAAAGGGGGAGGGGTGTCGCTCCTCCTGTTAGGACTTTGATTACTGTAGTATACACATGTGATCTTAGACCCCTCTGTCTTGTAAAAATGGAGATTACTCTAGATGGCCAACTTGTAGTTATGGAAGATAAATCTAATTTTCTGCTTCTGTACATGTACGCAAAGGTGCAGTATTAAAATAGGTCTTCTCTTTTGGACTAGTAAATAATAAATGTACGAATGCATGCCTTTAAAAAGGGAAAGCACACCCTGATTACAAGTTGGGTTACAAGATGTGTCACGGAGTTGCCAATTTGTGTTCGATTAATTACAACTTTAAAAATTCGTAACTTTATGTCTTGCTTTTTATGTTTGTCTTTTTGCCTCTGACGAAGATTCTGCTAGGATCGAAAGCTCAGGCCCCTTTTGACTCCTACTTTATTTCTTATCATATTTTGCTCAAACCTTCACTGATCTGTTTCTTTAATTTGTGTGCTTTTATTCAAATCAACTAAATACAGGGGTGGACTTTCCCTTTAAGCAATAGAGCTCAGTAAACTATGGTAAAGGAGTGACATATATGCTACCTTTATGGCTAATTGGGCCTTTCTAAATTCTAGGGCCCATATAAGTATGTCATGTGGAACATAAATTCCAATTATATGGTCCATATAATCAATCAATAATGTTTCCATTACAATAATATACATGTAGATCTGAATATCAACAGCTAGTACCCAGAATGACGGTAATAGGTAAAGAACAAAACTTCTAATCATTTCAGCAATGTGGGTAAGCATTGGAGTACCATTGTAAATCACTACAGGAGTGCTTTTATTAAGAAATTGATAATCCTCTCTAGAAATCCAAGTAATGCTGTTTGTCTTGCCTGTTGGCTGCCCATGAGGGAGTGCTTTAACTCTCGGATCAGGAGTGTCGAGCTCTCTGGTGACAGAGAGCGATCATAAATTCTCTTGAAACGAGTTCATGGGAATCTGGCACGCGCTTTGGCTGCAAGTGATGACGCTCCAAAATATTTACAAGGACGTGTATATAGACAAACATGTATTAAATGGCTAATCTCATAAGAATGTAATTGGTAATTGTTAATACAGACATGGATTTAGCTGTTAAATAGTTTTAAAGAAAGTGTAGCATTTTTGTTTTCGGGAATAAAAGCCTTTTTGGTATACTTGTAGAGAGAGAGAGAGAGAAAGAGAGAGAATGAGAGAAGGGAGGGAGAGGGAAGGAGAAAAATGGGACGTTGGTTAGAGAGGGAATCGAAAGAGAGAGAGAGATACATGTAGAGAGAAAGAGAGAAGGGGAGGGACAGAGAGAGAGGGAGAGAGAGGGAGAGAGAGGGAGAAAGAGAGAGAGAGAGAGAGAAAGAAACCGACGGACGCTATTTTCACCTTACAATACTCCCGCATACTTCCATTCCTTTCTCTCGAACTTTCTTGATTGTATTATGGAGAATGCGTCATCAGAGAGTCCGGATTGCTCCCGTGAACTCTCAGTGAGGTAAGGTTTTAATGAGCTCGATGAATCTTTGAACTCGAAAAGTGAAGATGCGTGTACAGTGACGGGTTAATAGGGCAATTGTAGAATGATATTTAATTCCTTACTCCCTCCATCCAACAACATAAATCATCGCAAACATTCAATTCAGGTGTCTAAATTACCCTCAAATCTTTGCCTCTGCATGCTGTATCTTGATCTCTGATGTCATCAGTCAAACACGTTAATATTCAAAACAAATTATCAGTTTACATATTGATATCATATATGAATCTTTGAACTCTAGGGGTGAATAATGCACACAGTGTTGGGTTAGGGCAATTGTAGAATGATATTTGATTACTTTTTTACTCAATCCACCCAACAACATAAATCATCGAACATGATGGTAAATCATGGTAAAACTTGAACAGAGCCATCTTACAGTGACTGCTAAATTAAGATTATAATTTGAAAATTAATTGCATTTTATTTTGAATTTTGACAAACAGCTTTTTTGGATAATGTACATGTAGGCACACTTTATATTTCAAACTATAATTTTTGACTTGTGCAATTATGGAAACTTACCTACAGGGTCATTCTAAGCTTTTAAAAACTAGAATGGGGCATGATGGGAAAATGAGAGGCATAGACACTTCTCAAATTCTGTTACAAGATGGTGCAATTAGGGGCTTCAGTTTACTGTCACTTTAAAGTGTACCAATCACCTGAAAATATAAATTGAGTACAGCTAAAATCAACCTCAAAGAACTTTATCTGGCATGCTATAGGTCAACAGTTAGGAGTATGAAGGAAATAAGGATAACATGAATATAATGCCCACGTGGAACCGAAGTCCGTGCGAGCCCTTATGGTGGCGTGCATGTACGGGTGCGTCGAGTTGTCTCCTCATGAGTAGAGTGTAATTAAAATTGTATCTGGCCTTTATATAGAATTAATATTTGATCCCATATTTTGAATATAGTATAACTTATCTCTCAATCGATGATATGTAGGTAAGCCTTTGGGAAAGATCGTCAGGACAGGTGATATAGATTTTCGGATGAGCGTTGACAAGATGAACCAGAGCTTAGATAAACCAGGGAATTGAAAAAAGATGTCGCCATACATTAAGATGGATAAAGCAGTAAGATTACTGTTGATTTTTTTATTTTGTTCAAAGTATAATGATATTTTTGATAACAAAGAACTTTTCTCTGGAATGAACTTCATATTTGTTTCCAATGTTACATACCTTTGTCAATGTAGTCTACATCTTTGCTCATGTGTCATGTCATTAGCAGGGACTGCATTTCAGAAAATGTTGGTCCTTTATACTAATTGTGCTTTTTTTGTTTGGTTTGTTTGGTTGTTTGATCTGTAACCCTGCAAATAACAGGAAATTAATAGACATATTGGAAGTTGGAAGTATAAATGACTTTTCTAGGAGAGAAAATATATCTATCAGCTTTTTGGAGTGTGGTTGATTGTCTTCATGACATGGATGACCATACCCTTAGTTTGATAAAATGGTAAAAATACATACTTTTTTTTCTTCAAAGTAATCCTCTTCTTTGGCCTTTGGGATGGGTTTTATGTACATGTATTTCCAACAAATTCTATATAAGGCATATTTAGCAGCTTTTCAAAATGTGGTTGATTTTCTTCTTGACCTTGTGTGACCTTGGACATATTTCTAGCACTGACTTCAGATCTGTGGAATGCAAGGGGATGCCACTATTACTGTAGCCTTTCCCTTTTAGGAATTCAGACCTTGCAAGCTTTCTTAAGGCTGGTGTGAGAGTCTTGCTTTGTGTTGATTGCAGGCACAATTCATATTGGTCATGACTATCCATGGCAAAGGGTCTGAACTATTGGATCCAGCAGACTACCACATGTTTACCGGTTCATGATCTTCTACATGTGATGATGTGGCATTACTATTGAATGGAAGAATCTTGTTTTTCTTTTCATAACATTTTGAAAGGTCTTCCTTGAGGTACAGTGTAATGGTAATAAAGTGAGGCAAAAAAGTAGTCAAAATGGCAAGGGGGCTGAAAAGAAACAAATAAACTGGGAAGTCATTTTATTTAGCCTGTAAGACCAAATAAGATTAATTCCTAGTGTCTCGTCCCATCCTTCCTTTTTTCGTCCCGCCTCCTTTTTTTGTTATTTGAATGTTTTTAAAATGAGATATACATGTATAATTTGACTCTGAGAACATCTCAGAAACGAGGTAAGAAAAATCATGGAATATGATGCGATTTCACCATGAATTAAGCCTGTGAATTGTACAAATAAAGTAGAATTAATATAGAAAACTTGTGTTGACATCAACCTAATAGCATTTGTATATGTACAGAAAAAAATATCAAATATTCAATAACGTAGATCCCCCTCTTCCTCATTTTCGAAAAAATCTGGACAAGAATCAAGAAATCAGTTTTACTTTGCCTAATACAAGGCAACAGGCCGCAGTGGACAGACATCAGCTTGTGGGAACAACTCCTTACAGCTGTCCCAACTCTAACTGGTGGTTTGCATGCACTGAAGGGCTATCTCAAATACCAGTGATGATTAATGCATTCTCAGAAGGCCTGGAGTTAGAAGGTCGACTCAATTATCTCTCCATGGGTGCTAGCGCTGGATGCTGCACCGGGAGGATAGCATCCCTGCCTGTGATTGCCTCCACAGATCTTTATTACGTGAGCTTGCACCACGCCGGCGACGGGGCATTCGCAGCAAGAGAGCGGGAGTGCGTGGATGCTCGTAGGGGACTCTGCAGTAGAGTGTAGGTGGTCGTGGACGTTTCATTAGCATAAAACATGCTCCATTCCCCTGTCTAAATTGAAACATTGAACTCGGTGTACCCTCCACTGGAATGACTCTTAATATCTGAGTAGCAGCAATCTGTAGCTGGACTGCAGAAAGGAGGAGTTCTTTTTACCGGATACAAGTTACAACATGTCAATGCCTGCCTGTTGGTTTTATTCTGCTGCTTCTTGATCTTGGTGCTGTAAAATGTAGCCAACAAGGAATTATTAAGGTTTAGGATGTCACCATCTATAATTCCTTTTTACTAATGGTGAGTCACTCACATACCTTTCAACGCAACTTTGCCATCAATTTTTTTTCCAAGTTGGATGATTAATTAAATCAGGATTAAATAGATGTACATGTACATTAGTGTTTATTAGTGATTTGCAGGATAATGTGTGAGGATTCTAGTATTTCATTGTTTTATACGTTGTGCAGTAATCGCTTGCTGATTTATTATTTTTTATTAATAGAAATTTGGGGATTTACAGCATAGATTATTGCACACTTGCACTCAATTCAAGGTCATCAGTGGTTTTGTGAGCCCATTCAATTAATTTGGTTGTGTATTTTCTTTGCTAACATTTTGTTTGCTTTTGATCAAGTCAACTACTGTATCAAATCAACTTGCTGTTTAGGCTACATTGTCTTTTTTTCGTATCTTTTCATGACAACTCTTATTGATTCTTTATGCTTGATTCTATCTTCTTCATTACATCTCTCTCTTTTTCATTACATGTGTACATGTATGTTTTCTCCTTTCCCCCTCCCCCTTGGTATCTCTCTCTCTCTCTCTTTCACCCTCCTTTTCTTTTTCTGCTCTACAGTATCTCTGTCTCATCTTCCTATTCCCTCCCTTTCTAACAACGCTCCCTTCTCTTTCTGTACCCCTCCCTCTTTCCTCTCTGTGTGTATGAATTATTTTCTCTCTCCTGTTTTTTTTTTGTCAATAATAATAATAGCTGTTTGTTTTATAGTGCCTTACCAGTTACAATGTAACCGACCAAAGCACTTACAGCATTATTACCCCGGTCACTGGATTCAGTTGCGATGTTGCACATTACAGTGCACATTCTCCACTCCTGGGGAGCATTCCAGCCAGTCACTTGTTTCTTTCTCTCTTTCTCTCACTTTCTTCCTTTTATTTGTATTCTTTTAAATATTCCTTCCCCTCTATTGTCTCTCCAGCATGACTGCCCCTCTTCACCCTTTTTTTATAATTTATGTTCTTCTTTCTGTCCCTTATTTTCAGTCTGCTGTTTTTTTTTCTCTTTCTCTCTTCTCTCTCTCTCTCTCTCCCCCAACAGCGTGATGACTCTTCTACGCATTAGTCGTAAAGGTCGAATGGCCAAACTCGTATATGTCTCACATCGCCCCGCTGTTGAATTAATCCAGTGATACTCCGGCCCCTCTATATCTAGCTCCATACTTTTGCGCCACTGTGCCATTCCCAATACGGACCTACAATGTAGCTAAAGAAGAAAAAAAATGACTTGAAAATATCTTTGCAAAACTAAAAACAAAATGAAAAGACTGGAAAATATCTTTGCAAAACTAAAAAAAAAAAAAATTATATTCCCCTCATAAAGTGAACTACATGGAGACCGACATATATTTTACATACATGTTAATGCAATGTCAGTAGCATTATTAGCAGCACGTACATTGGAAACTCGCTATAAAGAGCTCTGATACAAGGTTCCTCATATAACAAGGTAATTTTACTTGTCCCAGGTCTTTATGTTCATTGTTTTTTTTTACTCTGATATGAGGAGATTCCTGATATAACAAGGGAATTTTTTCATGGTCCCAAGGTCCTTGTTATAGTGAGTTTCCATTGTACGACATCCAAGAACTCAAACATTAGTTGAAATGGTTCTTTTATGCAAAATTTTAGATCTCTTAATCAGTGGATGTGTTTGAGAAGATTTCATGTACACTTTATTAATGTTTATGTATTTATGCCATACTGATTATTTTAAACTACAATAGGATTTGGAGGAAAGTATTTTTTAAGAAGCAAAGTATAACATTTATTAAAGAGGTAAATTATCCATGCATTGTAAATCTATCTTAAATTGCATGAATAATAAATTGAAAAGTTTGAGACTATAAAAGATGAAATAGTCGGCCTAGATATAAAAAGAGAATCACAGCAGCAATAAATTGTACTAAGACAAAGGAAAATAGGAAAATGAAATAGAATGAATTAAAAAAATGGAATTGAAAAATGAAACTACATGTAGCTTTTGTAATTGAAAATATAGAAATGGGTATAATTTGTTGAGAGAGGTACAGTTTTCATACACATGTAGATATATTTCTATAAATAGTTGAATCTCCATGAGAGAGAGAGCGCAGCAGGTTGCAATGTTTTTGCATTGAACTACATGATGGCCTGTCAGGCTTTGATGAAAACAACCCGGCAGACAGAACTGGATACCATTTAACATTTATTTTTGACATGGTTGCAAAAATAGTTAAATTGGTTATTAATTTGGCCGAGAATGAATGTAAAAATACACCTGAAAGTTTATTTATTGCAAAAGAGATATTTATGTTATTGAGAGAAAATAGGTATTTTAGTCTTACTGTGGTACAAATAAATATAAAGCCATATCTGTAGATATCATCAATTTAGTATCTAGAGGAGTAGTGTAAAATGAATCTGATATTTATTATCACTAGCTATATTGAATTTGTCAACATCTTTTGAACTGCATTGACATGTATCAATAAGTATTTTCAGAAGTTAAATTGTACCTTTAATCATTGGCGGAATTTGTTAGGGGGGGGGGGGGCAACTGGCTCCGTACCAAGTACGCAATACAGTCAAACCGGCTTTAGCAACCACCTGTACATAGGAAGACCACCTGTCTATAAAGACCACAATTTTTGTTTCCCTTGAAAAGTGTTTCTCATTGAGACTTGTATTAAAGGAACCTGTACATAAGGACCACCTGCTCATAAAGACCACTTTTCTTGTCTCCTTTGAGCGGTCATTATGGACAGGTTTCACTGTATAAAGAATGTGCTCTCCTTCAAAGTTTTCAACACTCAAAGCATCTGACAGTGTTAGTATTTTTTTCATTTTTGCTTGTCAGGAATATTTTCCAGAATCATGCCCCTCCCTCCTTTTACAAAATCCTGGATCCACCCCAGCTTATAATGATGAGATACCAAATGGTAAAAGTGCATTGACGTATGAATTTTTATTCTACTATATGTACCATGGTAATTAAACACTTCTTCATTTTTAATTTAGCTTTGTAAGTCATTCTTAAGAACTCCCATATTAATCCTTTCTACACCAGTGCAGCATGGTGTGTACATGTAAATTGCATTTTTTTGCCGTAGCAAACATACATTTGCATTTTGCCACTCTGCGTGACATTTTAAAGTTTTTGTTTTCTTTTGAAGAGGACATTTATATAGAAGACTATTGTTATGCCTCCGCCCACCGAAGGTGGGTGCCGGAGGCATTATGTTTTCGGGTTGTCCGTCCGTCCGTCCGTGCGTCCGTCCGTGCGTCCGTCCGTGCGTCCGTCCGTCCGTGCGTCCGTCCGTGCGTCCGTCCGTCCCACTTCTCGTTACCGCGATATCTGAAGAATCATTTGAGGTAGGAACCTCAAACTTGGTACTAGTATGTATACCCATACGAAGATGAACTGATTAGATTTTGGGGTAAGTAGGTCAAAGGTCAGAGGTCACAGAGGTCAATTTACATGAAATTACATAAGAATTCTTGGTTTTTAGCACCGTTACCACGATATCTCAAGAACTATCTGAGGTGAGAACTTCAAACTTGGTACCAGTATGTATCCCCATAGAAAGATGAACTGATTAGATTTTGGGGTAAGTAGGTCAAAGGTCAGAGGTCACAGAGGTCAATTTACATGAAATTACATGGAATTACTGGTTTTTAGCACCGTTACCGCGATATCTCAAGAACTATCTGAGGTGAGAACTTCAAACTTGGTACCAGTATGTATCCCCATACGAAGATGAACTGATTAGATTTTGGGGTAAGTAGGTCAAAGGTCAGAGGTCACAGAGGTCAATTTACATGAAATTACATAAGAATTCTTGGTTTTTAGCACCGTTACCACGATATCTCAAGAACTATCTGAGGTGAGAACTTCAAACTTGGTACCAGTATGTATCCCCATACAAAGATGAACTGATTAGATTTTGGGGTAAGTAGGTCAAAGGTCAGAGGTCACAGAGGTCAATTTACATGAAATTACATGGAATTACTGGTTTTTAGCACCGTTACCGCGATATCTCAAGAACTATCTGAGGTGAGAACTTCAAACTTGGTACCAGTATGTATCCCCATACGAAGATGAACTGATTAGATTTTGGGGTAAGTAGGTCAAAGGTCAGAGGTCACAGAGGTCAATTTACATGAAATTACATAAGAATTCTTGGTTTTTAGCACCGTTACCACGATATCTCAAGAACTATCTGAGGTGAGAACTTCAAACTTGGTACCAGTATGTATCCCCATACAAAGATGAACTGATTAGATTTTGGGGTAAGTAGGTCAAAGGTCAGAGGTCACAGAGGTCAATTTACATGAAATTACATGGAATTAGTGGTTTTTACCACCGTTACCGCGATATCTCAAGAACTATCTGAGGTGAGAACTTCAAACTTGGTACCAGTATGTATCCCCATAGAAAGATGAACTGATTAGATTTTGGGGTAAGTAGGTCAAAGGTCAGAGGTCACAGAGGTCAATTTACATGAAATTACATGGAATTACTGGTTTTTAGCACCGTTACCGCGATATCTCAAGAACTATCTGAGGTGAGAACTTCAAACTTGGTACCAGTATGTATCCCCATACAAAGATGAACTGATTAGATTTTGGGGTAAGTAGGTCAAAGGTCAGAGGTCACAGAGGTCAATTTACATGAAATTACATGGAATTAGTGGTTTTTACCACCGTTACCGCGATATCTCAAGAACTATCTGAGGTGAGAACTTCAAACTTGGTACCAGTATGTATCCCCATAGAAAGATGAACTGATTAGATTTTGGGGTAAGTAGGTCAAAGGTCAGAGGTCACAGAGGTCAATTTACCTGAAATTACATAAAAATTCTTGGTTTTTAGCACCGTTACCACGATATCTCGAACTGTTCGAGGTAAGAACTTCAAACTTGGTACTAGTATGTTACCGTATACGAAGATGAACTGATTAGATTTTGGGGTAGGTAGGTCAAAGTTCAAAGGTCACAGAGGTCAATTTACATGAAATTACATGGAATTAGTGGTTTTTACCACCGTTACCGCGATATCTCAAGAACTATCTGAGGTGAGAACTTCAAACTTGGTACCAGTATGCATACCCATAGAAAGATGAACTGATTAGATTTTTGGGTAAGTAGGTCAGAGGTCACAGAGGTCAATTTACATAAAATTACATGAAATTACTGGTTTTTAGCCTTGTTATCAAATATTTCTAGTTTTATATGAAAATGAAATGAAATAAATTTTTCTGTCTCCTGTGCATTTTAAGTGAAAAGATTTGTCATTTTGTTGGACCAGTCCTTTTTAGAGTGTACATGTATGCCATACATTTCCAATCTGGTGATGGCGGAGGCATAAATTCCGACCGCGCGCGGTCGAATATTCATCTAGTTCATTTTGAACTACCAAGGAATAAAAATAGTATAATTGATAAACGTGACGTTGTTTATGGCATTTATTGGAGCCGTCTAATTGTGTTTGTTGACCTATTGGCTATACTGTGTGGGTACATAGAATAGATGTGGGCGTGACATGGGAAGGTTTTTTTCATACTACATGAAGGATCAGTGGTGTAGGGGGGGGGGGTCAGATGCATGGGAGCATGTGCCTCCAGATTGAATGCAGGAAAAGAAAGTGGAAAAAGGAAAGAAAGAGAGCATGTTAGGAAAAGAAAGTAAGAATGTGAAAGGAGAGGATAGTACCCCATCCACACCCTCCCATTGGAGGCCACATCTTACCCCACCCTTCCCAAACTTGATTGCCTCGATCGTTCTTTCGCGCTTCATCCACTTTTCAGAGGTAGCATTGAGAACTACATGTACATGCATGCTATCATTCTCCACTCTTACATGTATCATTTTTTTGTTGTTGTATGGTGTAAAGGGCCTATATGGAACTGTATTATTTCTATCACAACTTTTTTATTGAGAAAGGTAGTACCGTATGTGCGAGATGGAGCTATTTTATAATATAATAATAATTATTTATAATAATAATAATAATAACTACATTTATATTGCACACATATCCATCCCAGGGGATGCTCAAGGCGCCTACAGAGTACCATTATTACCCTGGCTTTAGCCCAGCTGCCCTAAGGCGCTGAAAGCATTCAAGGAATAAATTCCTACCATGTACCCATTTACTACATCTGGGTGGAGAGTGGCAAAGGTGGATTAATGTCTTACCAAAGGACATTAGTTCTGTGTGGAACTCGAACCACGAGCCATGAGATCCACATGTAATATGTCAGTATATCTGAAGACTTTATCAAGCTGATCAATAGCCCTCCTAGAGCATGGAACAGACAAAATATTATTATTTTTATGTCAATTTATATATTCACAAATCTATAACACAATTCTAAAATACTTATATTGGAATATACCTTGGACTTTGCCCTTATTGCAAGCAAACTACAGCTCTCTCGCTTGCCACCATATTGTTTTCCTTTCATATTGCTCACTCTGACGTAAATATATCGCTCTGTTTCTGGGTGAAAGAACTGGCACAAAAGATAATTACCAGTCCTCTCACTCTCTTTCCCTTTCTGCTTTAATCTCGACTGGATATGATTGTAAACAGGCCCCTGGAATTTTCCAAAGTACAAAAGACTGGAAATGAATGGCAGAATAAGAAGAAATATTCTACATGTTTGTATATATATGTGCAAGATAAAGAAGATATTGCCTGTTTGGAGCTAGAACAGCATTATCTCTGTACAAATGATTGGGGACTTGACGCCCTTCTAGCTCCAAACAGACGATATTCTTTTATAATTCGAGCTACTGACTTCTAGACATTGCTGTGCTGTGTAGTTTTGAAGTTGGATATTGAAATATTAGTGACGGGTTTTGAGGGAGATTACATTTAGGCCTACGTTGCCCAAGAATATCACAATAAGCCAGATCGTAATTAGTTGATGTTGCAAATGACCCTGAAATGACCCCATTTTGTACGCGCACATGCTTTTGTTTTGCTGGACCCGCTTCTTGTTTAACCTGTTGAATACTGAATTCTGTAATTCCCATAGGCTTTGTACAGGGACCACCCGGTTCCCGTTGGCAACGGGTTCACAAGTAAAATCATACTGGTGCGCACATCGTGAAAGCATATAAAGGTCACTTGTATTCGGTACAAATGAGCTTTATCTGCACACGCGCTAATTGTAATTACGAACTGGCTTAATATTGCCCGAGTCGAAAATGAGGAAATATGGTTAATATTGAGCGCAATATATGTAGTCTTCAGCTCTCAAATCACCCCAAATATGGGCCTAGAGTACAACATTTGGAAATTAACTCTTTCAGTGCCAATATCACATATATGTGACAGATAGACTTGTCATTTTCATTCACCAATTGCTCGACCACAGGAAAGGTACATGTATATGGTGGTCAATGTATATCAAAATTTTGAGCATAAATCAAGCATTCTAAATATATGATTATTATGCTACCGTATAAATTTTTCAGAGAAAATTGCAGATTTTAAAAAGATATTACTTTATTCCAACATTAAACAATAGTAAATAAATGAGAAACAAAAAATAATGGACAAAAAAGAAACTCAACTGTAATTTTCAGTAATTCTTATCCATAAAGTTGGATAAAGTAATAATGTTTGATATCATAAGAAATGATAATAAATTGTCTACAATTTTTGTACACAATATTTTGTGAAATAATAGATGGTTAATGAAACGCAGACATTTGAAATGTAGCATTGATCACATTTTGGTAAAGTTTTGAGGAGAGCTAAACCCCTTGGCACAGTAAGAGTTAAGGTAGCATGCAACGTAATTAATGTTTTAAGCAAAATAATTTCTCATTAACTGATCTTATAGAATTTAATATATTCAGGAAACAACTAAGATGAGCTCACCTACAATATTCAGATCAAGTTGTATGCGGACAGATTCATAACCCTGTATATTGCTATTTGTGTAATATGGTCATTCCTTAAATAGATAGTGATCTTGAAACTGAAGCACTCTGTCAAGATCATTCTCTTTTTTTTCTGCATCTATATGAAGTGCTTTTAGGCATCCCTGATCTCTCTCTCTCTCTCTCTCTGTCTCTTTTTCCCTTTCACATTCCCTTTCCTATACATGTGGAGAGAGTTTATTCTGTCACTATTTGTGTACTTTGATGTTGTAGCATGATCATCTATTATCATTCCTTAAATAGAAACTCAAGCACTCGGTCAACTGCTATATACAAAGCATTTTTATTTTTGGTCCGTCTCTTATCGCTCTTTTTCTCTTAACCCTTCACTTTTAACAAATTGTATGCGTCCAGAGTTGCAGTATACATGTAGTCATGTAACTGTTCTGTCCTTCCTTAAGAAAAAAATGTCCTGAATATCAAGCACTCTGTCAAGCTCATTCTCTTTTGTTCATTTTTATGAAGTGCTTTGAGGTATCCGTCTCTATCTCTCTTTCTCTCTTTCTCCTTTAATCGTTCACTTTTATCACTTCCGTTAAAAGTCATGCATTCTCTTTTCTGTCCTTTCTTTCAAAAAAATTGTCATCCTGAAACTCAATCACTCTGTCAAGATCATTCTCTTAGTTTGCTGTATACAGCAGCCCTGGAAAAAAAATTATTAGACCATACTCTTTTAAAGGCGTATGTGGTGGGAAGTGTTGGCTACATCAGTCATTAATTGAACTTTCAAACTGATTTCTACTAGCTATGTCATAATGATTGGATGACTACTCCCTAAAACAATTACCCTCTACAATAACTAACCCCTTGCACGATAATTAGCGCCAGGGTAATTACCCCGAGGACAATTATCCCCAAAGGACAATTACTTGTAGATCTAAACGCATGCCCCCCCCCCCCCAAAAAAAAAAAAATAAAAAATAAAAAATAAAAAAAAATGGATGGATGGATACTTCAGATTAACTAACAGAATGAAAATGACCTGGAGGATAATTTCCAGGGGTAGGAAGGTTTGAAAGAAATGTTCTGATAGTAATGGTCTCTGGGATAATCATCCAGGAGCTATGGTTGATTGTCTGGTTAAGCCACATTCACTTCTCTTGTCAAGGTAGTTTGTTCAGTTCATGGTGGAAAATTGCTACATGTACTTTTTAATGCCTTGTAGCTAGTGCTGGGACTAAAAACCGGGTACCCGGGTCCCGCCCGAGAGCATCGGGTCCCGGGTCAAAATATTACATGCCCGTTTCCCGAAAATAAGTATTTAATGATTACTCATGTATGTAACATGACAAGGCGGTAGATAACGTCGACCAGCCATTCCATGTAGCGCCCCACTGCAGTGATGCGCTTTCAAGTTTTTCCCAGTGTTAATAGCTTCTTAAGGGTAAATATAAGCTTGTAATTTGTGTTATATGATTTTCGGGTAACCGGGAACCCGCCCGAAAAATCGTCGGGTTCCCGAATTGAAAAAATACCCGAAACTCCCACCCCTACTTGTGGCATGCTGTCCATAAGGGGTTGCATTTTTTTTCTCTTCACAGCATCTCATTCACATAGCTAGAATTTCTTTTTTCTTAATAACTTTAATTTTCTATTGTCTTAAATTTTTATGTAACTTCAAATGTTCTCAGTAGAATCATAATCAGGTCATAGTGCTTAAACCAAGACAAGTAACATTTGAAATTCACCCTCTCAGACACTTATTGTCTATTATGTGGTCAAAACTCTTTTTCATAGGAAAATTACAATCCTGTCTCATCCTATTTGTGTAGCATTATCATGTATTCTTTTGTAGGTCATTCCTTAAATAGATCGTAATCGCAGAAACTTGAGCACTCTTTTAAGATCATTCTTATTTTTGGATTGCTACACATGAAGCACTGTGAGGCATCCATCTCGCTTTCTCCCTTAATCCTTCTCTCTTACCGATGCTATATGTGGACAGAGTTACAATCCTGTATTGTGCTATTTATCATTTATGTAGTGTGATCATGTATTCGCTTTGAGGTCATTCTTGAAATAGATGGCCATCTTGAAACTGAAGCACTCTCTGACGATCATTCTTTATTCTGTTGCTGCATATGAAGCACTGTGGGGCATCCATCCCCGATTTGTCTTTCCCCCTTATTAACCCTTACTGTACCACTATGCCATTCGGCACAGATTCTACACAGGCATCCAATAGAAGAGTGTTTATGTGGTAAGCAAAGAGCTAAGCACTCTCTTTGTTTCTTCAAATTGCGAGGAGAAATAGAATCTTGAATCCTAGATCACTAGTGGCTGGAGCACCTATCTCTAACGATTTTATTTTCATATGTATTTTGTTTCCACGGACTGAGGCTATTTTTACGACGACCTGCTGTGCTCTCTCGTAACAACCCAAGTAGCTGCACAATTTAGCTACATTCTAGTGCGATAGCCTTGCATATATGTATGGGAAAGCAGTAGGCAAGATAATTTTAGCTGAGCCTGCATCTTCTTTCTTCTTGGAGGTGTTGTTTATGCATTGGCCCCTGGGGAAAGCAGAGATTATGCTGGAGTCTTGGGAGTTTTACTGGGTGCAAAGATTCAACAAGGGCATGTAAAAAAACCCAGCAAACAAAGGCTGCAATTTCAACACATTAAAGGTGGCTGCAAAAAAAAATGATTGTAGATGATAATGATGATGTGTACAATAGAAAGGGAATGTTAGGAGTTTTAACTTCTTAACTTTTCATAGTTCACTCTTAAAAAATCAGTAATTCATAGCATAAACAGTCCGAAATGTCAAAGATGAAAGTCTAATACACTATCACCCCCGCACCCTCCCCCAGATTGTATGGAGAATACCATCATGTAAAGACATGTAAAGAAAACAACAAATGAATACTTTACGACTGAGCATGGTGTTTACTGGTTTTATTATTAACAGAGAATGCATGTTCTTTGAAAAACAAGAATTACGCTTTAGAAATGGTTTCTTGAATTGCATCATTGTATTTTATTATTCGTTCATAGAGTTTTAGAAAGAATTATTTTATGTGGGATTTATTTTGTGTGTCATTTATTTTCTAAAGGGCAGAACGAACCAGATACTCATTTAGACTTCAAATTGGCTATAGTACTCACTGAAATTGGCAATAATGCTTTATATAGCACTGTTAAATTCTTCCTACAGAATCAAGAATCTAAAATAAGCTTTATGGGTTTTTTTTTTTTGTTGCTCAAATGAGGGTCTTGTTTTCTTGAGCTTGCAATGATCAACCATCATCTCACATCTACTAGATGGTCAGTGACACAAGAGAGGTGATAAGCAAAATTTAAGACTCAAGATGGTGTGTTGAAACTTTGATCTTAAGGACATTTTCTTTGCTTTTTACGAGTCTTAATACTAATATGAAAATGCATACTGTTTAATGTTTTTTTTTTTTTTGCAGAACTACATGTACATTGCTAAGGGAGAGAGAGAGAGGGGAGGAATGAGTAGGTGAAGAAGAAGAGAAATATGGAGAGGAAGGAGAAAGACATAGAGAGGAAACAAAGATATGTTTAAACTGAGATAGGTAGAGAGAGAGAGAGAGAGAGGGAGGAATGAGTAGGTGAAGAAGAAGAGAAATATGGAGAGGAAGGAGAAAGACAAGGAGAGAAAACAAAGATATGTTTAAACTGAGATAGGTAGAGAGAGAGAGAGAGAGGGAGGAATGAGTAGGTGAAGAAGAAGAGAAATATGGAGAGGAAGGAGAAAGACAAGGAGAGAAAACAAAGATATGTTTAGACTGAGATACATATATAGAGAGAGAGAGGAAGAGGGAGAGTAGGAAGAGGGAGAGTGGGAAGACACACACACATCAAATTTTCAAGAGTGAGTGAGAGAAAGAAAGAGAGAGAGAAAGATTAGAAAGCAAGAAAGGAAGATTGGCAAGGAGGAGAAAGTTGGATGAGAAAAAGAAAACCTGCAAGTAGAATCAAACAAGAGCAAATTAAGAGTAGTCATGGAGATGATGCTGTAGGCAATTCAAATAGGTAGGCTAAAAAAAGCAATTTGTGAAAAACAAAGTAACATTTCAATAGAGAGAGAGAGAGAGAAAGGGAGAAAAAGGAGAGGGACATAGAGAGAGAGAGAGAGAGAGAGAGAGTGAGTGAGGGAGAGGGAGAGAGAGAGAGATGCATTGTCATAGCTCATCGTCCTGCTAAGAATAAACCCTGCCCACGTCACTGGGAGACGTAAATTGTGACGTGACTTACAGAAATGCCAGTAATTGTTCTCAACGGTATATGCCCCAAGTTTACTATCATATTTTACGACTCCCCCTCTCTCTCTCTGTTTTGTTGTGGTTATCCCTCCCCTAACTCGCGATCTGTGATACTCTCGCTGCATTGCACACATATTATGGTAGGGTGAAATAAATTTGTTGACGCTTTTCAATCAGTATGATTACCATTTATATATGCCAGACCCTGTATGTTTATGTTACAATGACAAATAGTAGTTTTATGGAAAGATTTCTGTAATGATTATTTTTTTTAATTTTTTTTTTTTTGGGGGGGGGGTACTTGTTAAGTAAGGCATAGAAAATGACACCCCAATGCATGTTGTGAAGAATTTTCTACTATCATTCCCAATTTCTCTGTTTCCCATGCTCTCCCTTCCATCTACCCTCCTCTCTCTCTCTCTCTCTCTATATCTCTCTCTCTCTCTCTCTCTCTTCAATGTATAAATGCATCTGCTTCTCTATATTCTTCCCCTCTCACTCTCTCCCACTGTTTCTCCAATCTGTAACAATGCAGGCTGAATGTACATGTATGTACTCTCAAACTCTCTCTCTCTCTCTCCGTCTCTCTCTCTCACACTCCGTCTCTCTCTCACACTCCGTCTCTCTCTCTCACACTCCGTCTCTCTCTCTCACACTCCGTCTCTCTCTCTCACACTCCGTCTCTCTCTCTCTCACACTCCGTCTCTCTCTCACACTCCGTCTCTCTCTCTCACACTCCGTCTCTCTCTCTCACACTCCGTCTCTCTCTCTCACACTCCGTCTCTCACTCTCCCACTCGTCTGTCGCTCTTATAATTTGCTACTGCTTCACTCTTGTGCTTTTTAATCTGCCTCTCTTCTCTCTCTCTCTCTCTCTTTCTCTTTCTCTCATTCTCTAGATTTACCGCCCTCTCACTCTCTCTCCCAATTTTTAGCAGTGCTTGCTAAGGGAGATTGTTTTCATTGGAGTCGAGCCGAGATGCCCAGTTGTGCTTTGTGTCGTAGAGGCGAGGAGATTCTCTCAGGAGTTCGCAGCAAATTCAATAGCTTTGTTTCGCGATCTGTTGTGTACACAGCTTGTTACAACTACATGCAGCCTATTTTTGTGCCAAGTTTTCTTACAATTTATGCTTTTCTACATATATATCTGAAACTCTGATCAATTGAAACATCTATGATCTCCTCCCCTTTCACTCTTTATCCCAATGGTGTAAAGTGAAGCTACGTGTTCCAGTGGACTATATTTTTTCCTTTCATACAAGAATGTTTCTGTGTTAGAAGCAGCAGTATCCAGGGTGTAAATATGATAGGTAATTATGACTGAAATTCATTGATTGATGGGTGCATTCACCTAGTTTGCCCTTAAAAGATGAAGCATAGTAAAAAACACATGCAAATGCAACCGTATCATGCATACATTCTTAATCTTGTAGTAGTACATGTTTACAATTTGTGTATAGCTGTGAAAGATGGCTTTAGGGGTACAAAATTCTATTTGTCTCGTTTCTAAAAGTGGACATTTTCTCCAGGGAGTCCTGGAGATACATGTTTCTCAATTCCTAGAAATTGTGGCCAATTTGCGGAATGACGTTCATGTTTATGTATTCCGCAATATCTTAACCCCTTGTCTGCTGGAACCTATGGAAGCCTGTGGGAACGAGAGAAGATCAGTAGTCCCCCTATACAAATTGTGGTTCGCTTATTGGCAAGCTCGTTTGTACCAAATATGTAAATTCGCTGCAAGATTGCCACAAGCTTGCGGTACGCTTGATGGCAAGCTTGCAGCAAGTTTGATAAAAAGTTTGTGACTAGCTTACTGCAAGCTTGCCCTCAAGCATACTGCAATCTTGCAGCTATTTTACATATTATTTTGGTGCTAGATACGAGCTTGTGGCAAGCTTGATGATAAGCGGTCCATTCAGCGTGCCGCAAGCTTGCTGATAAGCAGTCCATTCAGCGTGCCGCAAGCTTGCGGCTAGCTTGCAATCAAGTGTTAGTTTGTGCCCTGGCTTTTATATTTGTTAATTATATATATCTTGTACCAAACTGCATCGATTTAGTGGTTAGTGTTTCTTTTTTTCATAGATGCTACCTGAATATATAATCCAATATCTTTGAACCATGTTATATTATCTATAGTTCTTTTAAATTTTAAATCAGCACTTATAATTTGCCTGAGGAAGCCATATCAGGGGATTTCAATTTGCATTATTTTTTTCTCAAAATAGTTTATTTTATAAGTGCGAATAATTATTTTTTTTAATAGCAAATTATAATATATGCATACAAAGAATTGATCAAGTCATTTTTTTGTTTTCTGGTAATAAAAATGGATATGGGAAGAATATTGCACTCCGAATTACATGTAAATCGTCTTAATATAAAAGTTTAGGATACATGTATAATCCTATCTGGAAGAGTCCTCAGACCAAATGCATGATGAATATCATATTTCTCTCTTGATATTTTTGAAATATTTTACTGTCTTTAAATAATAAATTTAAATTTGGTAAGCTTGCCGCATGCTTGCTATTTTTGTGCAAGCTTGCGGTAAACTGGCCAATTTTCCTGCAAGCTTGCTGCACGCTTACCATTTTTGTGCAAGCTTGCGGTAAGCTTGCCACTTTTCCTGCAAGCTTGCCACTCTTCCTGCAAGCGTGCGGCAAACTCATCGCAAGCTTGCCATTATTTTTTAAGCTTGCCGCAAGCTTAATTTGTTTGTCAAAAACACGCTTATTAAGCATGCTGCAAGCTTATTACGAGCTTGTGGCAAGCTTAGATTTGTATAGGGTCAATGTTAAATAACATTAAAAAAAAAAGTGTTGAGTATATTACTATTGCCTCACTCTGCTCTCAACTGAATGAAATCCTAAAGTGCAAACACCAGGTAAATATATTTTTTTCGAAATTGAACTTAGAGGGAATGAGAAAATATTCTGTATTGCTTACCAAATTGGGATGCATCATGGAGAAACAAAGATTTGTTCATTTATTTATTCATTTATGTGTTATTTTTAAATAGGATAACCCTTTCAGTTATAAAACTGTTCTTAGATTAGAGATCCTGATTATACATACATAGATTTAAACCTTGTGTCAACAATGTACGTGTATACCACTAGGCAGAGCTACATGTAGTGACACACATGTGGCCATGCATGCTTGGCCAAACTGAGGGCGTAAACTCTTTGTTAATTAAGTTAACGAGTCACGACATTCTGGCTCTGCATGAGCAGCAATTACATGTAAATAAGTCCTTATGAATGCGAGATTTCTAATTAGGTGGATTAGTGAAACTACTGGGTATATGACATTTCACTTTTTTGATTGTCAGTCTCATTAGTAGAACTAGATATATTTGTCCTTTTTCAGTACTCTGCAGAGATACTTGTAGCTTGAATAAAATAGAAATTGATTAATATTTCAAGAATATGAAGACGAATATATGTGTACATTTTAAGCTGATTCAAGTTTCAGATGAAAATACAGCCCTGGAAAAAATTATTAGACCAAGCTTCTGTAATAAGGGTATATAATATGCAAACAATATTATTAAAATGATTTGTCTTTGTATTTCATTGAATGAATACCAAATTCCAGCAATTATACCTTGCTTTTATGATATTTTATTTCCTTCTTACCACAAAAATAACACTATCAGTAACCATTCTTGGTCTAATAATGTTTTCCATGGCTGTAGATTTTTTTGCTGTTCACAAGTCATTCTTTCAGCATTACTAATCACTAAGTACACATCTACCAAAGATGTGCCAACATTATTTTTATAAAAGATACTGTTCTTTTCTTCATGTAGACTCTGAATGATGAGAATCATGAGATAAAATATTTAATGAAATATGGGCTTAGATTTGTTCATCAGTCTAAAAGTTCACATTTTTCTTCTATATTTTAAATTTATATGCTAAAAAAGACTAGCTCGATAAAGGAAAGATTTAAGTGTAGTTATTCTTTTAAATTACCAGTTGAAGCTTCACAGAATGTAATACAAATACATGTATATAATATATGCCTCAAAGAAATACTTGTATTGCCTATTCAAAGGAATATGGTAACTTGATTTCTCATACAAAATTATATACATATATGTTACTAAGTATAATGTAATATTGAACATATTGACATCCAAAGTATCATTATTATCGATATTTCATCTGATCCAAGATGTAGCAGAGTTTTCAACCTGATACAAAAATATTTGATGTTTTTGGTAAAATATGAGACACAATATCTTGGATTATTTCATGTGGAATGAACATTATTTTGCAGTTTCAAAGACTTTTACTAGCTAATCTTTGTGACAATTCTGAGATATAATTTTCAATCGGTCAAAGCTGTTGATTATACATGTATATATCCCATTGCTGGACTATTTTCCGAGAAATAGCATGTATTAGTGGCAGTAACCTGTTGATATTTTGAGGGAGATTTTCTGTATATATAGCTGAGACCTACTCTGTACGTATGTTGGCAGACGGCTATAGCTTTGTCCTACATTCGGATGGCAACATGCGTAATACCGTAATCAGATTAAAAAAGTATCGTAGAGATTTGCCACGATTTGGGAGATGATTTGACTTCGATGAGCCATTGTGGCTCTCCAATCTTATTAGGCTAGCTTTTTTGCGCTGCCTACACTTGCTCTATGAGGTGGTGTTCACACTTTCTGTAACATGTTTTTACGGTTCATTTGTGTGAGGAGGGAGCTTATAGTGTAGGGAAGGAAGCCATAGTTGCATGCATTAGTGTTCACACTGGATTTGTGCTAGCATTTTCACTTTTGTGAGATTGATGCAAATACAATGTATGTAGTTAGGAAATTTAAATGTAAGACAGTTGTGGGATCGAGGAGAGAGAGAGAAAGAGAAAGAGAATGGTTGCATGAGGATGGGTATTTATATAGAAAGTTGAGGGATGACATATTTTTAATGAAGAAAAATTGAGCTTTTATAACTATTATGCTATACTTTTACTGAACAGATACATAGATGTGTACAATTTAAAAAAAAATAGAAACCGGGAAATTTCCACATTTAACATACTGAAAGGTATTAAAGTAACTGGTTGAAATTTTCTAATATTTTGTTCTTAACCCCTTTCATACCACCATATTTTTGAGCAATTGTCAAAAATGAACTTTCAAGATTTAAATATTAACTTTCAATGAGATTTTTCTGTAGCATACTAGGCAAAGATATATTGTATAGGAATAAATATTATACTGACGGCACAGATTTCTGTATGAGGAAAAATTTTCAAGCCATTCTGAGCCTGAACAAGATGATCAACACTCAAATTTATCGGCAGGATTTTCTGCCCAAGGCATGGTAGGGGTTAAGCATTGAACAAAATAGGTAACAATGTTAATTTATAGGCCTAGTTAAAAGTATTTAGTCAGTAGTAATTTAAATTCTTGACTATTGAATTATCTCTCTCTCCCCTGCAGGCTCAATACAGGAGCTATCCCTCTCCTTATGCAGTGAGTTAAGACTTACTTTCTTCGGAACACAAGTTTGTTGTTTTATTTTCTCAGAAAGCTTCTAGAAAATTGAGCAATTTACAACAAGTCTTTGGATAGTGCATAGATGAGAAAATGAGAAGAAAAATGAGCAGTGAGTTAAGACTTCCTTTCTTGGAAACACAAATTTGTTGTTTCAGAAAGCAAAATTAAGCAGTTTACGAAAAGTCTTTGCATAGTGAATACATGTATATTTAGATGAGAAAATGAGCAGCGAGTTAAGACTTCATTTCTTGGGGACACAAATTTGTTGTTTCATTTTCTCAGAAAGCTTCTAGCCAAATTGAGCAGTTTACAAAAACTCTTTGGATATATAGGGGATAGATGAGAAATATGAGAAGAAAAATGGGAGAATTTTGTTTGGACATCTAATGAAGATGTGAAACTCTAGACTGATTCAATCTAATTCTGGGAAAGTGACAAGATTAATTAGGGAGTGCTCCGAATATAGATTACAGAATACAAGGGACACACACACACACACACACACACACACTCTACAGTCTCTTTTCTATTGTCATCAGGGACTGCGTGAAGGGTGCTTCACGGTGTGCGTTGAAATTGTTGTTTTCGAAAACCTCAACCTGTATATTATTATGCTAGATGTTAAATTTTGTAACCTGATCAGTGTGTAATGTAGGGATGATGTATATTTATTTATTTACCGGTATTTACTTGGTCTTCTTGATTTTATACTGAAGTGTTGGCCTGTTTATTTTATGCTTTCCAAAGGCGTCCTGCCGTTTTAACAAATCATTCTACATGAAAATACAAAATACATACTAATTTAATAGCTAACATTAATTACAAATTACAAATTACAAATATGGAGGACGAATTAATGATATTACAAAATGTATATAGTAATGATATAATTCCATTGAGTCAAGATTTAAAGCTTTGCATAGTTTATTTAAACTTATAAAGGGATGTACATGTCCGAGTGTTCAGTTGGTTTGCTTATTTATTTCAATATGCAGTTGAACCTTTGTAGCCACAGAAGGTTAACAGAAAAAAGGGTCACTGTTGAGAGGTGCCCTCTATAGGCAGGTTCTACAACATGCATTGCTCCCTAGAGGGTGGCTGCATAACATGTATATGTAGGTAGTGTACATAGACAGGTGGCCTTTATGAGAAACATGGCATGTGAGACAGATTTGACTATATTAGATTTGAACATTTTTGCTGTCCTACCTGAAATGCCTGGTAAATAGCTGATAGGTGCACCTGCTGGACAAGGGTTTTTATAAGGGGCAAGTGCAGTGCAGCATTGGTATTATCTAGCAGGTTTTCGAGTTGTGTACATGTACGTGCAGATATTAACATAAAACCCCAGGGTGACGTGACCCCTACGTGGAGCTAGCTACGGCAAGGCTGGCTTGCTTCTAGTCGTTCCCAGGGACCTTGTTTTCAAGTTGCTGCCATGGAGTGAAATGAGATGAGACAAGGAGAGAGAGGGAGGGAAGGAGAGGAGAGAAGTAGGAAGGGGGAGGGATAGAGCGAGAGAGAGAGGGAGGGAGGGAGGGAAGGAGAGGAGAGGAGGAAGGGGATGGAGGGGGAGAGAGAGAGAGAGAGAAAGAGAGAGAGGGAGGGAAGGAAGGAAAGGAGAGGAGAGAAGTAGGAAGGGGTGGAGGGGGAGAGATAGAGAGGGAGGGAAGGAGAGGAGAGAAGTAGGAAGGGGCGGAGGGAGGGAGAGAAAGAGAGACGGAGGGAGAGAAAGAGAGGAAAGGGAAGGAAAAACTAATCGGAAGAAGAGAGAGAAAGAAATAGATGGAGAGACAGATGGAGAGATAGATATACATGTATGTAGATGTATAGAGAGAGAGAGAGAGAGACAATCAGACACATATAAAGATACAAAAATACTGTAGGGCCCGAATTCACAAAAGAGGTTTGTCTTAAACCATGGTCTAAACCATAGTTTAAACCTCCACTGTGGACTAAGATAAGCACAAATAAGCGTATATATACATAAAGTGCAAATACACACATTGGACATGAGGACATGTTCATGAATTTGGGCTATAGAGAATGACATAAACTGTAGATGGAGAAAGACATACAGGTAAAATTAAAGATAGAAAGACGGACAGAGAGGCAGACAACGACAGACAGAGAGAGAGAGAGAAAGAGGGAGATGGAGAGAGTGTCAAGAGAGTAGATATGGAGAGAGGAAGAGACAGCAAGAGGAGTTTTAGAAGTAAGAGGTGTGATAATGATACATATTTAATGTGCATGTCATGCAGGTTGAGAGTGATGGTAGATATGTTAAAGCTCATGTACAGTATTGGAAGCAAAAAAGAAATTTGAAAACAAAACGTGTTAAATATAATCTCATGCTGTTCACCTTATATCAAGAGATGTTTGGAAGCGATCATTTGGTACATGTATTTCATCTGTGATTTCACATGAATTTCAGTGTAAATATCTGTAAGGAACGCTAGATCACTGCCATTATATTCTAGGACCTTTCCACCCCAACAGCTTCCCGCACAACAGTCTTGGGGCTTCGCATAGAGACAGCATGTGTGTCACTGTGTGGAGTACTCATTGGTTTTACATGTGTGTACATACATGATACATAGTGTGTAGTACGTGCTACCGTTGTTTGGAGTTTACGTGCCTGGCCCGGCATGTAAATATCTTTTTGCCTCTCATTTGTATGTATGCATTGCTGCTACACAGAAAGTTTTAGTTGACTTAATGAGATTCTCAACCGCAGATTGTGGACGTTTTAATGCCGCGAGAGGGCACCGTGATCGTTACCTAATCATGCCATTGCCCCGCGGGGCGCAAACCTCGGATAGACTGGTGGCCGCACAAACATGCACGCTCCGCCTGAGTTCGAGCTCTCGTGCGAGATTCGGTCGGCTTCGTGCAGTCGAAATGTAATCCCACTTAGTCCAACGGACGCGTTCGACGCGCAAACTTTGTGTACGAGTGAATGGGGCTTACGTAATCCTGACTTTCCCCACGGCCGCCCGGTGGCGTATCCCTTTAACGCTTCAGATGTAAATATTGTACTCTGAGGATTTTCTTGGATGACAATACAGTTTAGCCTGAATTATACTTGTAGCTTGTAGCCTCCGTCTCACAATGCAGGGATCTGGAACATTGAGGTACTGATCAAAAGCTCTAATTGGTACCTGAGTCAAATAGAAATATTTGGCTCAAACTGCAGGTATGTGTAGATAATGCTAAAGCTTTGATATCTGAAAAACATGAGAAATATGAAAGTCGGTGCGTCGGTGCGTATGACAATAAAGGTACAATATAGAAACAGCCTGGAGTCTGGACTTCTTCTTTGATGATTTGTCTCTTCCTTTAGAACTGCTCTTTAGATTATTTATCCACGCTCCTGTAACCATTATTCAGACTGGTATGATTATGTGATCTAACCCACCAAACCCCTTTTTATATCTTCTCTCACAGACATTCATGTATGAGTGACAGCTAGCTTGACCAATCACATGTTTAGTAAGCCGCAGGCCAGACCCACCAGTTGCCATGGGTAACGACCTCCACTGCTTGCGCCCCAAGAACGGGGCATCAGCTCGGCTGGAGCCCAACTGCTTCAAGGTCCGTAATGTGAATGAGTCCGGGCATGTTGTAAACAAGGGTTACCTTGAGGTCACACCAACCGATCTCATCCTTCATGTTGTCAACGCGGAGCCCGTCAAATGGCCTTTGAGATGTCTTCGCCGCTACGGCCACGATGCCAACCTCTTCTCCTTTGAAAGTGGCCGTAGATGTGCCACAGGACCGGGTTAGCAACTTTGAATTCATTTCACTGAAATTTTAGTTTTTGCGGTATAATAGTATTTATTAAGCATGTCATTTTAGGGCTGTGGCACAATCAATTTAAAATTACATTATTGATACTGGAGATATGTGTAACTTATGCCACAATAATATGGTTATCTGCCCTCAAGCAGCTGGTGAGTGTTTGTTGTCCGTTAATGCTCAGCCAGTGTTTCTAGTATAAAGAAGCATTCATTTCATTTCTAAATTTGATGTCTAAAATTTGCATTGGGTTATGAAATCTTCAATCTCAATCTCCTATTAAATGTGGTGGCAGGTGTAGGATATGAAATCTTAAATCCCTCTTTAATAATGTAGTGGCAGCGGTGGGATATGAAGTCTTAATTCTGTATCAATGTTGATCATGTTCTTTATTTGTATTTTTTGGACAAGTCTTTCATTTTTATGAGAATTATCATTGATCACTGATCAGCCAACAATGATGTTGAAGAGTAAATTTTTTGTGTGCTTCTCCTCCTTATCAAGGTATCTATGCCTTCAAGAGTAAATATGCCATCCAGATCTTCCAATTGGTGCAGCAGAATGCACAGCATCCCGACGAGAGTGCTACCTCTCCAACCACCCCCATACCCAGCAACTTCACCTCAAGAACAACATCACGGCAACGCAGCCTGAGTAACGACACCGCCTTGCCCCCTAGTCAGACCATGAGCCGGGCCAGCTCCAATGCATCCGGGATGAATGGTGCCCCGCAAACTGTCACCAACGGCAGCCTTTCGACACACCCGAGTGTGAGCTCCAATGTCTCGTACCCACCCCCAACCAGTCCAAGCCCGCTTTATTTCAACGGGAATGGAAGCATTGTTAACCCCAGCTTGAGAATGTCACCCATCTCTCCTTCCATCCAATATGTCAATACCAGTGCTTTTGATGAGATCCCAGAGTCTCCTCTTGAAACGGTAAGTCGGTCATTCCTCTTACTTTTAACCCTTACTATGCCATAAGTTTACAAAAATGTATGGGACATCAAAAAAAAGTTTTATATTATGGTTCATCTTTATGTATAATTTCTGGTTTTGAATTCAGAGAGAAGAAACATAAGCTTTCCCTCTTTAAAAATGTTAGATTTTTTTGTTATAGTATAGCTTATTAGGTGTTACCCGTGCATGGGGGTGGAAACGTCAAATTAATCACTTTTTTTATCGAAAGATCTCTCCTGTGTGATTGGGATGTGCTATAGCCCTGGCAAGGCTGATATAATGTTACATTTGAAAACGGGGAAAGTGTTCCCGCACCTACATGTATGTCATACCTTTATTGACTATAAAGAACCGTGTTAAAGCTTAGTACTCTACTAGTCTGTCAGATGCATTTTATTTTATGATTTCTTTTTGGCAGACTCCTGAAGTCTCTCTAGCTAATGGCATCATCCCTGAAGGACCCAGTGGCCACAATGTCAGTGTTGAAAGCTTTGGAGATCCTGCGCTCAATTATGCGAGACTCAAGCTACCCACAGACGAAGACACAAACAGTGGTGGATGTGTTCAGAAGAATTCTGAAGAGGAGAGGATAAATGGAGAGGATAGAAAACTGGAAGGACATGTTGGTAGTGCAGAGGAGAAGGAAAAATCAAGGACTGAGAGGGATGAGGAGGAGGTTGGTGAAGGAATAAAGGTAAATGATGAAAGTGGAATTGGAGCCG
The DNA here is from genome assembly GCA_025617745.1 of Heliocidaris erythrogramma. Taxonomy (NCBI): domain Eukaryota; kingdom Metazoa; phylum Echinodermata; class Echinoidea; order Camarodonta; family Echinometridae; genus Heliocidaris; species Heliocidaris erythrogramma. Next base: position 18,794,741 of record CM046873.1, on the reverse strand, counting down.
AGCTTGAAGACAGCGGTGGGGATAGAAGTGAAGATAAGGCCTCAAGTGTAGGATGCGATTCTGGTGTTGCAGAAGGCGAGATGGAGAGTAAGCCGGAAAAGAGGACAAATTCCAAAGAAGAGGAGGGCAAAGACTCCTCTGTGGTGAACAATTTGAAGGATGCTGACGCAGCAGAGAGCAAAGCAAGTGGTGATGATGTCAGGGTAGTTGGTAATGTTGGCCATTTGTCAATGGGTGATGAGGAAAAAGACAGAAGCGATGTAAAATTAAAAGTGAAGAAAAATGGAAAGCGTGAGGTCAGCGACATTGAAAGAACAGCTTTATTACAGGATGTCGCGAACGGCAACGTCCGTCCGGAAAAGCTCAAAGATCGAAATTTGGATGCAGATTCCAAATTAAACATTCTTGTTAATTATGCAAATCTAACTGAGCAACAGATCCAGGATATGCTCCAAAGGCTGGAGACAAATCGTAACGATAATATCTCACCCTGCACCGTTTGCTCCACGTCCTCCAGCAACGCCAGCCAGCGCGTCTCGCCGCTTTCGTACTATGCAAATTTAGACACCGCAGGCGAGCTACCGCCAAACTGGCAACCCAACGGATTTCAATTTTACCCCGAGCTTCGCACACCGCGCAGCACGTCCAGCAAAGGCAGCACGGGATCTGAGTTCACCTTTGAGGTCAATAGAGGGAGCTGTTCGCCGGTGGACCACAACTATGCGAATTTGGACACTTTAACAGAGGTGCAGCCTTTGCGCCACAGTCTTTCAAGCAGCGGTGCTGCCAACGGTGCCGGAAACTGGATGATCTTGCAGCCACCCCCAAAAGGCAAAGTGAACTACATCCAGCTAGAATTCGATGAGAATGACCAACCGATCCTCCATGGTGTCAGATCTCTTCGGCGCTCCATGAGTTCCAGTGCCAGCACCACACCGCCCAAAACGCCAGTGTCGCCTCCAACAGAGATTGTTCCACCTGTACCTGGTGCTAAGACGGATATCTATGCCAGAATAGATATCGAAAAGACTGTAGCACTTGCAAATTCTCACCGGCAAGTGGAAGGAGACACAGACATTTCAACGCGCAGGACACGGCATGATGTCTGGACTGACAACAAAACTCGATGATTGATAGAAAACAGAACTCGTCTGACAACTTTTCTGATTTTGTTTGTATCAACTTTATTTCCTCATTATGGCCAAGTGCCTCAGAACAAGCAAAAATACATAAAAGTCATCTTCGACTTTGTTTAAATATGATGAACGTGAATGTTAAAACTCAAATTCTCAAAAGTTGCATAACACTTAAGACTTCTGCATGTGCACCTTTGAACATATTCATTCCCAAATACGGAAAACATTTTGTTGTTCTCATTGCCACATTGCCAATAATATCACTTTGAATTGATTCTGCATCATAGCCCGAAATAGACTAACCTAGTTTTAATAGTTTACATCATGTACGATGGATAATTCTTTGCAAGACACTATTTTTTTATGGGTCCTCTTTTCTTTGCTCATTTTGATAGAAATGATGCCCCATAATATCCAACTTCACAATTTACCTCTCTTTAACTTCAGCGAGAGGGACAGGTTTTCCAAGTCCAGTAAATGATTGAATAGTACCCTGGACATTGACTAGATGTGTATATCTCATCCCCCATGCTACTCCAGGGGTTATCTTTTTAATGGAATGACCTCATTAGGATCCTTCAAAAGCATACAGCATTTCAATGAAGAAGCCATAGTACCAAACTGAGAAGAAGAAATTAACAATTTTCTACCAAATTGCCAACACGGCCCTCATTAAATATGGGAGGTGATTGAGTAGATGTATGCATCTATGGTTTCATGAAGCAAATTTCGGCCTTCTTTTTTCTTTGTGCAAAGATAATTTTTTTGGGGTACTTGTTTTTCTGAAGGTTCATGTTTTTTTCCAAAGGTTCGTAATTCTGACAGTTCAGAATTCCAACATAAAAATATCCCCATACTAAGGGGTTCAGAATTCCAACACAAAAATATTCCTATACTAAGGGGCTCATAATTCCAAAAATGAAAAAGGGTTACTAATTTAGAACATTTATTGCATTTTTCCAAAGGTTCATTAATTCTGCAATAGTTTCAGAATGGTAAATCCTATTTCATTTTTTGGAATTACAAAATCCTTTTGCAATCATTAACCCCTATTTTATTTTCAGAATATCGAACATTTTGGTATTATGAACTTTCAAAAAACGAACCTCTGGAAATTATGAGAATTATGAAGCTTAGGAAAAATATCATGTTACCATAATTTCGTAGTGGAAAAATTAAATGAAGATTTCACAAGTTAAATCAATTTATTTATCTAGATGTGAAATTAATCATATATTTGAAAAGCAAAATCATGCAATTTGGACTATTTAACTATGTATTACTTGTACATGAAACAATTAAAATGAATGAACTCTACTTAAATATAATTTCTTTAATATTAAATGCACATGCTGTTAGTATTTCATGTTTTTGTTAACATGTTCTGTGGAAATGTTTGTACAAAATAGCTTTCTAGCATATTCTACAATTTCTCCCCGTGAAAGAGAAAATATATATTTTGTTTGAAAGTATCAAATGTGCAAAGGGTATTTCTATTCTTTAAAGTAGTTTTGTTCAGTTCGATAGCATGTCTTTGAAAGGTATACCCATTTGTTTGTACAGGACGTATTCGCAACCCCAAAAATGATGTATTAAACATACTGCAGACCGTTTGGGTATATGAAGATAACTGTGTGTGTGTATATATGTTTAATCTTTTTGTAACACATAATGTCGTACAATGGGTTTTTTTGGTGGTGTTTATCAATATGTAAACAATTTGAATGGCTGGCTCCATGAAAAAAAAAAGTTTAAAATATGTCAATTTACATATAGCTTGATTACATGTATGTAATACCTCATTTTTATGTCACTGTTTACATATTTTATGTACATGTAAATGTATTTTCCAAGCACTTTGTACTGATCATGCATTTCTATTTGCCACAGTATTAGTTGAAAGCAAAATACTGTACTTAATATGAAGATAAATGTGAAGTGAGTTTAACCTTTACTATGTGGTACCACACATGTACAATATGCATGTGTATCGGTAGTAAGATTTTTTTGAGGCAAGATTTTTAAAATCATGACTTATTTTTCATTTTTCATCTTGATGCAGGTAGTGTTGTATGATATTGAACTTCAAATTCATGAACCCATTTTGAAATAAGGGGAAAAAAAAGGACAAACTTTTGTTTTATAGTCCAGAAGTAGTACACTATACAACACAAGAATTTGTGCAATGGGCTGCACATGATGCTGTGGGGGTTAAAGTATGTTTATTATTTTGTGAATGACTGAGCTATAAAGTAGATCAGTATAATTCTTTTTTTGCTTTTTTTGAAATTCAGAGAAAATAATGGAATATTTATTCGTCTTTGTTGGAAAAGAGAAAAAATAGGAATGTGTTGTATGAAGGTTTTTGTCGAGCTTAGAGGAGTAATATTGATATCACATCCGTTGGTTAGCAGTTTTATAAGCAAATTTGGCCCACTTCATCAAAGTTTACATTTTGTTTCTTTACTGTGATCACGTTGCAGGAGAGAAGTTTAATGCAATAATGCATTTAATAAATCTAAAAGTAGCAAGTACCAGGACTGCCCTAATCATAACACTGCCTTCAGAGTTTGGTCAAGTGTTTGAATGTTTGTTGAATGAAATTGCATGAACAATTTTCAAAGGAAATAATCAATTAATCAATATGAAAGATTTTGGATAACTACTAGCCAATTTTGAATTACCAAATTGGTACTACCACTTTTGTGCTCCTCCACACAAAATTACCAAGGTATAAAAAATTTTTTCAAAATTCTGTTGAATAACAATTCGAGTTGAAATTCACTTTTGTTTTTATTTCAGGTTTCAGAATTGCATTTGATTTCATGTAAGCTGTTTTTTTAAAGAAACAAAATGGATCCTATTTCATCACTTTTGTGATTTCCATTCTCCAGCTGCCCCCTTTTTTTTCTGTGTTTTATGCGTAGAAATTTTCTTGTGGAGATCATTCAGTGAATGTTATGTTATTGTGTTCATAGATGTGTCAAGAATGTTGTCTTTTCAGCAGGAATCTTAATTACATGTATATCACCTACAGTTCGTATACCACCAACAGTTCGTATACATCTGCACAATCTTTCTTCCTTCCCAACATGGTTCTTTTTTACAGTGGAACCTTGTTATAATAAACTCCTTGGAACCAAGGAAATTGCCCATTTATATATCGAAACCATATTATATCAGGGCTCCAAAAAATAGAATACAAAGTGGGACCAGCAAAATTACCTTGTCATAATGAGTTTGTTGTATCAGTGTTCTTTATAACGAGGTACCACTTGATCGTATTGTTTGTAACGCTATCAGGAGTGGTCAGGCTCATAGATGTATGCCCCTGGCGAAACTAACAAATCATCTGATTTTATTTATCCATTAATTTACACAGAAGTACGACATGTAATCTGGATTTGTCATGAGTTGGATATGTACCAAGGGCCTAATCATGGAATAAGTCTCCTCTCAGTCAGTGTGTATGCGCGCACTTGCGTGTTATGTCTTTTGAGGTGGAATGATGTCACCATAGCGTTGCACGCAATAAACCGATACTGTACGGAGTGAATGAGGGGTGACATATTTCACGATAAAGCCATACCAAGCAGTGATTATAATCATGCAGGCATTTACATGTACAGTGCACTTTAACATTGGAGAGATCAAAGGGACCCCTCTCAAGAAATATTTGGTTGAAATTATTGTCCTTATCCGGTTTGGCACTCTGAAATCGCACAAGAACTATACATAGAATTAAACATTCAAGCGATAACTTGTACTTGCATGTGTAAGATTATGAAAGTTGTTGCTTTCGGTGGTCTGATTTTGTCCAATGAGAATTTTTTTTTTTTAAATTGTTCAGTTGCATTTTCTAATAATCATGATGTTGAACTGTCACTCTAAAAGAGCTTGACAAAATGATAGATCTTTGTAAATATTGTTACCAAGATTCCGCAAGGCCACGTTCACGTTCACCAGAACATTAACTGCCTGTAATACTCTCACACTGCTAAGGCACAATAAAAGCATTTTTATCTGTAACTGAAAGGAATATGGAGGTGAAAAATGGTAGATGCGTGGGACAGAGAGACTTCTTGATCCTTTTCACATCTTGCAAACTATTTTTTTTCCCTTATTTTGTAATCAATTTTTCTCTTACGTGCAACTAAATTATCAAACATTATTTTTGAAATATATATATATATATATAGATAGATATATATAAATAATTTGTTTTGTGTGTCACTGCTAAGAAGTACTTCAATGTATGGTCTATTAAAGGGTATTTGAACATCATGAAATGATTATTTGTTGTTACGTTGTATGCATAATTTACATTATTGTGAATGTATTTGAACTTAAACCAAAATGTGTGTGGTCAAAATGAAATGGTCAAATTTTTTCTGGTGAGAAATAAATGTCAATCAAATTATACGGGGTAATAAATTGTGAAATTTGTACCAAAGCTGACAAGCGATGTGTCTCTTTCATTGTTTTTATTTCGATGAAGACGGGCAAAGAAAAATGAGAGCAGTGTGCGAGGAATGAGTTGGAGAAGGATAATTTGGTTGAATTTTCTGAGATTGTGAGCACTTCAAACAAGGTTTCTTTGTATATTGCAAAAATTTTCACATGCAAAAAACTTGAATAATTGAATCGCAACTAGCACAACATGGAATTTGACAACGGCCATCATTGACAAATTCTTTAAATGTTTCATGTGGTGAAAGTTTTTGATTTTACAGCATGGGACATGCAACTTAAGAGAGCAATACAACAATTATTCTCAGAATGCAAGTGTTCATTAATTTTACATATCTTTCAGTGACATATGCACATTTTATTCATTTTCATTTTACAATCTTTATTTGAAGTTTTTAGGAAAAGTACAATTTTAGAAGGCATCATGAACTATGACACGATAGTCACACATTTCATGATATACAAACAAAACAAACGTCAGAATGCAATTTTTCAAGGGTAAGGAGTTCTGGAAAGGGTTACTAAATTAAATGGGATATTCATGATTCTGCATACCAATCTGATTGAATATGAAATAAAAAATAAATGGTCTATGGCAAAAAATCCCCCCCCCCCCTCTCTCTCTATCATTAACCTTTGGGCTGAGCTATACATACATTCTATAGATACAGAATTGAGGAATATACATATTTTAAAGGGATACATCACATATGCAGAAATATTGACTAGCTTTACACATGTGATACCCATTCTCGTGGAACACATAAATTTTGTATTTCAAGTACATGCATCTTCCTCATTAGGCTTGCAGCAGACAAGGAGAAATATTCACAACAAAACATGAAAACAGTATACAAATCATACACATCTGTGAGGGCGTTAGTATGGATTATCAATATGAGGTGTCTTTGGAACAGTCTGATACACCGAAGGCGATTGCCGAGGGTGTTTGGACTGTTTTGAAGTTACAGAGATTGGATAATCGTACTTAAATGTACGTCCGAACATTATGATGTGTATCATTTGTTTTATAAAATGTTGCTGTAGGTCCTCCTCGTTTGATGAGTCACCCTCATCTCTCAAAATTACATGTTAGGCAAAAAATATGCCTGGTCACACGTACGCTCTCAGGCAATCGTTTGATAAGGATGTACTTCACCATTTTATAATAATTATTAACCATGTTTTTCAAATAGAGTGAAATTTTGTAAATTGCTTATTCAATCTTCCCCTTTCCTTCTTCAAAGCAACCTCCCATTCACTTTATACACAAAATATACAAAAGTATTGAACACATAGGAAAGAATCTGAGATACATTTTAAGTGCAATGTGACTGATGACATCCAGAGCAGACCATCCTTAAACTGAAAAGGACTGTCCCCAAAGACGATTTTTTGTCTCCCCTTTGTACAGTGGAACCTCTCTTGAGAACACTAGTTATAACAAGGTAATTCTGGCGGTCCCACTTCTTTGTATTCTTTTGTTTTTTAGTCCCGATATAACAAGGTTTTCATATAAAGAGGTAATTTCTTTGGTCCCAAGGAGTTTGTTATAACAAGGTTCCTCTGTATCTATGAAGCCATCCAATGTAGTCACTAATGGTGCCCTGGCTTGGATGTCCACCTTTGACCTACAGTTTTAGGCTGTCCATACCATACACCAAAGAAGAATTACAGCTTTGATATTACATCATTCCCTTGTTTCTTTCATACTAAAGAGTCACTTCTTTTCTCTCATTAAAAAAATGAAGAGATCTGTCAAAAATCAGCTGTTCAGAGTAGAATTATGCTTGAAAAACCAATTTCACCATTCCAAGTAGAATATACATGTACATGTATCTACAATGTATATAGGCACAACTGGCTAAGAAGTCCCATAGATCCAAGTGTATAAGTTCCTTTGGACACTAGTGCTGAAGGCCTTCAACGTATTCCTACGCAGTAGTCACATGGTGTTAAATTTTAAGTTCTATTATACTCCCTGCAGCATTCACAATGGGCAGATCACCTTGGTGCATCCAATGTGACGAGGCGACGTATACGACGTGCCAAAGCAGCTACGAAAGCATGCCGCGACCGGCGCTGGGCTGCAAACCTGCTCTCAATCTCCTGGGCGCGTTTGAGGAGCGACTCATTGAGGCACTTTGTGGCGTCCTGTCGGAGCTGCTTGAGATCGTCCTGAGTGATGCCCAGGGCTTGAGGACTGACTGGAGGGAAGCGGGATTGACCATCGTCTCGGGACATGTTCAGAGATGGACTAGACAGATCTGAAAAGGACAAAAACACATTTATTACATTAAATCATATCATCAGAGAGGGGAAGAAAGCTTGTAATTCAAAGTTGTATCAAGGGAGCGAAACAACTTTAATATGATCAGAATATTAAAAACCTTTACACAGGTCGGCTGCAGCATTATTTATGTAGATATGCATTACATATGTTTATCAGAACGTCAAATTGTTCCCTTGCAACAAAATTATGAAAAGAAAAGAATTTAGCCACAAATTGAGTTACGAGGTTTTATCCCTGTACCAAAAATTGATACAATGTCCGCGTACATACACTGACCAAAATTCCAAACGAAATTCAAAAAATGAAAATATAATAAACAAATGAAAAATAAGATCATGCTTTAATAACAATTGCTCTCAAATAAATTTCCTAGAGTAGTCTTGGAATTAACACTGTACTTAAACCTTACCCTAACTCAAACATAATCAATTTGCTCTGTGAATAACATTCTACACCAAGCAAATTCTTAACTTCAGCCCTGGATCAAACACTATACGTGATCCTAACCCTAACCCTAAAAACCCAATCGCAAACCTAACCCTAACCCTATATCTTCGATAAAATAATGCCCGGAGCATACGTAGGGTACACAGCCATGGAAAAAATTATTAGACCAAGAATGGTTACTGATGTGGTAAGAAGGAAAGAAAATATCATAAAAGCAAGGTATAATAGCTGGAATTTGGTATTCATTCAATGAAATACAAAGACAAATCATTTTTATAATTTTGTCTGCATATTATAGTACCCTTATTACAGAAGCTTGGTCTAATAATTTTTTCCAGGGCTGTATGTTGGATCGCTAGTGTTGCACTTACCTCCCAGATTCCTAGGGGGCTGTCGAAGGGCGAAAGAGAGCGAGAAGGGAGCAGAGGGACCTCCAGTCGGGTGACAATGTAAGAAGTAGTACTCCAGATGGCGCCATATCAGAAACATGTCGCATTCTATGGCATCTTGGAAGTAAAACAGCAGTTAAGGAGAGTAAAAAAAAGATACTCAGCTCAAAGCAGTGTGATACACTGCTAATGGAATTTTTTTTTTTTCATTTATTATTGTTTTGCTAACGGAAATTTTACGATTCGTAGGACCATTTAGATCCATCAAAAAGATTCAACAGTTTCTATGTAAAAAACAAATTTCCATGTTACTTAATCTAAAGGAAACAGATCACCGTAACAATACCAGTCCTCTACTTATATGTAAATCTTTTCTTTAGCTTCTCAAATGGGAAAGGATTCTCTTCAAAATACTACTGTTTTGAAGGCCTTCCATGATCAAACACCAACATAATAAAAAGATTGCCACAGATTTCAGAACCCATCTCGCCTTAATCTTCGCTTTGCCAGGAAACTAATCCTGCTAACTGTTCCAAAGGCCCGTAGCAAAGCTGGTGATTCCACGGTTACTGAAACTGGAACCAAAGAATGGAACAACATACATAGTACCTTCTTTCATCAAATCAGCAAATTCCACACACCATTAAGAAACTCTTAAAAACCTATCCCTTTCCCATATCCCTTTCAGGACAGGAATTATTTAAGGGCTAAATTGATCACATTTTGTTCTTCAAATTGGCAACAATATTATTTTTCTATTAGTTCTGCATGGTTCTAATAAGGTGTAATGTCTTTGAAAACAATAAACATGGTTTATAGAAATTATGTTGAAAAGTTGAAAATATTTCCAATTTGGATAATGAAACAAACATTTTGAACCTCTCAATGTGTTGCTAATTTAAGGATTTTAAAGTGTACTTTTGATTTAAAAATCCCTGGCATCAAACGCAATATGGTTCTGCAACAAAAAAGGACATAGTGTGTGCAGAAATTTTTGCTCTTTCTACTCATGCATTTAGTACATTTTTTAGTGCTCTGAATCAAAAGTTATGGAGTCAAACAACAAAATGGCGTCTATTGTCTGGAAAGTGTTACAAGTCATGCCTATGTCACTTAGCAAAATAAATATTTTTTTGATTTTTGATCTTGGAGGTTTAGCCAAGGATACAGAAGAGGAGGGAGAGTTCCTGGACTTTGATGCGGACATCTTGGGTAAGCCTTCGTGTTGCCAATTGCAGACGGTGCTGGGCAGAGAGATTGGGAGCTCGCGAACCAATGCCACTATGTGATAGCTGAATAAGATGAGAAGCGGGAGGGAAGACCACATTAGATAAATTAAACTAACGACTGTCAAATATGTATTCATGTGCTGCATAGAGTGTTCAAGGGATACATGAAGAAACATTTGGTCTTTGATCTAAAATATTAACTTTTTATTCACCTAAGTGAAAGTGAAATTTTTCCGCCAGCAACTTTTCAAATATGACGAAGAGGGAGATGTTGAATAATTCTCAGCACAAAGAAATGATGAGCAGCCCGCAAGGGAAATGAAAGAAGTCCCAGTTTGTGTTTGATCGATTACAAATTCAAAAGTTCATAACAAGCTTATCCTTTATTGGATTTTCCTCAAACTTCCGCTACTCTGTTTACCTAATTTTCTGCTATTTGTAAAATAAACTTAATATCAGGGTGGACTACCCTGTAAAACCATGTGGTACTTGTATCTTGCTGTAACACCAGGAAACTGGGTGAGTGGCATAAGTGATACCACTCACTAAATTTGGGGTAATGAATTTAAAACGGGGACAATTCTAATCTTTAGGTGCATACTCGTGTTCTTTCTTTGACACAGGAACACAGATGATGTAAGATATGTGTGAAAGTTAGCGGAAAACGCCTACAACAGAAACGGCCCCTACCTCTTTCAATTCTTCTGCTGGAAGATCCGCAATGTTCTGGAGTTTGTGGACCGACTGCTGATGCGTTTCCATGGCAACAAGGAATTCTGCAGAGGCCTGACGGAGATGTCTGACGATGACGCCCAAGCCTGGCGGCTTGCTGACGTCAAGAGAAGCTGCAGAAGAAGCTGCGTAAAAAAGAAAAAGAAAAAGTACAATCATGGCCTTCAAGAGAACTCGTTAAACTTACTTGGACTCCTGGTAATGACAAGGATTAAATTCTAATAGAATCCAACAAATTGATACTAAATGTTCATATATGTGTGTGCAACATGTATGACTCGTATTTATGAGCTGTTAGATTATGTCTTTCATTGTCTTGTTACAAACTACCGACATACCTACATGTATTTCACGACTGCTAACGAATATCTGCCAAAGGAATTCCATAGCAAATGGGTTAATAGGGAGACTAACATGAAAATATTTGGATTGTAGTCCTATGAAAACAAATGGATATTGTCTGCCAGTTTTTGTAAGTTTATTTACTCTTTGTTGGTCGCAACAATGCATCTACTGCTTGACAAAAAATCTGGAATAACTTTTAGAAGGTTTCTCATTAAAGAGAAGGTTGAGTTCTGGGAAAGGTGAAAAATAATTTGTGAGCTTTCTCATTCCTTTTAACCCTAATAGAGCCGGGTTATTTAGACCCATCTCACAGCCGGGGGGGGGGCTGATTCCGCCCCCCCTAAGATCTCGGCCGTCCACCGCCCATTCGCAACGAAAATCGGCACACACGTCGCCGACCACGTAATCTACAAAACTGTATAGTCAATTTCTCCGAAAAATGTCACAACTAATTAATTATGCTAATTTATGCATAAAATTAATGGTTTGCTCTAATTAAATAAAGCCCCAAAACTGCTAATTTTTTGTATAGAGACCCTTTGTCAGATTCTGATCAAATAAACCAAAAAAAAAATTCGGTAAAATCCTTTTTTTCTTATGTATTTTATTGTTTTTTTAATTTCTTATGTATTTCTTTGTTTTTCGACTTTTTGTTTTTTATCGTTTTTTTCGATGGAATTCGTCGGCGACACTATTTTAATCATAAACAACATAAAATTAATTGTTTTTAAACAGTAAAAGTAAAAATAATGAAATATTTATGAATTTTAGCTGGAAACACAATTTGCATTGGATTTGTACACGAAATCACGTTTTTGAGCAATTTTGGGTCTGACATGCACTTACGAAATGTTGCGTAAATCCGGAACCGCACGCGCTGACATCACAAATTTGGTCTCAAAAGTTGCGCAAGACTTGAAAGAAAAAAGTAGTGAAGCGGCGTGGTGACTGCTTTTCGCGATGCGAATATATTACATGAAACGTCGAGGGGGGGGCGGAATCCGCCCCCCCGCCCCCCCCCCCGGGCCTATTAGGGTTAAGTTACTGAAAAGGATTGCTCTTCAGTTGCCCTCATATTCAAAATATGACTAGAAATAGCTGAAATGTTTGGGTCAAACATTCATGCCACTTGTGTGTAAACCCACTTCTGTATACAGTACATGTGCTTTTCAGCGAGATTGGGTCAATTTCTTATCTATTTTGATGATTCCAAAACAACACAGTATACACCAATTCCTATGTAGACATGGGGTCAACCTTTCGCAATTGCTTTGAGAAAGTTTCTTTCACAAAGGAATCGCATGACCATAACTCTGGTACAGGCGAGAAATAATTTGTAAGCTTTCTCATTCATTTTATTCCAATGCGAAAGGATATCATACTGTAATACCAAATATTTTTGCGTGCATAAAACTTTCGCGATGAATCAAGATTCCTGGAAGTGTCACGCCGCGAAATAATCAAATCACAATTGAAACAACATAAAATCTTTGCAACTCGCGAAAGTTTCTTGCTGCAAAATTTGGGAAATATGGTAGCTTAGCGAACGCAATGGCGCATATAGACGCAGGAAAGACGCAAAGAGGAAAATTGCCAGTTTTGTCTGTGCTTCTAAAATTAGAATCAAACATATCTGAATAAAAGTTTTCATACTATTTTGCGTAAGTGTTCACAGATGTAAATACTAATTCTACATCCTAATATTTCGGTTCTGCCTCTATAGAATAAAATTTGTTTTTGAATAATTTAGTCAGATGCGTCTATCCTGCGTTTTTACACGCCACAACATTACGCTAAGCTACCTAATCATCATCATCATAATCATTACCATTTCCACCATTATCATCTTCTTCATTATCTTCATCATAATTATCTTTATTTTTATCATTTGTAGGAGATAAATACCTTCTAGTCTCTGGTAGTCTCTAGCAACAGCCTCCTGAAGAGATGGTGTGAAGATGATCTGACAATCATCGGCAGTGTTACCTGAAAGGGGTCATTTAATAATGAAGAAACATATTTACAGCCATGCTGCCCAAGTTACTCCAGTCGAGTTAGATTTCATTTGGAAATCAAGGTTAACATCCATCCAAGCTTATAACTCATAACCATGGATATCAACAATACAATACAATACAATACAATACAATAAGCATTTAGTACGCCCTTCCCATAAGGCTCGGAGCGTTTACAAAATATTTAAATTATAGAACACATTATAATTTGTATTTGTATATAAACACAAATCAGAAAACTCTTCAATCGTCCATGTGGGAACTACCAGGTGGTTTTTTAGGGAGACAAAATGTAATGAATGTACCTGTTACAAAGTTTGATAGCGGATTTAAAATAAATATGATTTTACAGCTTTTTTAAAGGTCTTTATGGATGCTGACTGTCTGATGGTCAAGGGGAGATTATTCCATAGCCTAGATGCAGTAACTGTGAAAGTCCTATCACCTGACAAATTTCGGGTAATTGGGTAGCTGAGCTGAAGGTTGTGATTTGAGGATCTGAGATTTCTACTAGGTGTATATACAGTTAAGCATTCAGATATGTACCCTGGAGCCTGGTTATTGATAGATTTATAAACATAAAGAACTAATTTGAAGATGATACGTTTTTGAATGGGCAGCCAGTGAAGGGAACGAAGTAAAGGTTGGGAAGAATGACTTCTGCCAACCTCAAAAACAAGACGTGCAGCCCAATTCTGTAGACGCTGTAGACGGTTTACATGAGACTTTGGTATAGAGGAAAGAAGCCCATTACAATAGTCTAGTACAAAACTAAGAGATTAATTTCTAACCAATTCAAACAATCGTCACCACCGCATAATCTTGGTGGTAAATGGGTACCTGGGGAGCGTTTCATCAAGTGTCTTGTCAGTGATTTTTACTGACAAATTTGGTCTCAGCCAATCAGATGCAAGGATTTCAGTAGCTTATAAAAGTTGTCTGTAAAAAATCACTGACAAAACGCTCCCCTGGTAGGAAGGGATTCAGTGAATGCTGTGACTAATGAGATTGTAGTTTAGCAAGAGATGGGGTAACATTGGAGTCCCTTGAGCACATTGTGTGATGGATAGGAGTGCTATAGGAGTATGCAATATGATCATCATTATCATTAATGCAGAAAGCCACTGACCTGATCGAACCACCACTGTGCGACAGTAGCCGACGATGTGGCTCACGATCTCCAGGTATGCCGATCTTGCGCTCGTCCCCTTACCATCACCATCCCGATCCTTTCCGTGCTCCTCCTCCGCCTTCCTTTGTTCGGCCGCACCCCTCTGCCACCCCTCGTTGGATTTCAACTCCTTCAGCCACTGGTCCAGGGTGCAGAAGCGGGGCACCAGGGCCAGGATCTGCCGGTGGAGCCGGGTCAGGTGGGTCTGGAGGGGGATGTGGGCGGGGCCGGTCGTGTCCAACAAGGAGGGTTCGAAATAGTCCACTGAAAAGATGTAAGTAGAGAAGGAATGGTTTTAAACAATGTCAGAAAACAGAACCACTTATTCCTATACATCACTTTTATTTCTAATTTCTAAATAAATGGAGTATAATAAGCCCAAGCTACCTGTTCTTTTCAAACTGAGCACAGGTACCAATCATGTAATAGGTTTTGTGGTCAAAATTTGACTTTCATACTTTTAATACAGGCATACAAATTGTCATGTGAAGAGAACGATTTTGCTCAAGATAAAGAGGATTTAACCCTGTACAACTTGGGGTGGGGTTTCCCCCTTTAAAAAAGCTTTAGGATGAAGCCTAGATAAACAGCAATTTAGATTACCCCCATATTGATGTTAGATGAGATTGTGGGGCAAAAAGGACTAAGAAATGCTCTTCAAGACTCCACCAATACGCATTCCAGAATTAATAGAAAAATTAATAGAAAAATTGTAAATGAAAATTGATTTGTTTAATTTTATTACCTTCTCCCATGACTGTGCAGATAACTCCTGTCAAGAGAGAAAGCTCTTCCAGCGATTCCTTGTGAGGGCGCTGGTGTTGTTCTCGCAGAATCGCTGTGAAGGTGTCAGCATGAGCAACAATGAAGTGGAGAACCTTTGAATGAATGAAGAATGGTCAGATTAATATGTGCTTAATAGTGCCTAAAAATGTTGTCAGATAGAAGAGGATTCAAATAATTGTTAAGGTTCTTCAAGAACTCTCTGCTGGACAAT
This sequence comes from Heliocidaris erythrogramma, assembly GCA_025617745.1. Classification (NCBI taxonomy): domain Eukaryota; kingdom Metazoa; phylum Echinodermata; class Echinoidea; order Camarodonta; family Echinometridae; genus Heliocidaris; species Heliocidaris erythrogramma. The sequence continues at coordinate 18,779,517 of CM046873.1, read as the reverse complement.
CACCCCCTGGATAAAAACCCATCCGAAAATTACCCGCTTGGAAAACTGCCCCCCTCCCTGCAACCCCTTTTGTTACTTGTCTGGTTGCCACTGCTAGGGTTAGGAAGTTGGTCTAGCGGTTAACATCTATGGTCAGCTCTCTGCATTCGCCTACAAACTGACTCTGATAGGACCCAGGTTTGAATCTCAGTCACGTCTTTTGGATGGCGACGTTCAAGGTCTGTCCCAGACGTAAATAATCATATTTGATTGATACACGTCTCTAAAAACAATCAACAATAACAACAAACACTGCTCAGAGGTGATTCAACTAAATATAGCCTCCCTAGGCATGCATAATGACCAGAGCTGTTACCTGATTGGTTGCTTCCTTGTGCTGACTGCCTAGGGAAGTGAGAACTGCTGTACATAGCCTTAGAACTGGGAAGAGGAGTTGGTGATAGCGGCTCATTACATCGGGAAGAAAGGCGTCCACGGCAATCGCTTCCATCCCTTCAACAAGCCTTGGGTGACTGTGAAGAAATGAAGCGAAATGGCATGAATGTTTATTGAACACTGTCTCATATATTTGAATCAAAAGAAACATTCGCGATATGGGCGATTCCAGAGTTACTCACATTACATTTTTAGAGGTTTTGAGTTACATCTTAAGCTCCTGTTGTCTTACTACAGCTGTTAGGTAAATGAGTTTTCGTTACAACAATGCACACATATTAGAGTACCTAAATACAGTTTCAAAATTTCAGAAGAAGAAACATACTTTCTGCCAACCCTGCAAATGTTCGGTTACTCACGTTACGTTTAATTTTTTTAAAAAATGTAACGCGAGTCACGGAACATTTGCAGAGTTAGCAGATGTGTGCATTGCTGTAAAAAATTGTCATTTTACTTGATACAGTGAAACCTGCTTTAGCGAACACCTGTCTATAAAGACCATAATTTTTGTTTCCCTTGAAAAGTGTTTCTCATTGAAACATGTATTAAAGGAACCTGTACAAAAAGACAACCTGCTCATAAAGACCGCTTTTCTCCCTTGAGTGGTCTTTATAGACAGGTTTCACTGTATATTGTCTGATCCAAGCTCTGGGAGGGTTTTCAGTTTCATACAGTCATCAGATAGACTAAAATATAAGATGTGGTCTGTAGCTTATGGGACAAAATAGCTTGGAATTGACCTGTCCTGTCCGTGGTTTCCAGGAAATTTAATGTACACTATAAAGATATCACTAAATGTCTATGCAAAGCTCGCCTCGTTGCAATAAAACCATGGTTCGTGGAAATTTGCGCACAAGCTCTGTGATTTTACACAAACCAGGCAGGAGTGAGAATTTACATTTCAGGCCTGTGCGATTGAATAATCAATAATCAACGAGAGTCTACCCGAGCATCTCCTTACCTCATAGTTTGGTGTTCTGGTCGAAGATCAATGAACCTGCACTGTCCTAGTCTCTCCATCAGACCCATCTGTAGCAGTGCTTGGGCACCGCTTGCACTCTCAGCTACTCTCATCAAGAGGGACTAATAGAAAGTAAAATAGATATAAGTGAATATGGAATATGTGCACTAATATTTATTTGCTTCTAACGAAAGTTACAATGAAGATTGTAAACTGCAAAGGGAGATACCCAAAAGTCCCACTTCAAAAAATGAATGTGGGGGTCGCAGAACCGCCTAGCTTGGATGCGTTAGACTTGACTCAGTGGAGATTAGAATCGATTACCGGACTTAAACTCTAAGCCTAATTGGCTGCAATCCCGCATCACTGCATTCAAGGACAAGTCCCTTGGGGAGGACTTAAAGCCATCAATCCCCTGGTTGCTTAGTTACAAGCATTAACATGCTTTCTTAGCAGTCCGGTAAAATAAACCATCAAGGTCATATGTAACAAAAGAAATGTTAAGAGGACACTACTTACCATAGTGGATTCATAGATGTAGAGTGCCTTCATTGGTTCAGGGCTAGGTTGAAGACAGCTCTGCAGAGCTTGGTCCATGTGGAGAAGTCCCTCGATGAAGTGTCGCAGGTATCCCTTGGACGAAAGGATACTCAGCCAGTGCCCACGCCGGTCAATGGAATTGATGGCATCGATGACAGACAGGGCTAGGGTCTACAGATTGAAATAATGCAATCAAACACAAGGGGATTTTATATTTGGAAGTTAAGGTGAGGAAAGTGAATTTTGAGAGAAACTTTTTACAAGGAACTCTGAATCACTTCATCATGCAGCAAAATATTTAAAAATATATGAAAAAAAAATGATGAAAACTTGCTAAAAATTACATACACTGAGAACTACACATTACCCTAAACCTAAATCTAACCTTAAAATCAAGTTGTATTGTATCCTTGAGGAAATAAAGCCCAGAACAAATAAATGCTAAATCAACATATCTTACCCTGCCAAGTTCATGACCATCACAGGCGTCTCTGCAGACCAGCTCACAGAAGGACTCGCCAAACTCTTGAATGACTGCCAGGTTGGCGGTCATGACACGTTCGTACTCTTCCAGGATGGCCGAGTTCATGGCCGTGGAGCCCTGCAGGGTGGGGATCTCCCTGGGCTTCTGGGGGATCTGCAGGTAGTTGAGCAGGGTGCCGTAGAGGTTGGTTCGCACCCGCTGCTGCACGCCACCTGCAAAGAAATGGGAGTGGACATTTGTGGTGATCAACGATCAGAAGTGTGTTTCATAAAGCTGTTCGTAAAGTTACGAATGACTTTACGAACGACTGGAACATGTTCTTGGGTGCTAAACTAATCAGATTCTCAATCATTTAGCACAAGAACTGACCACCAGTCGTGCGTAAAGTCGTGCGTAACTTACGAACAGCTTTATGAAACACCCCCCAGGTCTGCTAACCTTAGCAATTTCTTAGGGCTATAGTAGGAATATAGCATATTTTGCTTTAACTCGCTTGCTACATGTACATTGTAGGTGCCTTGTCTGTTCCACACTTTGGTGATCATGGGTCTCCATCTACTTCTATCTCTTGTTATCTGTAACATGATAGCACTATTTTTTTACACAGAATTTTTTTAAAAGTTTGAAGTAAAAAGTGAAGGAATCCTTCCTCCTGCAAAGGAATAGTTCGAAGCTATGAACCCTTAAATATATGATACACTGAACAGGCGAACAGCCTGGTCTATTAACTTGTGGAAAGGATGAATGTGAGCAGTTCTTTATGGATTTCCGTCAAAGAAACCACTGGGATCTTCACTTTACTCCCTCCCCTTCCCGATGGATATTTATACCAGGTTCGTGGACAAATCTAAGTACTCACTTGTGGAAAGGATGAAAGTGAGAAGTTCTTTAAGGATCAATGTTAAGGAAACAACCGGTATCTTGACGCTACCCCCTCCCCTTCCACCTCCTAAGCCTCCTGCTCCTCCTCCACTGAGTACGGACGCGTCCGGGTTGAACGTCTGGACCATGGAACCATCCAGGACGTTGACGTACTGAGACGACATGAGACTTGCCACGGATTGGGACCGGTCAGAGATGGAGCACTGGCGCAGGGTCATGGCTAGGAGGAGGAAGGCCCCAGCGACGGGCGAGGTCAGGTCCGGGACTGCATCTTCGTGGTTGACCTGGTTACACAAACAAGGGGTACAGATTAACATGAAATTTGAATAGTGAAGCTGCATATCGAGAAACCATATTTTAAAAATCATTGTGAAGTTTTATCATGTTATAATTATGTGGTAGTCAAAGATGAACCAATTGTAAACAAAGCAACCAAAACATGCTATAAAATGGAAACCATGATTTGATTAAGGACAATGTGATCGACATTGCACAGATACTGGTACACATGTAAAGAGAAGCGCTGCATAATTTTTTTGACAAAAACTTGACACGTGTATTGATATTTCATTAATGAATGAAGTACAAAGGTCAATCTTTTTTGTAAAGTTTCTGAGAAGAACAGAAAACAATACTGCATCAACAACATTTGAAATTTCAGTGAAGATACATGTAGAGTTACGGTGTACAAACCTTGCTGAGCAATTCTTGAAGGATATCAACAGTGACCTTCTGTCGCATCTCCAATGCCAGGGACTCCTGAGGCAAGGACGTCAGGAGAACCTCTAGAACCTGGCGCCAGGCATCAAAAGCATGGCGCTTGGCAGAGAGAGCCCGTCTGACGCTGTTTCTTGACACGGCCGTTTTCAGAATGTCCATTATTTCCTGCATTATGAATATGAAGATTTTAATTGAGTTGGTAATTACTGCTAACAATGAAACTTACAGAAAGGGAGAGAATGAGAGAGAGAGAGAGAGAAAGGGAGAGAGGGAGAGAGAGAGAAAGAGAGAGAGAGAGAAAGAGAGAGAGAGAGAGAGAGGGAGAGAGAGGGATAAACAGAAAAATGGAGACGCAAGGCACAGGCAGTGAGCATATAAGAAAGGAATGACAGAGGAGAGCGAGAGAGAAATATATAGTATTGCAGGATCAACAGAAACTCACCATCTCAACCCTCGACCTTTGACCCGCGACCGACCCTGATGCCCCATGTCGATTGAGCTGGTCCATGAGGATGTGATGAAGGAGGCGGAGATTGCAGAGGAGGACGCCGTACTCATTCTTCTCCTCACAGTTCAGGATTGTCTGCTCAACACCAGAGGGCTCAAAGGATTCCAGCCTGAGCGGGGTGGGGAAGGCCTGTGAGAAGTCCACCGAGTCCAGGAGCTGCAGGATCCGACGTCTCATCTGAAGGCCTACACAACAAAGGTCAAATGAATAACATTCTGTTTGCATATATAGTGCATATCACTTTAATACAGAGCAATGTCTCCATTTTGAAAATTTCTATTAAAAGCACAGCCCAATTTCTCATCATCTTTCTTTCAGCTCATAAAGAAATGAATAAATAGAATATTAGATATTTGCAAAGTGCTGGTATCCAACTAGTTCTTATACTCATGGTGCTCTACATTGCATGTACCTTGAAGAAGTGCAGTACAACGTAATATAAAAGAATGATAAATTTGTCATGATTTGAAGGCTACTATTTACAAAGAGTTATGTTTTGAGAGGATATTCAAAATCCCCATGAGGTATAAAGCTTCGGACCCTAAGTGGGAGCCTTTTTTTCTTCCTTCAAGTTTATGGAACGGAATGGCAGATAGATCTATGGCAAAGATCTATCGCCCAGAACTGGTGGCTCAGGTACCACTAACAAACATTTATGAGATGACCAAAGATGTCTGTAGGTTTGTACTCAGCAATCAAGTTCTTATTGTAAGAGGGTACAAAGCCATGTAATGAGTAAAAAAATAGCAACAGCTAATAATATGATTATTCTGCCTTCACTCGAGCAGCTTCATATTAAAATTCATTTTCTCTTCAGTTTGTTCTTTCTATTACATTCTTACAAGTAGCCTCTCTAATTACCTTCAGCTATTTTCAATCTTTTTGTTAATTTTTAATCTTACCTGCTCCTCCCATTTCACTCTGGGTTTGCGCCATGCTAGTTCCAAGTGCACTAGTTTCCTCTGCAAAGGTAGCTTCGCCCAGTCTGTCGCCATCAGGTGACCCATCAGCTACAGCATCAATCAAATAAAAAAATAAAAATATCTGGGTAATTCCATACATACTTACTGTATGTACTTGTATCTACACACACGCACACACAAACTCACACATACAAAAAATGACAAGCTCATGCCAAGTTGGCTTTCACTGGACTGCAGAAAAATACCCTAATTTTCAGTGGAGATGATTTCCACTTTAATAAGCTCACAATCCAAGGAGACTGCCTGTAGAGCTGGAATTTTCTCTCTGGAGGGCAGAACTTCCACTGTGATAGACACACATAATAAGAGGCATACTGATCTGCAATTCCTAGACAGTCTTTTCCCTCATAAACTGTTTCAGGAGTACTTGGCTGGTGTCTGTCTTGTATTCTTTTATGAATCATTGCCCCCGTTTCATAAAGCTTGATATCTATAACAAGTTACAATAACAGTTATAAACTACTGAAATACTTGCATCTGATTGGCGGAGAGCAAACTTTGTCATAGATACGTGGCAGATGTTATTGATAACAAGTTTCAAGAAACGGGCACAGATCACAATGAATTCAACAGCTGAATGATTGAATGCTGGCGAGGAAATGATCACTTCAGGCATCTTGCACAATGTAATGCATGGTACAGGATCATACTTCATACCTGTCTAAAGTTTATGGTATGGAATGGATCTGAATGAGTAGTCCTACTTTACATTGAAAGGAACTATCCTTACAGGTTCCATCCCTCTTCCTGTGAGCAGTCTAGTGTCTCACTTCAGCCTTATCAAAGAACCTAGCAAAAGCACTGTGTTCCATGCCAAACCTGACTAACCTTATACTACATGTATAAGGAACAGATTTCAACGAGGAGTTCTCCCCTTCATTGAATCAAATGCATTATTATTACAGGTCAAAACACTCTCTGTCCAAGATGTATAACTGTCCAACATTAGCCTCATCAAAGCACCCTAGCAGAAGCACTCTGTTCAATGCCAAACCTGCTGAACATTTCACTGTATGGAATGGATCTCAATGCGGAGTTCTATTCTACACTGAATTAAAAGGCACTGTCATTACAGGTCAAAACTCTCCATGTACAGTATGTCAAATTGTAAAAAAAACTAGCGTTATCACAGTACCTATCAGAAGCACTGTGTTCAATGCCAAACCTGATGAACGTTTCACTGTATGGAATGGATCTCAGTGACGAGTTCTACTCTACATCAATGCAAAGGCAATCATCATTAAAGGTCAAAACTGTCCCAAGGTATCGTTGTCCAACACTAGCCATATCAAAGCACCTATCAGAAGCATTGTGTTCCATGCCAAACCTGACTAACCATATACTACATGTATAAGGAACAGATTTCAACGAGGAGTTCTCCCCTTCATTGAATCAAATGCATTATTATTACAGGTCAAAACTCTCTCTGTCCAAGATGTATAACTGTCCAACATGCATAACTGTCCAACATTAGCCTCATCAAAGCACCCTAGGAGAAGCACTCTGTTCAATGCCAAACCTGATAAACATTTCACTGTATGGTATAGATCTCAATGCGGAGTTCTATTCTACACTGAATTAAAACGCACTCTCCTTACAGGTCAAAGCTCGCCATGTACGGTATGTCAAATTGTTAAAAAAAACTAGCGTTATCACAGTACCTATCAGAAGCACTGTGTTCAATGCCAAACCTGATGAACGTTTCACTGTATGGAATGGATCTCAATGAGGAGTTCTACTCGATATAAATGCAAAGGCATCATCATTAAATGTCAAAACTGTCCCAAGATATATCATTGTCCAACACTAGCCATATCAAAGCACCTATCAGAAGCATTGTGTTCCATGCCAAACCTGACTAACCTTTCACCATATAGAATGGATCTCGATAAAGAGTTCTACAATATATTGAAGCGAAAGCATCAAAAGCATCTGCCATCCAGGTGCCAAGTGTCTGAAACCAGTCTCATCACAAACCTGAGCAGAGGCACTGTGCTCCATGCCAAAGCCACCTGACCTAGGACTGACTGGGATGGATACCTTTGAGGTGTTTTACTCTACATTGAGAACAGCAATGGCTCCATCCTTGTAGGAAAGTGGACAGATCTGAATATCCGTACAACATAAAGACCTCCCCATCCTCCAAAAATCACAACCGATAATACTTAACAACAATTTGACCACAATAATTTGTACATGCAATATTTCTGTAAAAATAGTAAAATTACCATACTGTTAAAGCATACTGCCCTTCACAACAAAACCAATTTTGTAGATAGAGTTTTCAGCATTACACCATGCATTCTGTCAAAGAAATAGAAGCCCTGACAAGGGTTGGTGAGCTTGGAAAACTCATTTTCTGTCTGTAAATTTACATAAAGTAAAGTACAGAGAACAAATTTTAGGAGTAATTAACATACCATCATCGTTAACCAGCGAGGGCGTGTCTTCGAGGAGGAGGCGGAGCAGACGTTGGCTATGGGAACGCTGGCGATTGACAGCTGTCATCCTCAGCTCTATGGCAACGGCCTTGAGAAGCCATGCCTGCTGATTCAGAAGGATGCGCTCTTCGGTGTCTTCTAAAAAACAAAACATATAAAGAATGTATATAATGTCTGCTGAGAACCCACAGGGCATTATTTCATACTATTTAATGACGACGAAGATCCTTATCAAACGAGATGAATGCGACTGCGTCTCCTATATGCCTCCGCCTAAATTCAGTTGATGGCTCAAACTGTTCTAGAAATATTTGATAACGAGGCTAAAAACCAGTAATTTCATGTAATTTCATGTAAATTGACCTCTGTGACCTCTGACCTTTGACCTACTTACACCAAAATCTAATCAGTTCATCTTTCTATGGGGATGCATACTGGTACCAAGTTTGAAGTTCTCACCTCAGATAGTTCTTGAGATATCGTGGTAACAGTGCCAAAAACCAGTAATTCCATGTAATTTCATGTAAATTGACCTCTGTGACCTCTGAACTTTGACCTACCTACCCCAAAATCTAATCAGTTCCTCTTTCTATGGGGATACATACTGGTACCAAGTTTGAAGTTCTCACCTCAAACAGTTCTTGAGATATCGCGGTAACGGTGCTAAAAACCAAGAATTCCATGTAATTTCATGTAAATTGACCTCTGTGACCTCTGAACTTTGACCTACCTACCCCAAAATCTAATCAGTTCATCTTCATATAGGGAAACATACTAGTACCAAGTTTGAAGTTCTTACCTCAAACAGTTCTTGAGATATCGTGGTAACGGTGCTAAAAACCAAGAATTTTTATGTAATTTCATGTAAATTGACCTCTGACCTTTGACCTACTTACCCCAAAATCTAATCAGTTCATCTTCGTATGGGGATACATACTAGTACCAAGTTTGAGGTTCCTACCTCAAATGATTCTTCAGATATCGCGGTAACGAGAAGTGGGACGGACGGACGGACGCACGGACACACGGACGGACGCTACGACGGACGCACGGACGGACAACCCGAAAACATAAGGCCTCCGGCACCCACCTTCGGTGGGCGGAGGCATAACAATTGGTTCATAGCAGGCACTTGTTTTTTCCTAATGTGTAAACAGTCCGTAGAAATAGCTACTGACCACAAATGAGCATTTTCTAACAACCAGCTGGTTAATCATCTCCATTCATGTTTTATGGATTTGGGGAAAATGTGATTTATCAAATGACAAGGATCCTTGTCTCTATTCTATAAAACAAATAATGCACATCATTATATTTGGGTATTAGGATGATTTCACCGCCCCTCGATACCTTGATCAAACTCCTGGCTACCACCTTTGGTGTCAGACGGTTCTAACGGTACCTCGTACGAATAATTCTTTCTAACAACTTAACTGGTATATCACTAGAAATTATGAACACAATTTGATTTAACACGGGAATGGATCCCCATGTAAAGTCCTTCTATTACCAAATAAATCCCCTGCTGCACTTACCTCCGTGTTTGTTGGTGAAGGGTGCATGTCTGAGGTGCTTGTAGAAAAAGTCTTGGGTTGTGCGAAGGTACCTCATAGTTGGAGCGCTGGTCTCCCGGTTTGCACAGAGGCGGTAGATGAGCTCATAAGCTAGTTCAGCCAGCTGGGGTGTGTTGTGGATGGCGGAGGGGCCGGAGTGAGAGGTGATGCCATGTTCTAAGACTGAGACCACAGCATGGAGACAGGTGCGGGGGGAACCTAGCACACCTGATTTGAAAAAAAAGAAGTGGGAGGGGAGAGAAGATATGTATTGGGTATTTTCAGTGGGACATTTGATGTAATGTGGTATTGTCTTTAGTAATGTATGAGCATAGCTACTGTCATAGGAACAAAAATATATATAAACAATTTATTGGTACTACAGAATTTCCAAATGGCTTTAAAAAACATTCAACCAATCAACGTGCCCAGCCAGCCCGCGCTTGCAAATCAGATTCCACTACTACTCGTAGATCTAACACAAAATGTGACTCAGCCATAGGCCAACACCTGCTTGCTAACACATTGTGTGCGCAAAGCTATTCAGACGATCAGTTCTCTATTGTCAGTAGAGCCAGGAGCTTAACCCACCTCCGGTTCTTGGAAGCAGCCTACATTCAATCTAGAGACCCTCTTTTGTGTAGACAAAAGGAGTTCGTCCAAGCATTGCGTTTGTTTTAACTATGCAGGATGTGCCCAGTTTAGCTTTCAGTATAACTAGTTGATTTTCTTGTTATTTGTTCATATCTGCGTGATAACCTGATGAGTTGCAGATCGAAAAGCTTCGTTATCATTTTAATTTGTTTTCGTTTTAATGTTTTAATATGTTACTGTTTAAAGCCATTTGGAAAAAATATATATATGCATACTGGATTGATAAATTTTGCATTTGCTATAAATACCTTTTCTCAGAGTATTACAGATACCGTCACAACCGCAACACTCATCATTAAAGCCAACACCATTAACACCCACCCACAGACCACTATGACAAATATTCCACTAGCATCATTCTTGTATAATGTCACTATCATCATCTCCATCACTCCCAAGACTCTACTATCACCAGCTCCATCATTATCAGGACACCGCAAACACCATCACCCACAATTACCACTTCCCTTCACTGTTACCATCATATCACCACTACCATCCCTACCTCCACCACAAGCTACACCATCAACAACATTTCCCTTACCTGGGTCTTGGAGTTCAGTCTTGTTGACAGGCTTCCTGGTGTTGTAACCCAAGAGAAAGTGGGCAAGGTTTGGCCCTGGTTGGGCTAGGGAGAAGAGAAGGAGACGCATGGCATAGAGACGGGTGTGGCTGTGGAGCCTGGAAGAATCGTCACCTCCCTGGTCAGCGTCTTCAAGAAAGAAATGAAATAATAAAGTATACAAGTTTTCTGAATAATCATACAATCATCACATTTTTGGAATGTATGGGATTGCGTGAAATGCCAAATACAGGTTTCTCTAGAAGAACTTGTTTACAGAGGAACCAAATTGAGTGAATGCGTCTTGCAGCATCTGAGGGGAATGGTTTGAGAGGACCAAAGATTTATTTTGGTTTGGGGGGGGGGGGGGAGGGGGGAGCAAAAGTATGCACTGACATACAGCATTCATAAGCCTTATCAGCGAGAATTTAGATTTGGTATTCTCTTTCTGAATACATTCATGTTTGGGTAAAAAATCCAGCGTGTTAGGCACAGATAATAACCCTAGCTAAATGAATCCATTATTCTTCTCAAAATTGAAACACTCATATATTTCTTTTACAGCTACGCTACCCAACAAAGAGTCACATATCTGAAATGAAAATGGATGGTTTGAAGAAAAAAATATGTGGTTCTTTCAGGGGAAAAAATAAGTTTCAAAATGTCAATTTGCTGCCAATTTGAGGATTTCAAGATTCTGATTCCTTCCAAAGTCATTTAGTATTTCTACAAAAATGGACTCAAGGTTGTAACGAGTTTAATGAGTTTCTTCATACAAATTTTCCTCTACTGTGGAAAGGCTGTTACACTGTCAAACAAATTATGAACAAAGTAGATATGTACCTTCTCCATCATCTTGGAACGTTTCTGTCTCTGGTATCTCCAGGTCTTCCACCTCTAAGCACTCGACAAACCCATGTAGGATACGCCCAGACTCCTCCTGGATACGTAGGATTCACAATGGATTGTACAAAATTAGAATGATGTATATTTCATTGTTGTACTGCGCAGTACGATGTATATTTCATTGTTTTCTTGCGCAGCCTTAGGATCACCTGTCATCATCATCACTTTCATCATCATCATCATCAACATCAACATCAAAATCACCATCATCATCATCACTACATTTATTTGGAAAATCATTCAATATCAAATATCATTCCCACAGTCATCACCATCATCACCATCATCATAATCATTTCTCATCATCATCATCATCATCACCATTTCTTTGGCAAATTACTCAATATCAAACATACGATTTGGCTAATAGAAAAGACAAAATGGTTATTCCCAAAACGGGAATAGCCAAGTTGGTTGAATCAACTGTATGTACTAAACAGCAATTTATGCATGAAATGTAGCATTGCAACAATAATTGAGAGAAGAGCTTAAATTGGGACATGAGCAATCTCTCCCAGCAACAACTGACCTTGTTGATGGAGAAGAGGTTCACGATCTCTGGCTGGACGTTGGAAGATTTGACCATTCTGTAAAGCACCTTGACTGCTGCCAAGGCATGCTTCGGAAGAGACACATTAAAGCTGACAAATCTGAAAGAGAGGTAACACGAGATATGCCAAATTTTAATCTGCAATCTTGTGCATCAAATGAGAACTGACTGGGACCTCCATACTGTACATGTATGTATTATGACACATGTGTACAACTCTTCATTTTGATATTCTTCAGCATGAACATCACTTTTTATGTCTTTCAAACCAGCGTGGTTTTAAAGCAAGGATTATGAACAAAAACAAAAACAAAAAAAGAAAACCAACAAATTTTTTTTTTCAAAGATGAAGCTTACTTGGCAACATTGCACAGGTGGTCAGCACGGCCTGAACGAGGGTTGATCCCCATCAGCAGCTGGTCCAGCGGAGTAACCATCAGACTTGACCCTTGACCTCTCAGAAGGTCAATGAACTTGTCTTGCTTCTCTAGGGCTAACTCCAGCATGGTCAAACAGTGGAGGGCGCACTCCATCATGCTCTCCTTGCCGGGAAAGGTATGGTACTGGCTCAGGAGGCGAATGCTCTCATCTAGGATGCTTAGGATCTGTGAAAACAATAGGCTTTCCATTACTTAACAATTAGGAAATAAAGTAGCCTGCCAACACAAAAAAATACAAGTGGGAATATAAACAATAAAAATGGAACTCTGCATGTTCTCCTTGCCTGGGAAGGATGATTAAGATCTGTTTGAATAAATAGAGAACAGGTTTTTTTTAATTTTCCCCCAAGCAGTTTTCCATCTAAAATATGAATAAGTGGGACTACAAAGACAAATGTGTAATTCGGACTTTATGTTACACTTTACACAAAACGTTAGCTCATAGAAGCAATTGTTGCTCTTCTAACAGAAATATTTGTAGGTGGTACTACAATGTAAACTAAATGCAAAAAGTAGTTAGTGGGCCCACCAACTACTCTGCCATCATAAGAATAAGTAGGTGGGACTACTTCACTTTACCAATTGCAGCATGGAGCTGTCGTTGAGCATGTGTACAAGGAGATGATGGCCGGGAGGCTTGTTGGTGACGGCTGTTCCCCCTCCCTGCAGCTCTACAACATGGTCCAGAAACTCCTCAGTGTGGGGTTCATGGGCGGCAAGGAGTTTGGATAGGATCTTGGTTACGGCAGTTGCTACTTCCCACTAGATACAATATATTGTGTGTAAAAAAAAAAAAGGGAGTTCTTGTATAACGCCTAGAAAAATGAGAAATTTGGTAGTCAACAGCAAATTATGAGAGACAATATGCTAGACTGAACAGCCGAATCATCCAGATATCGTCTTCACTGTTTGCTCATTTCCTAGCTAAAATACATATTTTTTAAAATCACAGTTGTACATATTTTATAATCTTGAACATTCCTTGTAAAATTTGTTGTCTATAAGTATCAAATCTGTTATGTCTACATTGACTTATCTGGTTTGCTACATGTATAAAAATAAAAGCAAAATGAAATTGATCTGAATTGAAAATTGATCTGTACACAGCTCTAAAATTGTCAGGACGTACCTTTTCCGTGGGGTTGCGGTATGCCCTCGAGCTGAACTTGAGGAACACAGAGTCCCTGAGGAACTTCAGGTACGGGTCAAAACCAGGGGGTCTGTAGCCAACGCCCAGCATCACAGGAACAGGAATTTCGGTAAGAGCGTCAACCATGGCAAGAAATCCGCGGGTGAGGGGGTACTCCTCGTTGTTAGACTCGATCTCCTCCAGCTCCAGGAGGATCCCTGAAGGAGGAACGCCAGCTTGATGGACTGTTGGTATGATCTGAAAATCAACACACAAAATTACATTCCTATAACAATAAATATTGTTATTGATGAATAATTTGAAGAGATGATATTGACAATAATTCTTAATCATGCATTCACATATAAATTAAAATCTCCTGACTCTTGGCTACAAAAGCTTTACCGTCATATTTCAAGCATCTTACGGAACGTTTCAGCACTATACAACCGTCATCTTTTAAACTTAATTTTTTTATTAACTACCTATAATTTGGGTCCACAAAGGCAAATATATTGTGTAATTGTTTGGAGGTTGTTAGACAAACACTAGGAATCTCCCTCCCAGCATCCTTTGAGTTATTACAAAACACCCTTTTACCACTATCATATTCATGGTCTACATGTACATGTATGTAGAAAAAAGGGACTCAACCAATATAGAACTTAATTTTAAAATTAATTAAAGATAAAGTTGAGTTCTGATCACTACGATTACATAGTAAATAAACTGTCTCAAAGCAATTGGGAAAGGTTGATCATATCTAAATAAAAATTGGTGTATACTGTGCGGTTCTGGAACCACCAAAATGATAAAATAAATTGACCCAATCTTGCCGAAAAGCACATGCACTGCACACAGGAATGGGTATATGGGACTGCACACACATGTGGCATGAATGTTCGGCCTGAATACTTCAGCTATCTCTCTTCATATTTCGAATATGAGGGCAACTGAGGAGCAATCTACTATGATGTTCTACCAATCTGACATAAAAAGAATGAGAAAGCTCAAAAAATATTTGTCACCTTTCCCAGAACTCAACCTTCTCTTTAAGTGCGACATAAATATATTTCATAACTTACCTGTGACACCTCTAAGGACTGCCATAGAGTCATTGCAATCTCTGGTGACTGAGCAAAGACTGCCAGTGTACGGAGGCATTCAGCTTTCAATGGCGGTGGGATGCTACACGTCAGCAGACCAAAGAGAAGAACAGACGGCAACCAGGACTGGTTCTCTACCATTGCTACCCTCGCATCCTCGTTCTAGCGAGAAGATTATTAGATCTTTGGTCAATAAATCATTGAATGATATCAATTTCTCGAAAGATATAAAGATCTGGGGCGGTATTCAAATCAAAACGCGCATTAAGTTAGCAATTTACTTAGCATTTGGCTTGGCTAAGTAAGCTGGCTGAACTTGTATTCAGATCAAATTTAAGCACTTTACTTTAGCAAGCCGACTTTGAGGCAAAATACTTACTTATATCCATTGTGACGTCACATATCCTGCCCAAAATCATGCGCAATAAATGCGTCACAGTAGATGTTTCATAAAACTTGTTATCAATGACAACTGCCACATTTCTATGATGAATTTGCTCTCAGCCAATCAGATGCAAGGATTTCAGTAGCTTATAACAGTTATTGTAACTTGTTATTGATAACAAGTTTTATGAAATGGGGCCCTGTTACAAACCTTCACAGAAGTAATAATCCTAGGAGACAGAAAACCATTAAAAAAAAATAAAAAGAAGTTCTGGGTTCCAAGGGCAATGTCCATGACAGAGCTTGAAATCTCACATTTCATGTTTTCCCTCAAAATTTTACTGGTCCTGGGCCCAGTTTCATAAAACTTGATATCTATAACAATAACAGTTATAAGCTACTGAAAGCCTCGCATCTGATTGGCTGAGAGCAAATTTGTCATAGATATGTGGCAGTTGCTATTGATATCTATAACAAGTTACAATAACAGTTATAAGCTACTGAAATCCTCGCATCTGATTGGCTGAGAGCAAATTTGTCATAGATATGTGGCAGTTGCTATTGATAATAAGTTTTATGAAACAGGGCCCAGACATATTCATCCTCCTCCTTATTCCTAAAGAATACACCAGACTGAGGGAATTTCCAAATCATCAGGTCCCTGTTGCATAAAACTTATTAACGGTAACTTTGCCATAGATGGTAACTCCCATGGAAACCTTGATTTTGATTGGCTGTTGAGTGATGTTACCATAGTAGTTGCCATTGATAGCAGAGTTACCATTAATGGTAAGTTTTATGCATCCGGGCCCAGAAATCCAAGGATCAAAGGAGAAAGAAATGCCTGATAAAAACACATAAATGAAATTGACATATCGTCCTATTTCAAAGAGAATGCCTTCTTTTCTTTCTTTTTTTTAAAGCTGTTGGCTTGATAGACTGCTGATGTCCACAGCAAGGATGTTCACATTTACCTCTCTAGCAACAACTTGGACCAGCTTCAGCACGTTGTTCAACCCCTCCATCTCTTGTGGAGTGATCCCCTTGGCTCCTAGCCTGAATGACTGGCTGGTCTGTCCCACTTCCTGAAACGGGGATGTGGAGCGCATCTCCGGACGGAGGGACGTGTAGTAGCGGTTCAGAGAGACGAAGAAGTGGTCCCAGGAGACACTGCCCACGCTTGCCCCAGCTGTAGGCAGATGTTAATCAAACCACGTGTTACCAACAAGTCGAATAGCTATTGATTTCTTATATAAACCATTAAATACATATTTCTAAACAGATCACAAATCTCAAAACATTATACATGTAGTTTATCTTGTGATTTCAATTTAGTATAATTTCAACAGATAGGCAAATATGCGGACTAATGAATTACACAAGCACGTGGAAACAGTCCTGTGGTCCAAGTAATTCAAGAATTTGTACACATATTTCACATATGATTGCATCTGAAGTGCAATTTTTTTCACTTTTTGTTGCAGTGCTTCTCATGATTCAAAGGTACCATCGATTAACACTAAGAGATCACAGATCTGTGATCACAATAACAATTACTAGAAGCTCCATATTGTCTGCTATGCTACTTGGTACTTGTCATCAACCCTTGCAATCATTTTTTCTTTCTCCAAGGCTCTTTCAAAATTTACATGAAAGCAAAATTGGGGGCTCCCTGGAGGTCTTTGGGGTTACTATAGTAGTTCTGGATGCAAAATCACAGTGAAACCCGGAGTATTTTGAGCATCACCTAAGCAATCTTTAAAAAGATACAGAACGTCTTACCACCACCCATACCGTTGGCTTTGAGTAGATTGAAGCAGTGGTGTGCACTCTGAGGACCGTTGGCCAGGCCTTGCAGCATGTGAAGATAAGGAATGTACAGAGACGGGGGAAGGAGGTCCCCGGCCATGCGGACAAACTTGAAGAGACTCACCTACAAGACAATGAGAGATTTTTTTTTTCTAATAAATTTTGAAATAGAACAATAACCTTAATCCAACTGAGATGTAATAGTTTACCATCTATCTATTCTAAGAAGTAAACTAGTCATAATTTGAATGATGGACTGTTTAAAATAAACAAATATTTCATATGCCAAGGTTCAACACTTTCCCTAAAAGTGATATATACATGTAGCAAATCTAGGCATACAAGAAACACAAACTGCCTGCCCCACTCCCTGCCCCACTCCCTGCCCCACTCCCTGCCCCCCTCCCCCTGACCATACATGTATCCTTTTTCCTCACTTGTCTCTGAGACTGTTTGTGATGATAGACACCTGAGGTAGCAGGCACCCTCTCCACCCCCTGGGCCACTGCCCCTCTCAGGCCGATTCCAGTAATCCAAAGACAGGTCAAACTTAAAGGGGGCCCTGTACATCCCCCACCCTCCCGTTTCCCTAAGACTTACTTGTCTTTGTGACTGTTTGTGATGATAGACGCCGAGGTAGCTAGCACCCCCTCCATCCCCTGGCCTACTGCCCCTCTCAGGCGGATTCCAGTAATCCATAGACAGGTCAAATTTAAAAGGGGCCCTGTACATCCCCCACCCTCCCCTGTTTCCCTAAGACTTACTTGTCTTTGTGACTGTTTGTGATGATAGACGCCTGAGGTAGCTGGCACCCTCTCCACCCCATGGGCCACTGCCCCTCTCAGGCAGATTCCAGTAATCCAAAGACGGGTCAAACTTAAAGGGGGCCCTGTACATCCCCCACCCTCCCGTTTCCCTAAGACTTACTTGTCTTTGTGACTGTTTGTGATGATAGACACCCGAGGTAGCAAGCACCCCCTCCACCCCCTGGGCTACTGCCCCTTTCAGGCGGATTCCAGTAATCCAAAGACAGGTCAAACTTAAAGGGGGCCCTGTACATCCCCCACCCTCCCCTGTTTCCCTAAGACTTACTTGTCTTTGTGACTGTTTGTGATGGTAGACTCCGAGGTAGCTAGCACCCCCTCCACCTCCTGGGCTACCGCCCCTTTCAGGTGGATTCCAGTAATCAAGGCTTAGTTCCAACTGAAGAGGGTCTTTCTCATACAGAAACCCAAACTAGATAAAGAAAGGAGGACAATAGAAAAGATTACAAAGTTTCTGACTTCTAAAAGTATTTGAATTCTAGTAATGAAAGAAGTGAGTGTCCTTATAGAATCCCAACAAGAAAATAAACAATTAATATTCGAGACTATGAACAAACTAGAAATCTGCATTGCCGCGCAATGCGAATGTATCCCCAGCACTGGCAGCGATTTTGGGGTCATCCTTTTATTCGAAGGAGGGACAAAGAACCTCCCCCCTCCCCTCCCTCAAACAAAAGGATGGCGTAGAGATTGCCGCCAGTGGCCCGGACTATTGTCAACACTAGGAGCAGCATCATCAAAACAATATGTGTCTAGATTAGAGTATATGCATCTCTATATAAAATTCGAAATAAATCTGTCAAGAAATGTGATCTCAGAGAGCACACACGAGATCCACTAAAATATGACTTTTGACCCTATAAAAAGCCGAACACTGGGGGCAGCATCACCAAACACTAAAGATGTGCAGATTTTACTAAGACACACCTCCATACAAAATTTGAAAGAAATCCGTCAAGAAATGTGGCAGTTAGAGCGCACAAAAGACATATGACCTTTGACCCTATAAAGGATGGAACAATGAGGGCAGCATTATCAAAAATTATAAATTTGTAGATTCTACCAAGATTCATCTCCATACAAAATTTGAAAGGAATCCGTCAAGAAATATGGCCTGCACAGCGCACACAAGACATCGTCCAAATATGACCCATGACCCTATAAAAGACGGAACACTGGTGGCAGCGTCACCAAAAACTACAGGGGCGTAGATTTTACCAAGATACACTTCCATAGAAAATTTGAAAGAAATCTGTCAAGAAATGTGGCAGTTAGACCGCACACAAGACATCTATCAAAATATCAGCATCACCAAAATCTATAGGCTTGTAGATTATACCAAGATACAAAATCTGTTGAGAAAAGTGGCCAATAGAGTACACACAAACCATCCACAAAAATATGGCCTTTTACCCTATAAAAGATGGAACACTGGGGGCAGCATCACCAAAAATTATAGGTGTGTAGATTATACCAAGATGCATCTCCATACAAAATTTGAAAGAAATCCGTCAAGGAATGTGGCAGTTAGAGCACACACAAGAATATGACGCGGCGGCGGCGGCGTAACGCTGCTGAATCCAAAGTATCCTCTGGCATTCTGCCGGGGGATACAATGACATCTGATAAATGAAATTCATAGAAAATATAACAGTTGAGTAGTGAACTGAGGACAATAAGGAAATATGCTTGATCAAGCCAAGCAATTGACACATAGTCTAATACTTTTGTGTTTTCATTTGTATAAAAAGGTGGTCCAACAATAAATTGCTCCATAATGTTATGTATGCCATTGCAGTCAATACTCCATAAATATATTTCATTTATCAGAGATAATGAAAATAATCTTCCTTTTGTTCACACAGGACCTACCAAATGCATGAAATCTTCAAAGTGTCGAGGCAGGTTAGTGTTGACTTCTAGGCCTTCCCTCTCGTACGACATGATGAGACGACCTGCTTCATCGCCACGGTTACGGATCTCTTTCACCTGCACAGAAAATGAGTACAAACGGGATAGAGGTTTGTAGTCTTTGCAAGATTCCACTTAACTATTTTACGTATGTTTTTTTTAACGAAAAAAAATATTGATATCTATTAAGAGTGATACAGAGAAAAACAAAATGGAAGAAACACAAAAATTGAAAGAATAGGAGAAAGATATCTAAAAGTAAGAGCGAGAAAAACAAATACAGAGAAAAAACAACAATTATTCAGCCCCCCAAACAAAGATAAGTTGAAAAAGGTTAGGGGAGAAAGCAAAGAAAGTGTGATGGACCAATCCACAGAAATTAAAAAAAAAACCCAAACATGAACATTAAAAAAGGGAAGAAAAGAAGAACCCACTAACAAGAAGAGTAAAGACTGACAGAGACAAAGAGAAAGATAACTGAGAGAGAAAGAGAGAGAGGTAGGTTGATGTGGACATGTTCTTCGACAAATAAACTTACTTTGAGAGGCATCTGAAAGATGAAGTCTGTCAGGAGGCCATGGATCCTTCGCACATAGAATTCCTGTAGTAGAAATACAAAAAGATCAGTATAACTCATTTCTTCTGCTTCTACACCAGGGGAAATATGACAAATCATGACAGTCTTAAACAGCTGAATACAAATAGATATTTGTATTATAACACACAATTAAAACTGACCGTATCCCCAAGTTATCTTGAGCGTATTCAACAGGTTAACCTTCTTGAGACAATTACATTTTAAAATTAACCTTTCCCATGAATGTAGTATATCAACCTTATTGTTTAACCTGTTAAATCACAAAAAAAGCTGCCCACTATCAGCTCAACAATGCAGAAGATCTGTACATCTACAGCTCAATCTAGTATTTCATTTTCAACTTTTTAGGGATGTACATACATTGAACTCCACAATCTTTTTCAATTACATTCCATTCCATGTATTATCCTTCAGTAAACAAACTAAGAATAAAACAAAATGAAGTCTTACATTCTGATGGAAGACCTTGTTGGCAATGACACATTTGTTGAGGAAGGAGAAAGCATCCGCCTGCATGGCTCTATCCACCAAGATCTCGTCATCTTCTATCTGATTTTGAAATCCTGAAAGAAAGTGTAAAATAGGACACTATTATCATCATCGTCATCGTCATCATCATCATCATCGTCATCGTCATCATCATGGAGGTGTCGTGGTATAGCGGTTCATTCACTTGACTCACAATCCAAGGGTTGAGGGTTCGAATATCAGCCCGGCACTAGCATCTTTAAGCAAGACATTAATGCATGTTTGCCACTCTCCACCCAGGTGTTAAATGGGTACCTGGCAGGATTTATTCCTTGAAATGCACTGTGCGCTGATTACGACAGCCGGAGCTAAAGCCATGGTAATAATATCCAAACCATTTGGAAGAGCATAGAGATGTTTTATCATAATGTGATATGCGCTACACAAGAACGGTTTATAATTACCGTATTTTCCGCATTATTAACCGCGGCCGATTATAAACCGCATCCCCAACTTTTGACACTTGATTGAGAAAAAAAAAATCGAGAGGAAAAAAAAATCGAGAGGAAAAAAAAAATCGAGAGGAAAAAAAAAGAAGAAAAAAATACAAGCAGATTTTAGACAATGATTTCAACTGCACGCTGATTTCTAGACTCCGATAGTCTAGAGTTTGCCAGCTTTGTTTGATAATGCTCCATGAAAAAGGAGCGAGAGAAATAAATTGTAATTTTTAATTTAGGGAAAGAAACCAATCCTCACATTCTTCCTAATCACGTCGCACACACACACACAAACATAGTGTCATACCACTGATACCAAGGAGGTATTCCTGGCTTGGTCATACAGCCAGCAGCTACATGTAATAGCAGAACTCATGACACGATCATACTCGTATCTCAGTCAACTACAAAATGTCTGAAAAATTACAAAACAGACCAAGTACCTGTTTGTGTCAATTTACAGTTTTCTGTAGAAAATACGCCGAAAATATTCTTTATTTATATCCAATAAATGCCACAGAATTTACAGTACTTTTATTAGAGAATCAACGGCCCGATCAATGGTCACTAGAAAAGTTGGAATTTTGTTTCCCTCCCTGGCCTCCTTTTATCAAGCGTACCCAATTAAACCGCGCGCGCATAGCGTTTAGAAGGGAAAGAGGGAAGAGAGAGAGAGAGAGAGAGGGGGGGGGGGAGAAAAATAGACCGAGGGAGCTTTTCATCAAGTGTTTTGTCAGTGATTTTTATCCACAAATTTGTTCTCAGCCAATCAGATGCAAGGATTGCAGTAACTTATAAAAGTTGTCCGTAAAAATAACTGACAAAGACACATGATGAAATGCTCCCCGGCCCTGGAGGCGTCATGTTGTGACCCAGTTCATGCATGAGATAAACGCACATGGCCTGCATGCCCTACAGTGACCTCGTGTTTGTTTACTCTGGTCATGAGTCTGGCACTCTCTCCCACGCTCTCTCCCTCTCTTTCTCGAGGTCAACTATAGTGGCAATTGTGTAATTTACGAGTGTCGTAAATCTTCAAACACTGGTCTTCTAAGGAGGAATTTAAAGGGGCGAGTTAGCTTGATATTAAATATAAATTATTGTGTTAAATTATTGGATACAGAAGAAATTCATGGTCTTATAGCCTGATATTTAAAATGGAGGACTACCATTTTTTAACTTGGTTCTAAATGTGAAAACGAGAGAAAGATGTGAGTGAAGAAGAAAAAAGGGAATAAAAAGAAATATGAATTTCTGTTACATGTGTGATTTCTTGAAATTCATCGATATATGTTCATAGGGAGGGGGCAAATAAGAGAAGAAAGAGAAAAAGAGTAACACAACAAAATAAAGAGAATTATGAATTATGTTTCAAGTGTGATTTCTTGAAATTCATCGATATGTTCATAGGGAGGGGGGGGGGGGGGGTGGTTAAATAACTTTTTATATCCTAGCTTGGCCATAACGGCATCATCAAAGACATCTTGTCATCCAACAAAAGTACAAATATCAGACAAAGCTCATACACGGATACGAAGTGACTCAATAAATACACAGCCTAAACAATATCCTCCAGGGCTTTAAATATTGATTTTCTATTCAATTGGCTGTAAGCTAGTGCACAATAGAGGGCTCCTATTCAATGTGCGTCATCAGCTCAATTACTAAGCTTCCTATTGAGTATTGTTCAAGCTGCGAAGTTACGTAAGTTACAAATCTGGGTCAGCAAACAATACTTGTTTTCTTAAAAACTATAGGCATGGGTATTGCCTCGCTGTTTTAATAATGAAAGGGACAAAATCACAGCGGCTTTGTAAGGTCAGGGGGCGTAAATTTTGCACGCAAAATGTTGTGATTACCAGCCGGTACCCCAGCCTTCTTCTATGCGGCTGCTGCGGCGGAGACACTGACTGTGTGCCCGCTACTCGCGCTGATTCTGTTGAAGCATAACGCGACAAATAACGACGACAAAGAGAGATACATGATGCAAAAAAAGTGAGTTTTATTTCATCATTTTGACAAAGACAAGTAGAGACGACATTAAAAAATGATTGACAATCGTTAGACTGAGAAATCTGGTCAAAATGTTGGGTTTTGTAATGATTAATTTCCTTATGTCCGTGTACTAACCGCCCCTCCTTTTTGGGAGATTTTCCAGAAGGAAAAACCCGCGGTTTATATTCCGGAAAATACGGTATCATCATAAGTACGTTTGAAACAGACAAGGACGTAAAAACAGTATTCTTACAGGGTCCTCCTCTTGATTTAACAATAATCTATAGATCACTATGGTGAATTGAGTGAAGCTTTTTATAAAATTTGGACAAAAACTATTTCCAATGCCATGTTGCAAGTGTGTGAAGTTATGAAAAATTAAAAATAAGTTTTATTCGCAAAATAATCATATATTGATGCATTAGTCACGTATCTGTACAATGCCAGATTCAATGCAGTAGGGTGAATAACTCCCATCTATTCAAATCAACTGTCCATATCATACCTGCTAGCTCTGGAAGTTGGGCTGAATTACGGAGGGTCAATGCCCACGCCAGTTGCATGACCCCCTTGACCCCTTTGACCTTCCATTGACCCTCATCCTCAGAGGTCATAAGGTTGTGAATCTCAGGGAGGTACTGACCCTCCTTCAGGATTGGCAGCTGCTGTTCAATTTCTTTGAGAATGGATCAAAAATAACACAAAAGTTTCAACATCATTAAAATCAAATGCTCTTTATACAAGCTTGACCAGACGGAAATTGAAGGACTTTTTTTAAGGTATTTTGAGTTCTGATAATGAAGGGAAATACAATTTCCAAGATTCAAACAAAACTTAGACTGAATGTTCAATACTACAATGCATGATATCTGCCAAACAATTTTCCTTCATCTTCTCCTCCTATCATATAATAATGTGTAGCTATTATAGTGACAACATTGGAGTGGAGAGCCAGGCAAGGGCATTATCTGTCACAAGATGGATTTACCTGGTGCATCCTGGGAAACTTGTCAGCACACTACTCGATAACAAATTTGATTATGTATAAAGATGCATCCCCTAAGCACAGGCCTGGAGTACACAACTCCGAAATGTTCAATCCTCCCCCATCCCACAACTTTCAAGGCACAAAGGGGACCTGTGCTCACAGAAGCCAGAAAAAAAGTTGAGGTAGAGCTCTGCCTAAGCTTATGTAAAAATAGTATGCATTGCCACTCAGAGCCTTACTGCATTTCACTAATCTAATCTTGTAAAGTCTGGGGCGACCTGTTGAATCTGATACTCACCGTCTCTGTCTTCCGGCCTCTGCTCCACCACACCTGTGTCGATGCTGTAGAGGAAAGCCATAAGAAGAGCCACGGAGGACTCGTCGATGCTGCCATCTGCGTTCAGCTCTATGCCGCTCATGAGATGCTTGGCTAGGAGAATGGTATCCTTTCTTCCGAAGGGCGTCTGACAGGCGAAGCAGTAGAGGCAGTCCGCGAGAGAGATGCGGATACCACGCATGAACTCCTGGATCTGTGACAAGGTACAATGGGTTGGAAGTGAAGACCAGATATTGGCAGAATTTCTGACAAGCCTATGATAACTAGTTCAGAATATAATACTTATCCTTGTAGCATCCATCTAATATGAAACACCAAGGTATGTTTTTTCCAGTGTGTGTTTGTTATAAATCTCCTATCATTAACCCATTGTCGACTGCATTGTTACAGTCCTTAGGCTTAATACCGCATGGTTCCCAAAGGCAATGGGTTAAAACAGCAATATAAGACTACTTATCCTTGGACAAGACATAGTTTAACTCTAAAAAGACCCAATAGGACTCTCTATATCTTTCTTAGATATTGCTGTTCGTAAAGTTACGCATGACTTTAAGAACGACTGGAACATGTTCTTGGGTACTATACTAATCAGATTCTCAATCATTTAGCACAAGAACTGATCACCAGTCGTGCGTAAAGTCGTGCGTAACTTATGAACAGCTTTATGAAACACCCCCCTGATCTTACTGCATGGTCACAGAACCTAGTCCAAATATATCCTACAGGCTAATGCTGTGATTACTTAAAGGAGAATTAACCCCTGAGTACAAATTTACTTATATTGAAAGGTGTAATATATTCCTACTTATTGGCCTAAATCATTTTCTAATAAGATATCAGAAAAGGGTATAAATAAAGATATTCCAACACCCGGTATCGTCTCCTACTCATTTACATGGGGGTTGCCATTTTCTTGCTGATTTGGATTTGTACATGAACCATTGAGAAATGTTCCGGTCAGGAAGATATTTTGAATCCAAGACCTAAATTGCTTTTCTTCATTACCTAAAATCCCATATGTGACGAAAAATATAAAGTGGGTGTTTACATGATTTATAAAAATTAAATCTTTATAATGATACTTTTAAATTGTCTGGTTTTGCTTAACAAAAATCTATTTTCTTGGGTTTGCCAAACAGAGCAGTATGCAGCATGCATTCTGACTTTTCAAGTCCCATTATCCGAAAGCAGGTGAATGCATAGTTTGCTGCTATAGATGCTCAGGGAAGAAGCATCCATAAAATTTGAATTAATTTGCTCCGTCCATTGCGTCACAGTATCTAGAAAATAGATTTATATTAAGCGAATATCGATTTTCAACAGAAATATATAAGGAAATCTTCAGTTTAAAAATAAATTGACATATCTATTCTATATTTTTAATCTCAAATGGGTTTTTAATTTTGAAAAAGGCAATTGGGCATTTGGATTAAGAAAATCTTCTTGTACACATAAAAAAATGGCAGCCCCCATGTATTGCTAGCAGACGATACATATTGCTAGCAGATGATAAATTTTGCTCAGAAAATCTTGATTCGTATCGATCTCGTATATTTTGACGCGAAGCCATATAGTCTAACAAGTAGGAATAAATAACACCTTTCAACACTATCGTCTTTATTGTTTGAGGTTAATTCTCCTTTAAATCATGTCCATGCTTGGGACCGCCTGGGGCTCTCATTTTCTCTTTGATTTTTTTTTCTAATAATATTGTATGATCATAGGACCGGGTCTAAAAAGTTTCTACAGGCCTATGTGAACTACTTACATCATGTCTGTGCTTTGGACCGCCCAGGGCTCTCTCCTTGGCCAAGTCGTTCATCTCCTTGATGATATCCATCTTCTTCAGAAACCCGAGAATCTTGTTCACCAGCCCCTCGGAGACAAGGTCATTGGTGAACGAGGTCACAAGGTCGACGACCTCCTTGTCCAGGTCGAAGGTCCATGTGCGACCCTGTCGGGATTGGATCAGAAGCTGGAGGGCGTTGACCAGGCTGCAGCGGCCATCGTAGTAGAGAAGAACAGCCACTAAGCCACGGGGCAGGCCAGGAAAGTGTGGCTGCTGTTGATCACCTGAGGGAATACAGAGAAAGGCACAGCGTATTGGAGAGCGAGTCAAAGTGAGAGTGTACAAGAGAGTGGCCACCGATTTTGCACTAGAAAGCTCTAAAAGAGTTCAAGAAAAATGTTTCTTTCGTATACAGCAAGTGGGAGAAGGGCTTGAAAGGTACTTTTGAGAGCTGCCAAATTGCATTTGATCCATTATAACTATGAAAATTTATAACTTTCTTGCTTTTCACCCAAATTTCCAAAATTTTCCACAGATTATCTTTCTTTCATATCTCTTCTTTCACTATTAAACACCTAATTAATAGAGTGAATTTCCCCAATAACACATTTAATTAGATTAATACACTCACCGGCCAGGAGAAGTTCAACTGCTGCGTACTCATTCAAATTAAACAGGTCACTGATGATGAGGGCCTCCTCGATTAGCTGCCGTGGCAACACACGACTCCGCGCCTGGCCTGAAATGACGACACCTTCGACATCTGCTTTCTTGATTTGTTCTCTGTGCTGGGCATTCTTTGCCTAAAGGATGAGATTGAAATAGGAATGGTAAATTTGAAACAATAACTTCAACGTGGAAAATTACTGGCAAAGCTGGGACATGACAGATATCAAAATATCCACTGGTTTGAAAGGTTCAGGGTGGGTAATATTATACAAGTACAATAATCTTTAATTGCGCATATCCTTCTCTCAAGAAAGTATTGTTTAGGTCACATTTCCTAGGCTACATATCTTTCTTTTTTCTTTTTTTTTTGCTCATACTTTTTACAGCCCCTTTGGAGCTTTTCAGAGCTTTATCACTCAGTAGCACATCTTCTATTTATATTTCCCATGCCAGTGGCATATAAGTTCATTGAAATAGTCAGTGGGCTGTAAGTTAATACTTGCCTTCTGCAGCATAAAGACTCTTAAAATTTTAATCCAGACTATTAAAAATACATGTAGTTAGTGTGGAGCCTTGGTTTAGGGAGGTAAATTGCCCCAGGTTTGGCTCCATTTATTTGTTATTTTTTTAAGTGATTTTTTTTTTTAAAGATGGCTCCCCTGATTGAATAAAACTCTGACTTACCGGGTTCTTGAGGAGTGCTACAAAATCTGGTTTGTGTTTCCTGATGAGAGCATCAAGCTCCTGGTAGGGATCCGGGCACCTCTTGGAGACAATGAGGGAGACAGTGTGGTAGAGCTCCTTGTATGGACCCCATATCCTGGAGCCTGTAAGGTAATAAACAGACATAGATTCCATGTTTGCTATTGCCAATATGGCAAAAGCACAACAAATTTACTTTTTCTACATTTTCCCTCGACTTCCTGTCACTTTTCCAACTTGCTTAAAAATTCTATCAAGTATCATCATAGAAAGTAGAAAGTAAAACTACAAGAATGTGGCTGTCTCGAAGGTGAAAGCATTTTCATGAAATGGGGGAAAAATAGTTCTCAAATCAATAATTGAGAAAGCTGCTGGAGTCTACACGTGCAGATGTTTTTGTCCTTAAGCAGTAGAGGCCAATATCATAGAGTGTTTCTATTTGGGAGACTGTCTAGAGTATCTCTATTGTCAAAGACTTTTGTCAACATTTTGGGTAGCCTATTTGGGAGACAGTCTCCCAAATCACAAAGACTCCAATATCGGCCATGCGCCTCTACCGTGTTAGCCCTAAAAAGGCCGGGCTATTCTGGCGCACTCTCAGCCAGGGGGATGGAATCCATCCCCTCCCTTCCCTGGATCTCGGCCGTGGAGTGATGAAAATTTCTGCAACTTGGAACGCAGATCAGAGTAAATAAAGAATAACCCTGTAAAGTTTCATATCTAGTATATGTATATCTGAAACAGGTTTTTTTAATTATCTCTAATTGATTATTTACATGTTCGCAAATTGAAAAATTCTGCATCGTGTACAATACACATGGAGAAATTATCATTTTGGCCACGATTTTTGATGCTGTGCTGTACCCCTTGATAAATTTTTTATAAATTTGGAATCAAAGGATGCGTAAGACTGGGCAATAAAGTCCTGAAAGCTCGCTACGCAAAACAATTATCTTTGAACATATCGCAGCAAACGTCGGGGGGGGGGGGGGGTAGATTCCCCCCAGCCCTATTATGGTTAAGGCTTAACAGTTATTCATTTGATTCTGAATCTGAAGAGTGAACTCAAGCCTGAAAATAAAAATGTTTAAATTTGAATTTTGTGAAGAGAGTAGTTATGGTAGTCTAGAGAAGTAACATTTGGATCTAGAAGAAAAAAAATCAACCAAAAATGAAGAGGAGAAAGAGGAGCCTCAGAGGCGGCTCTCTGCTCTCCCATATTATTGGAGACTTAGCTTACAAAAGGATAAAAGAAACACCACCAACAAGGCAATTTATCCCAGCCAAATTGTTGCCTCATCCAGGTCAGAAACCCATTTGTTTTGGGTGTGGGTCATAACAAAAACTGTTATGAAAACAAAAGTTAAGTAGACGGTGAATCTTTGGTTTGAAGTAGACGGTCAAAAGTTAAACAGTTAAAAGGGGTAATTTCTCATGAGGAATCTGCTTATACAGTTATAATATATTTTCATTTTGCGCCGAGGTAATCCCTTTGCCGCAAATGTAAACAAAGCAAATCGATCTCCCAAATGGGAGACTGTCTCCCAAATCAGAGACCAAAATTATCAGAAGTCTCTGATATCACAGACAATCTCCCAAATGCGAGAAAGAGTCCGATATCGGTCGTGCGCCTCTAGCCAGTCTAGGCCTACTGAGCAATGGTGAATGGGAGAGGAAGAGGAAGAGGGGAGAGGAAGAGGAGGAAGAGAACGGCATTATCGTGGTTGAGGAAACCACCATTCACTCCGCACAGAAGCGCTTCATTGCGTTACACGCATTGGTTTCCTCATTCCCCGTCCATAGACTCTGCACTTTATTTTTGCGTGCTAATGAACGAGTGGTTTCCTCATCCACGATATAGCCAAGAGAACAATGGTGAACAATGAGTATTTGGCATAATTATCGTGGTTGAGCTGAGGAAACCACCATTCACTCCGCACAGAAGCGCTTCATTGCGTTACACGCATTGGCATCGTTAGTTTCCTTGTTCCCCGTCCATAGACTCAGCACTTGCATTTGTGCGTGCTAACGATCGAGTGGTTTCCTCAACCATGATATAGCCGAGTAGTTGAACACGATCTCACAACTTTCCCTATTCCTCTTCTTACGCGCTTCAAAATATCTAGCGTCAAAGTCAGCGGCTGTTGTTCGCCGCAGCATGGGCATTGCCCAACATTCCACCCCCAGAGCATCGGGCCGATCAGTGAGTCAATGCTCGCTGAAGAAGCATCCGCTGGCAGCAACCGCACAAAAAGAAGCACGTGAATTTCAACTTTCACTACAAATTATACATATATGGACATTTGAGAGAAATTCAATCTATTGCTCTCACGTAAAAACTAATCCGATAATGAGATACGATGACAACAACACTGTAAAAAAGCATTATTGGCTAAACACAATGCTCAGAACTTACCCAAATTAACCGCCATGCGCTCCGCCATTTTGGTGAAATTTTACGTGTTGCGAAAAGCGCCAGCTTGTGTTAATTGTGTATTCAGGGTTGCCATCTGAGACTCGAAATATCGTTTTTAGAGAAAATTATCGTAGCTGACTCTGTATATCTCACAGGAAAATGAGGAAGTACCAACTGTAGACCCATATCCATATGAAGAAAAGGAAATGTCCGAGCTGAAGGCAAGATACAATCCCGCAAAATTCACGGTCAGCAAACTATACTAGCAGGGGGGGGGGCGGGCGGAGCGTCTTTCAAAGGGGGGGGGGGCACCAAAAAAGGGGCTTTGGGGGCACGTACAAAGGGTGAAAAGTGACAAGGCGGAAATTCCACTTTGAGACATTAGTATACCGCTACATTCTGATTAATATACTATCGAGGATCATTTTGGACGGACACATTGTTTATGTCTTAACATGGTTCTAGATTTGCAGTTGAGTGTAATGGTCTGATTATTCATTTGCGAGCGAGCAAAATATTAAAGATATTTTGAATAGCATCGATTTTCCCAATATGCGTTTGATAAGAAGGCAATGGTAAATGCAAGCGAGCGTAGCGAAAAAAAAATAATTTTAAATTGTGCCCCTCCTGCTCCCTGTTTCACTGCCTCTCATTGTGCTGATATCAGTAGGGGAATCTATTATTATGAAGCCTCTCTGATTACTTAGAGCTACGTATACGGCTCTTTTGGGGACTTTAGGCACAGTGTGTAAACGACATCGGAGTATAGTAGGTAGAATATATTAAATATATATATATATATATATATATATATATATATAGGTATGTAGGTAGGGCACTTATCAGAAGAAAAAAGGGGCGCTTATCAAGAGGGAAAATAATACTATTTGAAAGAAAATTGGGCTCTTAAAAAGAGTCATTTTGCAGAGGTGAAAAGGGCACTTATCATAAGGAAAATTGCAATTTTAGAACTCTATACTCTTTTTTTTTTTGGGGGGGGGGGGGTTGAGTAAAAAGTTATCAGGGGGCAGGCTGCCCCTTCCCCCCCTCCCCGCCAATTGGGCACGCTAGTGGGTCTGGTGAACACCCTCAAAACGGTAGGCCAACGAGACTGACAGCCCACGAGACCGATGGGCCTTCTTGTCAACTTTTTTTAAGGGTGGCACTATAGACGTTGTCGGTCTCGCCTCGCGGGCTTGTCGGTCTCATAGACCAACGGTCTCGTGCCAGGCTGTCGATCTACTGGAATTTCCGGGATGTGGGCAATCATGATACTTATTTGGGTATGAAAAAGTTCCAGCTGGTAAAACACAAAATGATGGAAACAACCAAACTATCAGACAAAATACGGTAGTTATCTTTATAGATCATACAAATCCTATTTTTAACGCTGTTCTGAACTTCTGACAGAAATTAATGTGTTACATGAGTCTTTGAATTATGTGCTCACGCAATATGGTATAACAAAGACGGTTCTAAAAATAACTGCCGACTGGAAATTCATATTCATCATATTTCGCTGGTCCCCGGCATCTCCAAGTACGGATTAGGTTAATTTGCGTTACCATGGAAATCTCCATGGTAGCATCCTCTGGTGGAAATGCGTAAATCCGAGATGCAGAGCATACGTGGTGGGTCTTTTTCTTTTTTAAAGTGGCATTGCCCATTGCTTGAAATATCGTCGGGGGGGGAAGTTGGTAACCCTATGCGGTTGCAATTGTGGGAGCCTCTGTGACAGAAGTGAGATACTGGGGCTCTTAAAATATATATTCTTGACTCGAACATGTCGAAGGGGAAGCATATAAGAGTTCAACAGTTAAGGTAAACATAGAAGAAAGAGGAAAGGCAGAAAATATTTGTTTTCCATTTCAAAAATACAAAGCTTTCTTTAGAAAAAAATATTACTCATTGCAGTGTGCGAGAAATATAATTATTGTTTTGATTTTTGTTTTCATATGTGGGAAAAGCTAACGAAAATATCCCATCAATATGGAGGGGCATAAGTATAATTGAAATCTAATATTTTTTATTAGATTTAGTGTATATAGAACTTGACATCTTTTAAAAAAACTGCCCCTATCGAATAAAGAGAGAAAGAGGAAGAGAGAGAGGAGGGTATTTAGAGGCGAAATTATTTTATTGTCTAATGTCTTGCACAACTTTCAACCCTTATCATTTATTTAAAATGTATTTTAGTTTTTTTCCAAATTATGTAGGCCCCTAGCTCAAGTGCGTCACCGAGCGATCCGGGGACCATGTTGTGCGAACATCCGTCCTTGGGCTTGCAGGTACAGACTTGATGTCATGGGCTTGCCTGAAATGGCAAGATTTCATTTTATATTACAGCCATGGGTGTTAATCCAGTCTAAAATTACTATTTAACGTTGTATAAGGAGAACGAATGTGTTGCAGTTGCCTTAGAAATGTAGAATGCTTATAGACCATGCTTTGGAGTAAGAAAAATTGAGGCAAAATCCTAATAGGTTCGTGTGTTAATCATGTTAACAGAGAAAGTTACGGTATTTCAATATTTCTTTATTTTTTGTATATATGTCTACGAAATGCAACGACAAAAGTAGATAATCAATTTGAGGATCGTTAATTCCAGTAAAATTCCATGTTTTATTTTTCTTCTTAATAATTTTCATCTTTATGCATGACAATCGTATCATCTTCTATGTTTGTTTATGTATGTTTATATTTTTATTTTCCATGTTTGATTTTGTGTTTGCTATACGTCTTCGTTACAACTCCACAAAATTTTAGGTATGATATAAACTTTTGATTTTTATGCGTAATGAATGTTGAATTGAATAAATTACAGTATGCCATGTACCGTATATGTTTCCATTCTTCGTTTACGTTTCACATGCAGTCGCAATTTGAAGTTGGTGTGATGATGGGGGGGGGGGGGCAGGTTGGACTGGTCTAATCAAAATCACATGAGCACGATGTCAGCTTCAATCTGAGTAGTTGAAAGTTGAAAAAAAAATCATTCCTATATAAGATGAAGAGGAATGAGTCTTGTACCTTACATACTCCCTCTGGTTTTATCTGTTGTTGGATGAGTAATCATTGTTTCAAAGGGGGGGGGGGGGGGGGTAGAGGGGAAAGCAGGGTATCAACATTATTATCTGCGCGGTCATTTTCTTTTGCAAGTCACGATTCGGCTTTATTATTGGCAGCTATACCCTCCAGCTACCCTCGTGCTCTCACGGCCCTCTGCTCTAATTAGCTATGACGGCCTGGAAAGTTTGGAAGGGGTCATTTCCAAGAGGGTCTATTTTTAAGAAGTCGTATAACTTTATGCCTTGAAAGGCATCCACTTTGTTTTCGATTATTGAATCATGTGTATAGAAACTGTCTAGAGCCTTGCATGCAATATATGAATGTAGACTGCTTCATTGGCGTATGCATCGTAATAGGGGAACTTGGAATGGACGATCCTAAAATATCTGACAAGCTAACAGGAAAGAAGGGAAAAAATGTTATCTTTTTGTTTCCAGGTACCTTTTGGGTGGACAATTTGAAGGGAGGGGATTGGGGGGGGGGGGGGGCACGCTGAGCCGGCTATAGCTGCACTCCCTAAATCCGCCTGTATTATAATTGAAGCCATGGACAAACTCTATTAGCGCATAATTATTTGCCCCCTGTTTATCACTTTTCATGTCAACGGGTTTGATGTTTCTTGGCTCCATCAATAACGATTAAAGAGGGCAACAAAATTAATAAAGAATTAAATTCCTAACAGAACAAATTAATATGCAGCCTATCCTTCCGGAAAAAAGAGAAACAACCAACTATTTACGTTTGGTTTGGTTGATGTTGTTTGTCGCCTCTTTTTTTTTTTTTTTAGTGTATGATTTTTGTATGTTTGTTTGTTTGATGTTTTCCCCCTTTTTCGTGAATATAGTGGCCTCATGTCGTGCCTGCTGTTGACACTCTGTTGTGTGAGTGTAGTGAGTTAATCTTGAACGTGTAGGCCGTTTTTGTTCTTTTCTTCTTTTTAAAATCTCAATCTGTCCATGTATATAGAGGAAAGTATAAGGACTGATTTTCTTTGTTTGAATCATGCAAACTTAAAATGCAAATCAGTCATGATAATCAATAATTAATATCTTTTAAATGCTTACGGTCTCAGACTGGACATCACGTCGCTGGTTGAGCGAACTGACGTACGCACGCAGGTCTTGAGCATATGAGATACGTCGGTTCGCGAAACTTTTGTATAATCGGTAAGAAAAAGCTTCAACATGTTAAAGAAAAATAAACATGAATGTTTTTGTTTTTTGGTGCTATTCAGAATATAATTGTGGATTTTAAAGCCTAATTCGAACCTATACATTGAAAATACTTGATAAACCTACGGAATGCGCTTCTTAAGAAAACAATGACTAATTAAAAGCGGCCAATAAAAAAAAAAAAAATAATAATAATGGTGGCTTCTTATTAAGCGCTTAGGTCCATCACGCACGATGCTCATGGCGCTTTACAAAAATACACAGATGCAAAATAAAGTAGAATATGTACAACAGTTACTTGACTCATTAAACGAAGAGCATAATATAACATACTAAATCCGAAATGAGCCCAGATCGGATCGGTAACCGATCGGATCATCGTTCGAGGATGTCATTTACTGCCCTCTTTCGGTATTGGGAGGGGCAACTTTAGGATACCGCGGCATGAAAACACGCGTATTGGATTTGAGCATAATACCCCCATCCATTTCGTTACGGTTTCCTTCCCAAATATTCAATTCTGTCTGTATAATAACCCGTTGCCTACTGAATTCTCAAGTTTCCTTCGGGTTAATACAGTGACTACCCGGCTCCAGTAGGCAATTGGTTAACCTTTCTAAAAACTATCTTCATATAATGAAAACAATTTAAACAAAAGTTTCTGAAATGTCGGACAAGCCGATATTTGGACTCATTTGTTCCATGCTCTATTCGTTTGTACAACCAAGTGGAGTGAGGGGGCATGTGAACCCAAGTATCTGTTTGACGTGGTTTTCCTTCCTTTCTTCTTTTCACACTATAATTATAATGCATAATGTTTGATGTCCTACCCTTTTCATCTTTTTCAAAGTGCAATATTAGAATATAAGAATACTTCTATTTTGTCTGCCTTTATTTTGATGGCTCTTTTATGACTATATATAAACACAACGGCATACACGTAGTTTCTCATACTTCCAAACCATGTTTGCATAAACTTAACAGTGCCCTTTATCTTATTTTTAAATATACATTAACTTTTTAGATGTAGGCCTATATGTATTACGTATTTTTACAATGTGTGACCGAAAAGAAATTCCATGTGTTCTTTATGAATCTGGATGAATAAAAGAATTGAATTGAATTGAATTGAATTACAATAACACACTTTACGGCGATATCTTCAATTTAATATAAAAGTAAAACAACTTGATTAAACAACAGAATGAGAAGAGCTAACATGTCAAAGGGTTGGAGGAATATTGTATCAAAACGTGATTTTAACGAATGAACGTCGCGACGACGCGTCGGTGCTTCTTGCCCCTGGTATTATATCTCCTGATGTTGGTGGTAGATGCATTTGGGATGCTTTGCAAAGGCTTCCCCAATTAAAGATGCCAGTCTTCAAAGATAATTAAATCATCAGTAATGACGGCCTATATTTTTTTTCTTCAGCTGGCTGGGGTCGTGTTGAATAGTGGTATATTAGCAAAACTGTATTGATTGTTTATTGATTAGAACTCATTTAATATTTGGACCATAAATCAGGCATCAAGATTTATCTCGCTAATATTCCGACAAGTTCATTTCTCGGGTATGATTGTAATACTAAAGAGAGATTCATTTCACTTTCCAGCCATCACTCGGTGGTTCAAATCTGGTCTATCTTACCAAACGGATATGCGAAGCGTAGAATATTCCGTTCTGGAACTGAAATAAACTTAGAGGAAATGATGACGCGATGCGCGGTGAAAAGTTTGCCGCGGTGATAATGAATAGCCCGAATACCGACGATAGAAATGGATTCCGTTTCTAAAAGTTCCTCCTCTTTTTGGCAGGGTATAATCGTCCCTTTCACTTCCCCGACCTTAACTCTGAACTGTAAAAAAAAAATGATTCATAGAAAAATATTATGTCGTAAGCAGTGACTGTTGCACGAATGTGCGATTCCGGTAACTGATGAGATGACTGTTGGTGGAAGAGAGAAAACGGCAGAGAGAAACAGAAAATGAAAATAGGAAGTGGAAGAGGAAGAGGA
Organism: Heliocidaris erythrogramma; assembly: GCA_025617745.1. Taxonomy (NCBI): domain Eukaryota; kingdom Metazoa; phylum Echinodermata; class Echinoidea; order Camarodonta; family Echinometridae; genus Heliocidaris; species Heliocidaris erythrogramma. The sequence goes on along the minus strand of CM046873.1, from coordinate 18,743,015 downwards.
AAGGAACAGAGAGAGAGAAAGAGAGAGAGAGAGAGAGAGAGAGAGCGAGATTTTCTAGAGCAATTTGGAATATGTTTCACTATAGAACTTTTTTTTTACATCGTTTGCATGGAAAGGCCTGGTGTTGACATGAACGCAATTTGAAATAACTAAATAATTTCAATGAAAAAAGGACAGAAAATAATTCTCGCACTTTGTTAAATATTACAATTTTGTGTATGGAGGGGGTTAATTGAGAAAAGAGAAGTATTTCCGTAAAAGAAGAAGGATAGTGCAGGGTAATTTCTTAGACATTTCATTTTAGAGATTCAAAAATAACAAGTATGCCCCCTAAGGCGTAGTCAGTCAATTTCCTTTAGATATTTGCCCTTTCTGATGCCAAAGTAGTAACGTGATTATGGATAAGCCCCATGACCCGAATAATTATTTTTGTACTTGAAGTTCTGTAAGGATGACATCATTTCAGTTTTTGTAAATTCTCCTATATAATTAAAAAGAGGTCGCGAAACTTTGTTCTCATTGTCCTTCTCTCTCTCTCTCTTTCTCTCTCTCTCTCTCTCTCTCCCCGCCTATCTCATTGTCGCTGCCACTGTCTTTTCTGTCTCCCCTTTCGCTCTCTCTTTCTCTTTCTCCCTCTCTCCATCTTGACGGGAAGGCAGGAAAGAGAGAAGAGAACGCAATAATTAGCTCTGAATATTTCAAAGGGTTCAACTTTCATGATTGCACTTTTAAGACCACGACGCCTAGTGATTTTAGTATTAGACAGAATACATTCTCTGAGATTTATTGTTTTTCATATTTTTTTAATTATTGAGCCAGTGACGTAGATAGATCCAGCTATTGAGGGAGCACTTGTATTTTGAGGGGGGGGGGGGGGGGACTCCGAGGGAGGGTCTAACTAGGTGAAGAAAATGCGACTCTACAAGGCCATCAGAATATGGACGGGGTGCAAGAGGGTCCTATTTTCTCGTCCATTTCCCCCTGTCCCTTTCTTTTCCCCTAATATCTCTATTCTCCTTTTATCATCATTCGACAGGGGAAGGGGGACGTACTATATTCCTATGCCCCCTGTAGCTACGCAATAATGGGTTTATAGTGAATGATGTTTCACTCATCAGACAGATTATTGGATCCTATTTGCTACTTCGTGCTTTGTTTTTATGAGTAACAAATTTTGCGTTTCTTGACCTATTATAGGTTATAGATAAAGAAAAAATTCGAATGAAAGCAACAAAAGGAAAGAACTGAAGACGAGGTACAATGAAAAGAAAAGAAGAAACAATTCAAATGAATCGAAAATGTGATAAAGAAGGAAAAGACGGAGAAGAAAAGAAAGAAATTGAACGCACTAGATGGAGAATCACGGAAGAGAATATCGACAAGGAAGTTTGGATAGAACAGAAGTGATCGAGAGACACACACACGCGCGCTTACACAAGAATCAAGGAAAAGAATTAAATTATTGAAAAAATTAGATGGAACGGACAAAATCCCAAACAAACAGAAGAAGTAGAAGAACCAATCACCTCCTTCCCAAGAAAGTCATGAAGGGGAAGGGGGTAGAGATGAATGAATAGAAGAAGAGTTGGATGCTGGCAGATTGATATCCCGTACCGTATACAATTCACATTACAGAATGGTTAAGAGGCAATTTAGAGGCCTTTAGGAGGAAGGAGGCCCTGTGTTACAATTATAGCCTTTTTTCCACCGTGAAAGGTCATCTAAACCCTTAGGGGTTTCATTTAACCCAAAAGTTGCTAATCAGTCATGTTTGTCAAATATGGATAAAATAGGGGGCGTGGTGAAAATTACCCAGCACGCCCCATATATTTTGGTGGGAGGAGTTTAGAGATGGGAAGGCGGGGCTTGCAATATAAACAGGAGAAAGTAAGAAAACGCGAAAAATCAACAGTTCTGCCTTCCCCTCGTTTTCAAGGACATATACTTGCAATTTTGGACATACTTTCCTTTTGCGTTACCCAGGTGACTCAGCTCCTCGAGGCATATTTAGAATAGAAGAAAAAGTTAACGGGTCAACACAAGCTTATAAGTTTAAGGTCATGTTTTTTTATATAGATAATACTAATAGACATTGATTCAGCTACTTTTGTGTACAATACTACGCAAAATTAGTATTTGTTTGTTTATTATGAACCAGACTAAAACATATCTGACATTCGATGTTATAACGGCATTACATATACCTCAAAACCACAGCTAAATAAAATGCAACAAAAATGAAACCCCGAATAATACATCTCACAGGCGGTATCCGGAACAGTAGTATAACATATAGGGGGAAAAGTTTTCCGATTAATTTATATTATGAAACGAAATAAATTGAGGCCTCATGGAAACATTTTTATCTTGCTTTTTGCACCTGAAATATATAATTTCCTCCCTTCTTTCACTTTTGTGTGTCTCAGCGTAATCAATAAAACAATTTTCCTAGATCTAATTTTTTGGTGATATTCATAATCTAACATAATTGCTCATGCTCGACCAAAAAGTTTGGCAAGCCTTTTCGTGCCACACGAAGTAAATTACGCTCATAATTTCAGTACCTTTGTATGCAAAATTCGGTTCAGATTATATGGAAAGCAGCTTTTCTTTTTAAAGAGCGTCATGATGAATTGTGATGAGAACGGATATTCGACTGCATTTCACATTTCAACCAAATATTCGCTTTTCTGGTCCAAAACTCTGGAACAACTTAAATAAATCTATTAAAACATGCCCTCCACTCCATACATTTAGTATACACGTTTGGCTACTGCAATGGGGGCCTAGTGCCTTCCGAGTACAATATAAGCAACCTTGACATGTCTTTCTGTAGCAATGGCGAACAAACGTGGAATCATATCAGCGCATGATACATGACCAATCCCACTCTTTACATTCTCTTTCTTTAGTCAGAACAGAATGTTGATGAAGTTGTGAAAAGTGATTTAGATTTTTATTTAAATAGCACACACGGGCCATAGGTGAAAAATTTTGTCCAAGTTCACAACAAATTGCATTCATTGGAGGAAGAAAAACACACACAAAAAAAAAAAGTATAGAAATAAAAATGATGAAAATCAAAGAAGCCATAATGACAAATTGGCATAGCAGATGTGGTGCCATATTGTTTTATAATAAAATGCCACTTTCTTAAATCCAGAAACTGATTTTGTCATGGCTATATCCAGGATATGTTGACGGCAATGTGTATTTGCATGTATGTACCGATGTAAGGCGATTTTAGAGCTATACAAGATCACGAGCCCCATGATACCCGGACAGTACTCAAATTAAACTCGTCCATCAACACCATTGTTTGTCTCCACATGCAACTCGACCGAGATGACAACGGTAACGGTACCAGTCAACTCCTCACCGTAGTGCCTGTCAACTCAAGCTAGCTGGTGGTCTCAGAGGTGACTTAATCATCACAATTACGACAATTGTATTTTGAGAGAAAGGGGTGGGATAGAGATGAGAGGGAAAGATAGGGAGTGGGGGAGGGTGGGGATGGCAGAGAGACAGGGAGAGAAAGAGAGAGAGAGAGAGAACAAGAGAGAAAGAGGGTAGGGAGTGATGTGTTATTGATTGGAAAGAGAGAAGTTAGGCAAAATAAGAAGAGAGGGAGAGGGAGGGGGGTAGGGGAGTGTTGTGTACAGTAATTGGATTAAAAGAGAGAATTCATGCTAAAAGTGAGGCAAATAAGAAAAAGAAAGGTAAATATTATATATATAGAGAGAGAGGGGGTGAGTGATACTCATTGTTACTGTTACGAATGGGTTAAAGTGTACGTGAGAGGAAGAAAAACAAGGGGAGACGGAGACAGAAAGAATGGAAAAATATAGAGGAGAGAGAGAGAGAGAGAGAGAGAGATACAGACAGAGTTAGACTTGTCATGCTTGTCACTGTGACGAATTGGTGAATGATATCACTTTTAAAGATATACCGACCAATGGTAAGACCAGGATGGGTGCAACAATTTCCTATCTAAATGATACCGCCGGGGTCATCCCACACACATCCCTCACCTTGAAATCAAATTGCGTTAACGAAGGTACCTAGTGCATGTAGTGAAGGCAGTCGATGGCGTAACATTTGCCATTACAAGGAGGGGGCACCGGCATCATAGGGGCTCTGGGGCCTGTAACACTTAGAGATAAATCAAACCATGTACTGAAGATTTACAATTGATCGTGAGACTGATTATATATCTTTATGTTACAGGCCACTGGTCATACTCGATTGATGAAATGCAAATTGATTAGGGGAAGGTTTGGGAGGGGTGTGGGGGTCGTAGTGATTTCTTTTCTCATTCACTTTTCTCATCTCCTTTCTCTTTCTCTCTCTCTCTCTCTCTCTTCTTTCTATTTTTCTTTCTTTTCATTCTTTTTGTGTCATTTTTTTTGGGGGGGGGGGGGGGTGGCGGGGGGTAGAGCACCCATGCCCTCTCAAGTACCTACGCCACTAGTGGCAGCGGTGGGATACAACTATCAAGACAAATGACTCAACGCGCCCTCACCGTACAGGATGCGGTTAATCTAAAAACGAAACTGCAGTTGAAAGTAATCATCGTCGAAAAAAGTATTTTTTTTCTCATAAGAGAAGGAATAATTTTGGACTTGTAATACGAAGCGCCAGGGTGTCTGCAGTCACTTAGCTCACACGAATATAACCGCACCATCATATTAGATGGCGGGGGGGGGGGGGGTGTTCTTTTTATTTTTGATGAAACCAAGGAATATGTTTTTTGGTATCATGTCAAAATCCATATTTAGTCTTTCAGAATCACTTTTAGACTTGTTAGTGGTCCAAAAATAATAATTTTTAAATATGGCTTGTGTGACTAGACACAGGATGAATCATAATGGAGATCAGCCAAGAGAATCCCCCAATTTTAATTTTTGATTTATGGAGGAACAGCTTGCAGGTGGGTCTTAAATAAACATTCAACGGATTCCTGAATTCGATAAGCTTAAAAAAAATCAAGGGGTACACGAGTTCAGGCGAGATAACAGTACAAGTTTTATTATTAATTAATCATTCATCAATTATTCATTAAATTATTTTGTCGCAACTATGTAAGATGAAAGAAGAAGAGTTATGCTTTTTGCTTTGTCTGTTTGTTTGTTGTTGTTGTGTGTGTTTTTTGTTTTGGAATAGGGTCGTTAATGATGAAGGATGTCGCTTAAACAATATTTCAAGGGAACGGATATCTGAGCATATTGGCCCACAAGCTTCTAAAACCCCTAAATTTGCCGAAATATTGGGGGGGGGGGGGGGTTGTCAGGCATGCTAAATACTAATAGCGAATTATGGTTGTTCACCAAAACAACAATTCATCCCTTAATAATGCAAGCAAATTCAATTTTATGCTAATTTTTATTCTAGCTTGCCGCGATAATCAATACATTTCAATAGCAAGTTGGGAAGATGATAATACAAAATTTCAATAAAAGACGTGGGAACAAGATTTTGTCCAAATCATCCTTCTTTGAAGAAAAAGAATTCTAGACAAGTTTTGATTTTAAAAAGTTGGTGATCTACAATATTTACATGTTGGTTTGACCAGGGAAGTGTAAGTTACAAGCTTCTTATGCTCAGCAAAATGAACGTTCTAGAAGCCAAAAACTTCGATTAGAAATTATTTGTAGATCTATAACCACCTCCTACGATTTTCCAAAAATAATTTTAGATTGCGAACGGAATTAAAGCAAGTTTCCACCAACTTGATAACCAAGTGGCGACGGTTTGTCACGCAGTTAACACCTTTTAAATCTCTTTGACATTGGAACAAAGCCGATCTCTTAATTCGCACCCGCAAAAATAACATTTTCTGCTCAAAAGTTCACATCAAACCTTCGCATAACACCGGGGAGACTTTCGCTTCGATTACATTATAAATCATCACGCATGGCGAATAAAAGATAAAACATCACTTTTGAAAATGAATCATTTTTGTGTGATTGGAAGTTCACGGTGATGTTGCTCGTTGTGTAAGAATATTAAAGTTTAGAAGACATTTATTTTAATGCCTTTCCTTCATCAAAGGCTCAAAATATTGACACGTGATCGTGGTGATTAGTAAAAATTTGACACGATATTATGACGTCAACAAGCCGCGAAGCAGGCAGGAATGAGATGAGTGTGACTTTCGTTGGTTTCCTCTTTTATTTTTATTTCTATTCTTCCTGTTCTTTTTCTTTTTCTTTTTCTTTCCCCTTCTTTTCTTCTTTTCCTCCTTCTAAATCTTCTTCTTCTGCTTCTTCTTTTTCTTTCGACTACTGTCCAACGCCCCGAAAAGGGACAGACAGACAGGTTAGGGTGCGCTGATGATTGAAACTTAATCAAAAGAAAAGACACGAACTATATATTAAATAGATAAAGAAGAATAAGGGGGTGGAATCGGTTTTAATTCTTACTGTCCGGTACCCCGTCACTGGTCAATTGTCCAAAAAATTGACCTAGACATTGGTCATGCTCAGCGCAATGTCAACAGCTGACAAATTCCCCAGACAAATTGGGGGAAATTCAATCCATTAGAGTCTATTTTGGAGAGGTTATTTCAAACAAACACTATAAATACAAGGAACAATGAAATAATTGTTTGGTAATATCCGGCCAACTGTAACAGAACCGTCTAATATATCTATCTGAACGTTAGATTTAGTAAAGCAAGTATTACGTGTCTCATGCCCATTGTCTACCACTGCATACACATGTATTAACTTATTCAATATTGTCCTTCATTTTATATATATATATTACTAAAGGGTACATTAGGCGGACACACAACAATGGGGTTTATTTCGTCATAATTGGGACCCGTACAGACACCAGAGCATTGAAACAAAACAAAAACTGTCCACCTAATGTAGCCTTTATATATATATATATATATATATATATATATATATATCTGTTTTTAAATCTTGCTTCTTGTATTAAATTTTATTCAAAATCAATTACGATTTCGAAATAATTATGTTATTGATTTGAGAATTGAATTTTTAATCCTTACCTAATTACACTTTATGATTCACACGTATACCAATATACTGTGTCTATAGTAAGTCTTGGAAATGTTGTCCGAAGACCGACAATACCAAAATTGTTGGTCTCGTGTACCATCTTTGATAATGAAATTCCTGTCCATTTACGAAAACCATTTTTGCCAAACACAGGTGTCCTAATATATTTCACATTGATGGTTTGGTCAAAGCATTGTGAAATTTTAAGCAAAGTTAATTATCGAAGTCTAGTGGATACGTCACCGGACTGTGGATCACAAGGTTCGCGGTTCTAGTCCCGCCGCGGCACTAATGTCCTCTGACAATACATTAATCTACAATGCCACTCTTGTATACCGGTGAGGATTGCCGAAAGTAAATGTGACTTTTTTGCCATTGCCCTACATGCATGCATGGGAACGGTGCACTGGTGCGGGCTTGAAATCCAATGACCAGGGGTAATAATAAATAACATTGTAAAGCGCATTGAAGTATTCACATAATGAGCTATATAAATATTTTTTTAAATTATTCCCCGTGACATAATTATGGAAGATATTTCCCCTTATGTCAAGCCATTGGGTGTATACTTATTTGCAATTAGGACACATTGTTCCTTTAATTCGAGCCATGTGTTCACTATTATTCTGCTAAGTCATCAACGTTAGTTGTTTTATTGTACCAACAACCGATCGACGCACAGAAAATTTGATCCCATCAAATACCATTTAATTCACGCCATTTGCTCTTTTCAATCTCCTGACATATTTGTCAGATTTAATGCCATAGTGTGTCACAGGGATTAATTTATGTGTGCATGTACTGAGAAACCTCCCTGACATTTTGTACTTCACATTTTCTTAGCAGGAAGTATTGCAATCATTATGGTGAAACTAAGACTTTGTGGGTTAAATCGTATGTAAAGTATGCAAAGTATGCAAGTTGCGTTTTGATTGATTGAAATTAAAATGTTGTTTCTTTCCCATTGGTACAATGTCATATACAAAGGATACATGTGTAGCAATGTTGTGAACATAGAGTACAATACTACAGTAAATAATTCAGAAAATAGGAGGAGAAAACTCGGAAAGCAAAGTTTGTGCTGGGAACGCCTTTATCACATTGGCATTCCGTAGAGTATACTAGAGTCAAGTCTATTTTGGGCAGCGGTTGGATATTTCCACACACTGCGAGTAAGGAAATAGTAATTAAATAAAAAAAGGTTTTAAATAGAAAGGTTGAGTTCTGGAAAAGGTGAAATAATTTTTGCGCTTTTTAATTACTTTTATGTCAGTTTGGAAGAACATCATCATAGTAGAAATATCCACTGAAGGGAATTGCTCTTCAAATGACAAAAAATAGCTGAAGTGTTCGGGTCGAACATTCATGTCACGTGAGTGTGTGTGTGTGTGTGTGTGGGTGTTGGTGTGTACCAACAGAGGTATATTTATGTGACTAATTGGACAGTCAAACACAATAGATGCCTTTATTCCGTCAGGCTTGTGTGGCTTTTTTGCTGCTTGTGTGGCTATTTGAACAATAGAGAGAACAAAGGGAAAGACACACAAGTATACCTGTGTGAGTATGTGTGGGTGAGGGTGTGTGTGTGTGTGTGGGTGTGCAGTCCCATATATTCATTTCCGTATGCAATGCATGTGTTTTTCAGCGAGATTGGGTCAATTTCTTATCATATTGGTGATTCCAAAACCTCACAGTATACAACAATTCTTATGTAGACACGATCAATTTTCCCCCATACTTTGTGAGACAGTTTTTTCACCGTATGTAATCGGATGACTAGAACTGAACTTTATCTTTAATTTTTTTTTAAATACAAATAGGGAACAGAGGATAAACAAGCCAATTACATATAGGCATTGACATTAAGGCGTTAATATCATAATACAGTTGGCAATTCAAATATTACCATTATATACCGAAAAATCCTTATTCCATTACCCGATGCTGGATCAAACCTAATTCATTACCTGTAATATAGTTTATGAGTATAGCGTACTGTACACTCTCTAATTTCAAGAGGTTAGTGTCTGTACGCGAATTTCCTATTTCAAATTGCATTAGACAGTCAAAACTGGAAATGCCGTCGTATTCTAATTTTAGGCTCCATTTTCCCCCCTCCTCGCTTCCACAGTAGTCTCCAGTACCCAGTCTAAAGCCGGAAGCCCCCATGATCGCCCACAAATTTCCCATTTCCTCTTCAGAGTCGAAATTAGTAACCCCCTTGCAGGACAAGATGTCATATGGGCCTATGAACGCCGAATTTCGCTGAGCACAAGCCGTGGCAGAAGGTCAATGGCGATGTTAAATGCAATTTGTGGGATGGTGTATTGAATTACTTCATTTCTGACAGCAGCTAAAACTGAATTTGAAAAAGGTTCCGACACCAATCTATACAAATACATTTCCTTAATATTGTAAGTAAATTAAACTGAAAACTACAGACATTTCCTTTTGCATTCGGAAGTACGTATATCAAAATCAAATTCACGAAACGATCATTAATGGTTGATAATATTCAGGGCAATCAGCTCAGGAGATTTATGCAAAATGAAGAAAACTCAAGTGCCATGCACCAGTATTTCATTGATTATTGAATATGTATAGGCATGTTAAAGAGATATAAACAATACACTTGATATAACACAACAGAAGATAAAGAGAGAGGGCAAGAGAGAGAGAGAGAGGAGGGGGAGAGAGGGAAAGGAGAGAGGAAGAGGAAAAAGAGAGAAAGAGAGAGAGAGAGAGAGAGAAGGGGAGATAGAGAGGATTAGTTAATAAGAAGGGAAATATCACCAATAAACACATTTCTGTCAGCTGTCATTATGCTTATTTATTGTTTCGCGTGCTCAACAATACAATTGCGTAACTGCTATTTGTACATTTCCCCCATACACATATGATGGCATAATTAACAGATATATTATCTATCACGGAGGCATTTTCAAAATATGTCTGTTTATAGTATTTTATGTATTGACAGAATATGCAGCAATAATGCTCTCGACATAGTTGAGACACGTACCTTCATCCTGCCTCAAACAAGGCTATTATATAGTAGAATCGGTAAAATACCACAAATTCTATCCACATATCAAATTATTGCATTACTGAATCAATTAGGTCGACTGGTTTGAAAATAATCGTGCGTCTCCTGTTCTTGCAACCTATGCACATAAGAGACGTTATATCATAATTTGATATGCGCTATACAAGAACGAAATAACATTATTATTGCTATTAAAAATAATAATAAAAACAGTAATGATAATAATAATAATGAAACTATTTCTAATAATAATTATAATAATAATAACAATAATAATAATAATAATAAACAAATAAATAATTATAAAAATAACAAAAACAACAACAATAATAATAACAATAATGATAATAATTATGATAATAATAATGTTAATAATAATAAAAAATAAGGATAAACAACACGAAAATCCTACAATTGGGGCTGCGTTACGAATTAGTGTTCAGCGTTCCCGTTATACCCAACGCCCCTGAATGTACGTCACTCATTCCTATACCAGGGTATCAAAAGTCTGTTATTTTTTTTTCGATCTTAAGAGTAGGCCTATCATGAATGGCAGGTGCTCGATGCAATAATGATGAATCATACCTTAGTATATTTGACATTTCTTTCAAGAAGGGGTAGCCATAATCGTAGACTGAAAACTGATTACAAAAAACCTCATGTCATGTATATCAAGCAGAGTTTGTTTGAAAACGAAAACATTTATATTACACGCCCTCTCCATTATCGGTGCCAGCGTGCACTCAAACATTGATTTTTCTTACCGACTTTCACCCTTCAAAACCGTCCGTGCTCAGGTACTCTTTGCCGAAAGCTAGAAGGATATATGTTTTTAGAATTAACGCCGTTATGGCTCTCAACAGACGTTAAATTTAAATACAGTAGAATTACAATAACAGCAACAACAACATTATTTTCGCGATGTTCGTCATTACATTAATTCTTTGTGTCCTATCTTGTATTTGAAATGTTTCGTTTTAATTATGTTGTGCAGGTATGTATTAAACCGTCAACCATCTGGTATAGAATTCTGTTAATTACTTTAAGTTATTATTCATTTTGGTTTTGATATAAGTAGCTAAGGGTAAGTTTAAACCCACTTACTGATCAGAAAAACGTTGCAGCTATCGGACTAATTATTCTTTGTCGTGGACACACAAACTAGAAGGAAGAATTAGTGGATGACATAACGATTTTAAAAAGATGGGTACCTCCAGCATAAATATCCACGATCCCTAGATATATCATGTCTATGGTCAGTTATTACCCACGATTTAGCAGGAGGCTTATCAAAGTCTGAAATCTGGTGGGAAATTCGCCAAATTAGCTTTATCTCACGATTTCCTTACTGAATTACCTTACCCAAATTATCTCAAACCACGTGAGATTCTTTTGCTCGATCGGACGTTTCTCTTTCATCCCGATAAGTATGAATGATCTTGTAGATTTGGGTAAAAACTTGGGGCAGTCTTCCGTCGTGTTAATTTATGGTTCTATGTTCTATAAGTTTGAAGGAACATAATCATGATAATGTTATGAGAACAGTGTGAACGGCAACGTAATAAGGAACACTGAGAAACCATTTTCTTTTGAAATCTTATTTCATGTAGTAGCAATTGCGATCAATTTCATTTCAACAGTTAATGAAACCGTTAAAGAACAAACTGATCAATATTTCATAAAGGATTAATATTCACCGTTGAATCATCTATAAGGGATTCTCAGAATTTGCACAAGGATGTAATTATGTTGCTATATCAACCTAACTCATCAAAGTATTCAAATTGGTATGGATTATTTGAATGGAAATGACATGTAGAGTGTGCAAGTATGGAGGGATAGATGTAGAGGAGACAGAGAGAATGATGGAGGGGGGTTGGGGCAGAGGGGCAGAACTGATGGAGGGGGGGGGGGGGTAATGAGAAAGATCGGAATAGAGAGGGGGAGAGAGAGGTATGGAGAGAAAGGGAGAGAAAGGGAGAAGGAAGAGAGAGAGAGAGGGGGGGGGGAGGGAGGGAGAAATGGAGAAAGGGAGAGAGAAAGAGGGATAATTGAGGGAGTATATATTTGGTAGGGCAGCGGATGAGAATGAAATACTAAAAGGTCTCAAGAACAAATCTTTTCAGTGCTGAGAGACATTCGATGGGCCGTCCCATCCGGATTCATGAGCTCTCCTTCCCGACAACAGGGACACTTAGATTATACCTGTCAAGTACCCATAATTCATGGCGAACCCGGTAGCAGTGTCTTTCCGGTGTAGCCTACATGACCTCTGAGGTCATAGAATCCCTTATTCCTTCATGTCAACAAAACCACTCAATTTAGTCTCCTCAGTGTCCCATTAACACTTTTGATTGCAGCCATGCCATGCTTGCCATCTTTGAACTTCGATTCAATGCAATTTAATGATCTATTTCACTCGACAGCATAAAATCAACAGAAAAAATATCAAGTAACAATAATAGACAGTAGTAAAATTGAACACTAGACAGGTCCAGTGCTGGATTAGGTGGCAACCAAAACGGAAAAGGCCTTAGATTATGAGAAGCTGACCCAAATCCTAATTTCGATCAAAACGTGTAATACCCAAGCACTGCTTCGGATTTTTTTCTACATTTATTATAAAATAAACAAATGTTTCCCTATCCGCAATGAAATGTATGTTGATCAGGTATTCCGTATATGAGCCACCATTGGTACAGGGATATCATAAATACATGTTATTTGTGACATGGACAATCAAAGTAGATCATATTAATTTACTTGGCAACGGCATGACAGTAGCGAGTTGTCACTGACTTTGAATTAAAAACATCTCCTAGGTAATTTTCAAGAAGTGGAATGTTTCTTTGACAATATTGAAAAAAAACTGTCTACCACCTTTGTGCACACAATGTCACGTCTAAAGGTGTCATCCCTATCTAGGTACTTAGACATCCTGAAGTGTAAAACTATAGTCAACATACTTTAAGTGGTTATTTTTATAATCATTATCTGAGTCACCATCATGAAACGTGTCATTGAAAGCATCAACAGGCACCTTTATAATGTCAGAAAAAAAACTTTCCGTGCCCTTTGAATAACCCATCAAAGCTAAGCATGATTGCTTCCCTTTACAAGACTAAATAATTATATGAGAAGACATGTGTGTGGTCATTGGCTGATTAGGGGGAGGATGGGGACACAAACGACTCGTTTGAAACCTAAATGGGATACGTGGTACGCCATGTACGTGGTAGATGGTCCTCCAAAATATAGAATTTTAACTGGAGATGGTGGTGGTAGAGGATGTTAAAGGGGTGGGGGGGGGGGGGGAGGAACTTTGCAGAAGGGCTGACTTAAATTGAGTTCCATCAGGTATCATATTGACAGATGCAGCTCACTTCACGCATTAGTTATGCGGGGGAGAAAGTAGAGCATATGTGATCCCCTAATCATTGCCTTTTGCTTGTCAGAAAATCTCCTGTATCGTGCCCTATTGTGCCCCTCTTTTACAAAAACCTGTCTTCACCCCTCTGTGTAGTGGCCTCTTTCTTATGTTTTGCGCAGACGGCCTTTGTATTCAGAACTATGACACTATGATTTCATGAAACTGTCTGTACATCATATAATGATACGGTTGGGGCACTCCTTATGGGGGGATCACTCATTTTTGGGGGCACTCCTTTTTTCGACGGTTCATTTTTCCGAAGGTTCGTAATTCCGAAGGTTCATAATTCCGATACACAAAATTACCACTCCTGGGGTTTATGTTTCGGAAAATTAAATAGGGTTCATAATTCCAAACATTAATTTTGTTGCATTTCTCTGAAGCTTCATTATCAGGAAGGTTTGTTAATCCGAGGGTCAATAATTCCGAAAATGAAATTGGGTTCATTATTCCGAGCGTACGCAATTCAGAAAACGATGAAGGGTTCTATTTCATTTTGGGAAATACTAACTTTCGGAATTATGAACCTTCGGAAAAAGGACATGTAACCGATATGGTTCGTCATATACACTCACTTTCAAGTCGTAATTACTGGGGTAGGTAGGACAGCTGAATGTATATGTCTCTCCATTAGTGCAAGGATGTCGCTTCAGGGTTACGCGATAATGGCGCGTGTTAAGCACCTGGTGGGGGTAAAGGCTGAAAGAAAAAGGAATGGGGAAATCAGAATAGTACAGAGGAAGATAGATAAAGAAAGAGAGAGAGAGGGAGGGGGGTGCAAAGCAATACAGAAACAGAAAATGCCTGATCATGCCGTGAAAATATACAATAGAACAACATCAAGGCCACAAAACAATCGCCTGAGAAACCACAATAATGGCTGGGGATCTAGAGAACAGAGGCCCAACTTAACCCATCAGCATCAGCAGTGTCTTACTAATTCACATCGATAGAAGATATTCTGTTGAGTTTTGAGAAAGTGTACTATGATATACCTGCCAAAAGGCGAATTTTCAGTTTACTAAAAAGGAGAGGTAATTAATTTATTTATGATAATTCATATTGTAGTAAAACTTTATTGATGTCAACCTTATAGCATGATGATAACTTCTCATATTTAAAGGTATACTACTTGATCTTTTGAAGTATTAAAACATTGGGCGTTTATTGTATATGAATCTACTTTAACCTGCTTAAAGCAATATTGGAAAAATGTTAGAGTGTGCAAAAAAAAAAAAAATCCGTCTTTTCTTTTTGTTTTCTAAACACGTTTTGAAAATGCACCATGGAGATAAATGTTTAAATTAATTAAAAGAGAAATTTTAGAAAATATTTTGCTCGTAATTTGTTTCTTTTTGCTTATTCTGTTATTCCTTATATTTGGGATGGATAGTTCTTCAAAGAACAAAATTGTAGAGTATCTTTAAATTATCATTTAAATGCTCAAATATATTTTGACTTTTATCAGTCTATTCTAAATCTAACACTTTTAAAACACATTTGTAATTGAAACGAAATAAACAGCCTCGAGAAGAAAGTGCTACGATTTGGGTTTCAGCTTGCTAGGAAATCTCAGATATAGCCATAATTCTCTATTTTCATGTTTTCGTCCTGTTCTAAATACGAAGTTTGTCTGCAAAATCTGACCCGAGGATCTTCACTTCCTGCCTCTTAAGAGTCATGCCAGTCATACAGGATCAATAAATGGGCACATGATATTCTAGTCATCAATATCAGTAACCACTAGTAACAGTTCAAGATGTTAGTGCAGTACAGAAAAAAAAGATTTTCAGAGGATAAAGAGTAACAAGTTTAACGGGGTAAAAATGGGTAGCAAAACTGAAAATAGTGTGATTTTATGATTCAACTAATGAAGCACTTTATGAAGCACTTTAATGCTTTAACGATCTAGTGGCCTATAGGACATCTCTTTCTATGTATTTATGATATTTCACTTAACTGTTATAGTTTTACAAGAAAAATGTTTTCAAGCTTAGTTTTCAAATTTAACAGCCACAGTATCACATGATTTTTTTTCTTCATGAATTAGAAAAAAGGACAAAACATCACACAGTTGACCTACACATTAAAAAAAAAATCAAACGGTATAAAATATGTTCTCAGTGTGATTATTTCATGATATATTTAGACTTCTTTTTAGTTACTTTATTTCATTTCCAAAATACAATTTCAAAATACGAGGAACAATAACGGAAGAAGAGGAAAAGAAAGAAAAAGGAAAGAAGAAATTACGTTCCTTCAAATACATGTGTATTAGGCACTCGTACATTGGATATGTTGGAGTAACAGTAGTCGTGTAAAATTCAATGTTTGCGCTTAATATCGTATCTCATGATTTAATCTATTCATGTACGTGACATAAATGAGCAAGGCTTCTTATCGACATTTTGAATTCAAGAAATAATTCATTTATTCCACCATTATAGAACGCAGGGCATTCGGGCATTAGTTATGAGATGAATGGTCCTAAATTGTATTTGTCTGTGATCAAATGAAATCTAGGCATACCACAAGCCTTTCATTCAGCTGAAATATCATATAACATAGTCCAAATTTTAAGTCTCGTTCCCTCAGGGGGATCTATCTCACGTTTGAAACACGTGTGTTCAAGATAAGAAACTTGTTAGAGTCTAGACCGTACATACGCAAGGACAATTGGATGCTGTGAAGTTTCAAACCATTCCCTCTATTTGACCTCCGTACTTTTTTTCTGACAGAAAGCTATAACACAATGATATTAAGCCCCTTGTAGCTCTTCTAACATGCAGAGATCTAAGGGGTCCGCAGCCATCATCATCGAATCTCAAGACTCTGACAAGCGGGGAGCTGCGGGGGCCAGAGCATCCGGCTTTAAGGGTCCCAATTCACGTGACTCATGGTGTCGGAAACCACCCTGCCCGTGCCTCAGGATGCGGAAGTCCCCCATCGAAGGGTCAACCGGATGCAGTAATGACGTAGGAGATGGCAGAAGGCTATTTTAAGTCTAGTGTAGGTGTGGGTGTGTTTGCGCGTGTGTATGCATTTACTAGATAGACCTTAGGAGGTTTTAGTACAAAATAGGCCTACTAGTATTCTAGCACGCATTGAAAACACGCCTATAAAATGTTTTTACCACAGTTAAGTCCAGCCTCCCCATTTCTATACAGTAAAGCGATCATGTTACACACGAGATCCCGAACGACCCTCTTATAAGTTAAAGTCCCATCGCAGTACATGCGTAATTATAGACCCTTCAACTGTTATTACACATAGGCCTAGTTATTGTTAAAACGTTAGTCCGACATTCATCACGGTTTCATCAATTACTATATCCTATGTCCGTTCATAATCATTGACTTTTGCTGTATGATAGCTCAGAAAAAATGGTATAATAATGAAGTGGCCCCTCCCTGAAAATAAGCATATAAACAAAGTAAGGCTTATCAAACGAACAAAAGTTTTACCATGCGCCATCCAAATAAATTTCGAGTGCACATTTAATTCTTCCACGTCTTTCATTCACTCTCACTGAAGTAATTATATTGGGTCTAAATGTAAAAGTTGTCCTTATTCATTATTACTTCCTTCTTTCTCTTCCATATCACTTTAAAACTTAAGATTACTTTTTCCGATTCTTGTCTACTCTTTTTCCTGTTTTCATCTTCTTTCTTCTGTTTATTTACTTTTTCATTGAGCTGAAAATGTGGGGTTTTTTTAATTACAAGCTGGCATACAATGTGGTTCTTTAAGAAACAAACTATGTCAGTACATGTATTATACAAGTATATTTTTTTAACGTCTGGATTGACAGCTATATGATTCTAGATAGAGTAGGACGTAAATTTTCTAATAATCTAGAAAGCTAGGAGGAGTGAATAACGAAATTGTATGTCTAATTCATCGCTACCATCCCACTCCTCTCACCCTATATATCCACTTACACATCATCCCCAGTCACAATCCCCTCTGTCGTGGGACCGTCCCCCTTTCCTTGCGAATGAATGAGAAACCCCTCAACTTCCTGAGAGGTATATTATGGGTACGTGAAGGGGTAATCCAATTCCCCCTCTTTTAATCCCCTTCGATGATGCACCAATATCCAGATATTTTTTTGTTATAGTTTAGTGCTCAAAACTGGTTCGGGATCTCAGCGGGGATTTTCCCTCTCACAGTCATTACCGAGGTCACGAGATCTGTCTAGTTTTTGTTTTATTATACAAGTGTCGTGTTCGATGTTCATGGACTTTATTGCAAATGTTCTTTATCCTTTCGGGAAAGAACCTTATATGCTTCGGGAAGTAGCAGTAATAAAGTGTATCATAGTAAAGTAGAGTGTAGCATTTATTATCCTAATAGGAAAATATTTTTTCTCCTCGTACTGGTTCACAAACTATCGAACATGCAGCACAAAAATGAGGAAGTAATGAGGAATGGAGGGTGATCAATCTTGTATTTAAATTTCAGATCGAGCTCTGTGTGTTACCATTATTAAGGTTTCCACGAATATATTGTTAAAAAGAAGATATTATTATGGACTATGGCGTTGAAATATGTCTTGAAATGAGGTTTCTTACATAATTAGCCTTTACGTTACTCTACGCTGGCGTCTTTTTTCTAATCTAAATAGTAAGGAACAGGATAAGTGACCTTTTGTTTTGTCTACTGATGGAAATCATCTAACCTTTCCCAACTACATTGTCCCCTCCATTGTACTTTACCACATGCAATGTCTGATCTTCCATACCACATCCTCCATTGCGATCTGCGCAATAAATGACGTTTGTGTATCCATGGCGTAGTCCGTATGGATATTTCCGTCCCTTTTACCACATCAGGCTATACAAGAATTGTGCAAAGATTTTACCTCAAATGGTTAAACAGGGAACATGCATGTAACTTTGTTGGGTTAATTGTTACTTAATATTGGGTAAATCACACCTCAAAAAATTTAAAGCAACAAACATGCATTTTTTGAAAATAGAGTACACGGTCCAACTAACCACACCTTCATTCGAAATAGGCCTCATTCTTTCTCTTCCTCCTCCTTTCCTTTTCTCTCCCTCCTGCTCTCTCTCTCTCTCTCTCTCTCTCTCTCGATTGATAAAAGACACCAGTTCTGACACTTTGCCCCACAAAAGACTACAGTAAAATTAAAGAAAGCCATTTGAAAAGAAGAATCCATTTTATTCAGAGTCCTCTTTAATTACACGTATACTGACTATGATCTATGATAATCCTACTGATACTTTTACTACTTGATGATAATTCTGTGCAATAATAGATGTAATAATAATAATAATAGTACAATTAAAAAAATGAGAATAAGGACAGTAATGAATAGGATATTGATAAAAAAAAATAATAATCATGAGAGGGATAACAACGATTTGGTATTTGTGGTGATAATGACAGGACATTAATTATATAAATTTACGCCTTATTTTGTGACATAATTCGCATTTTTCACATGTATTTCCCAAGATACTCTCATAATATATCCGAATTACATTATTGCTCGATAAATGCCTTTTACTTTTGTTTCGTCAATTGGCTGGACCACATGGATACAGTCATGTGTCTATTGCTTTTCATGAATAGTAAACATTGTTAATACGAATGTCCTGAAACAGCGTGTAGTGGATGCCTTACAAAAACTGCGGCCTCAGAGTGCCTGGTAAAATGACTGCATAAAACGCCCTGAAATAGGTCTGCCACTCGAAGATATAAATCGACCCTGGATATCAGTTCAATCTCTGCGTCATCATTCGAAAATGGAGCTAAATTTGGAGCATGCTTATGATCATCTCCCCTGTCTGCAGTCTCTGCTTTGGCAACGCCGAACTATGTTCACAAGGTGCCCACCATGAAAGAGTTCAAGATGGGGTTATACTCTTATACATGGTTTTAAAACGATGACGGTGATCCCAATCAAATCCATACGTAATATTAGACATTTATTTTTTCATAACGCGTAGCAGGCATTTAGCACATCCTGATGACCGGTCATTAGCATTTTCTAATAAACTCGGTTGAATCTACATGTATAGCTATGGAATTGTGAATGGGGTTGATTTATAAAATTGCAAAAATCCTCGTAACGGTTTTATAAAACCAATAATACATATATTATGCTTGGTCATTAGTAAAAATTATTCACCTTATATCTTTGAAACAGTCACCTTGGGTATCAGACTGTTCAAGAGCAACAGCTTGGATTGTTCATTTGTACTATCGCCCTCACAGATCTCTTTTTATTTGTATACTGAAACATACGGTTATACGGATGGCAAAAATATCCAACATGACCTAGAAAGCTCTGCTTTATAAGTACCGTATTTTTGAATTGTAACCACACTTCAGCCAATATATTTCAGGAATATATTAGGTCTTTGGAATGCAATTGGATAATGTGTCTAATATCTTTAAAATCAATGAGCAAAGATCATCAGAGAAACATAAATACAAAAATGGAGAAGAGGAAGGAGGAGGTGAAATAGCGAGGTGCAAGTTTTCATGATCTTTATTTTCCTAAATATATTTCATACTACTGTACATACTATGAGTCGATGGCAGCAAAGGTCTTAAAAGATTATCACCAAACATGGAAGCGACAGCGTCATTTTAACTTTGTCAGAATGATGATAAACTACCCTGACGTCAAGCTTCCTCATCATAATCATCACTTCTGACATCGTCGAAGGATAGGGACTATTTCAATCTTTTGGGGCGTTAGTTCATCAAAAGTTTTCCCTTGGAAGATACTGCTGCCGCTAAAACTTAAAGGTGATACCGAGTATTGGTCATGCTATTGCATTGTGAAACAAACTCTCTAATGGTTATTATAAATTTTAAATTTTGTTGTAAATAGGAATTATTGCATAATAGAAGGTTTTTAGAATGATCGAGATTTTGTCCAAGTGAATAAATGCTGCTCAAAATCAAACGAAAGGAAATACATCGAACACAGATATGCCTATATGGGACTACACAAATATATGGTATCAACAGTTGATACATAGATTTAAGATGTCTGTAGTCATATTTGAAATACAAGAGTATTTCACGAGCACTATGATATTTTTCCACAACGGAATAATAGGGGTGGGAAAGCTCACAGATTATCTTCAGTTTTACAAGTACTCACATTTCTCCTTATCTCTACGAAAGAAGTTGCAACATTTTATTGTAGCATGGTATTCCACAATTTTTTGACTAGATACTTCAGGCATGTCAGGGATGGTATCTCAACTTCCTGCCTCGCCCTTTCCCGTGTAATCTGTGCATCACGTGTCACTTCCACTTTTCTTTTACAATGACCAATGGAAGATATTTATAATAAGATACTGATATAAAATTTGATTTTATTTCTATAAAATTACCTGATTAAAAAAAAAAGAATTCAATTCTCAAAAATGGCATTAACAAACACAACATAAATTCCCCATACATGTTCATTTCTATAAAAAAAACCAACAACAACTTTAATGACGGTACACTCTTAGAAATGTTGGGTAAATGCCACTGGGTAAATGAAGATTGGGCATAGGTTGGTTAAATCTTGCTCAACTTTTACATGCATTTACCCAACATTGGTCAAAAATAACAATGAAATTGGTAAAGTTTACCCAAAAGTTGGTCGGACTCATAAGGACCCTCATGTTGGGTAAAATTTGGGTAAAATTTTGCCCAATATTTCTAAGAGTGTAGGAAAAGGTCGAATAAAATGTTGGGGTGGGGGAGTAAATTTCCTCTTCCCGTGTCACCTTCAAATACGCCAGTGGTTAGGAGCACATCCGTGATTTTAAATTAAATTTAAATCCGCAGCCATAACTGTCATGTTTAGTGTTACACTGGCGGGCTGGCTGGTGTATTGTTTTAGGGACAAACGTTTCAGGAAATTTGGAAGGAAACTTTTAATAAAGGGAGATGAAATTATCCTACCATGTTGAAACCGTCACACGTTATGATAAAATTACCAACCTTTTGCTTTAACACAAAATATGAAAAGCACTCTACACAAAGTTGACTCAAGGAACGGCACACTTAACTGCTTGATGTCGACAACAATACTTAACCCATTAAAATATTTTCTTTTTAAGATGTATCAAATGATTAAGCATTTGAATGATTTGAATGAATCGAAAAAGATTTCTCACAATCAAGACAATTCTTGATATATGCATGATATCCACAGCCACATATTGATACCCACATAAATAACAAATGGGAGAAAATAATTAGTTTCCCCATCATTATACCTGCTGGCTGGGACTGAGCCTTTACAATGCCTTACTCGATTATAATGTTCAATTAATATCATACATATCACAAATATTCACATAATACTCTACAGTCAATACCCATATCTTGTCATTATATTGTTATACATGCTTGCCATATACAGTTCTCTATCAAGTCACCTGTCCTTTGTTAAATACTTCATACTTAGACTGGGCAAATATCTGCTTAGTTCCTATCAGGGCATGTTTATCTACACATATCCGTTATTTCCAATTTAAGTTAATTCATCGCATACTTGGGGTAAGCAAGTATCTTATAACATTAAATATCACGAAATCAGATTTATGTTCATTTTGTTATAGAGCTGAGGAAAGTATATCACATTTATTTTGGGATTGCCCAATCATCAGAAGGTTTATTATGGACGTCCAACATTTCATTTTGGACCACAAAGTTACCTTGAGTAAAAATCAACCTCTTGTTTGGATTTTATTGAAGTGCTGGGTTTCAATTTAATTTCATTATTTTATTTTATATGCCAAATACTACAAATTTTCCAGCAAATGCAAAAATAACGTATTATCAATCAGCTCTTTTAAATGAATGTTAAGATATTATCGCTCTCTTGAACATTACATTTGTATTAAAAATAACAACTTTATATCATTTGATAACAGATGGAAAAATATTGTTTTGCTGTAAACCTATTTTGTCACTATGTCCTGTATAATCAGAATTATTATTTGTTGTTTATTCTATTGTTTATATTATGTATATGTATATGTTGTGTTATAAAGTAATATATTGCAAAGTCAAGAGCAGTATCTAATAAAGATGTCCCGTCCTTTTCTCTCTTTGTCTGTTCCTCTCTTCTTTTTTTTAATATTTATACTGTATACTTGTGTATTCAGGCGCACCCGTTACGGATGCAAACTCCTTTTTCCATGTATTGAAAGTTCTTTTATTCTATAAATGCTGCCGAGTACTATGTGAACGGATGTTAAATGTCCACAAACTCCATTTGAATTGAATTGAATATGTTTTTTTACCACTTGCCAACACTTTCCTATGTACAGTTATGAATACATAAACATAGTCAACAATTCCAAGAAAAATTAAAAAAAGCATGTAGGCCTAGTGGTTGATTTCGATTCCACGTACAAATTCATGGAAAATCATACCCTATATGAAGTACCATGATGTTGATTATATTTACATGTATTTTAATGAATAACATACTTTAATCATAGAACCTGCTCCAAATATACCTTTCCTGATGCTAAAGATCTCTTTTGGATGAAACCAATTAATTGTGTCACAGTAGTTGACGCACATCTCGTTTAAGCAAACTGATGTGAGTCTGACTTGCGTCATTTGCGTAGGCCTACTTTGTATTGGGATGTGCGATCTTCCCGTTGCAAAGACGGAAACCTCTCCTACATTCAGCTAGAAGTATTTATGCGAAGCAATTATTCAACTGTGACTTGAAATTCAAATTCAAGTTTATTTGTTTTCACATAAAATTAATATTTCCTCTTTAAAACATGGTGAATATATTTACACTTTGATCAAGACTAAAATGTACACATGACACAAACTTTTGCAACTTGAAGACCTAAGGTTTACAAGACAAAACAAATAGTTCAAAGTGATGATGAGTACTGGTTTTGCTACTGCATTGTAAAAGAAAATGTCTATGAGCTATTCCAAATGTTTGGAGTTTTTTGTCGGAAATAGGAATTATTACATATTAGACGGTTTGGGAATCATGATAAGTCTTTCTCCAATCACAAAAAAAGGAAATACACATATAACACGATTTGACGGTAACCTCTCCCTTTTTCCAGATGGATGCATATCTATGAAGCTCAGGTTGATGAAGCATATAGTTTGCTGCGACTTCAAATTTGAGTTCTAGTTTATTTCTTTTCACACGCACGTCAAAATATTTCCTCTTTATGTAGGATAAAAATATGGTAAAGATACTTATACTTTGATTACACCAAAGGCGTATGAGACGGAAATTCACACGTTTCGCAAGAGTTGAAATTTACAAAGACAAAAGCTTTGCAAGACAGAAAGTTTACAAGACTTTCATAAAGACTAGTCAGAAGGTTTAATTTGATCACAGATCTATAGAGGTAATGTCTCCGTGAATGTCAACAAAAAGCATACGTTTCACGAAACAGAATTTTATCAAGATTTAAGTTTTATGAGACAAATGGATTTACAAGACAAAAGTTTAAGTTCCCATATACTTTCTAAAAACCAGTCATCAGGTTTTATTTTGACCAAATATCTATGGGGGCAAATGTCTCCGTGAATGTAAATGTCAAAAAAAAGTTTATCAAGACTTAAGGTTTACAAGAGAGAATGTTAGGTTCCCATATACCTTCTGAAAACTAGTAAGAAGGTTTTACTTTTGATCAAATATCTATGGGACCAAAGGTTCTACTGACAAAATGTTTACAATCATAGGTTGCACGAGACAGAAGTTGAGCAAGATATAAGGTTTACAACACATAAGGTTTACAATACAGACAATTAATGTCTCGTGGACCTTCTGGCAGAAGGTTCAGAGGGTTCGCAAATATCTTCTTACAGTTAGTTCGAAGATCGAGACCCAAGGTCTAAAAACAGACCAACGCTAAAATTCATTCAAGTAAATTCAGAAAAAGTGTCCCATATAAACAACATGAATCGCTATGTTTTCATAGTCAAGGCTTCAGTATGTATGTGTTTAATCTGACATAACATCCGAAACTGTTTAAGACTTTGATGATTATTATACATTTAATAATCAGATCAACTTGTGAAAAGGGATGTACTGAGATTAAATTGCAAGTGCTTGTGATACGATTTAATTAGTCTCGTCCGTGCTAATAGCGTTGTACAGGACAAATGTGTTTGTTTTCACCAAAATAGAATGTATAAACTGCACCCCTTCCACATCGGTCAAAGGCTCACGCGATTAACATACATGTATATGATTAAGAATACAGTCAATACAATATATACAGAATCGTTGCATGAACACAATTAAGACAATATTTGTACGAGCAATGAAGGTCTATGGCATTAAACATTATTTTTCGGTTAGCTGCTCGTCGAGTTTAATACTACGGTCAGGTATCACATTGGAATTTTATCAAGAATCGAACTGGAGGGAGTAAAACAGAGATATTTTTACGTTTCAATTCATATCAAAATGGACTTGAATAGATACGAAAATTCATATCAAAAATACGTTTTCTTCGGTTCCCAATGTTCCTCCTTTTTTTTATTTCTCCTTTTTTTTATTTCTAGACTGTAAATCACAAGATAATACAGCATATTCAAAGTAAGTCTCTTTATTTTTGGGGTTGTCTTTTTTGGTTCCTTTCCAACAAAATCTTAGTAGAAAGCAAAAAGTGCATAATTGTAAATTATATCAACACCCTTTTTCTTCTTAGAAACCAAAGTCATTACCATACATTAAATGAAACGGTTTAAACTGAAAACTAGACATGAAATATCTTTGTATATTCTTTGCAACCTCTTTCAAAACATAGTGACTTCTTTACAAAGAAAAAAATGTGTATACAGTCACCTGGATGATTACAATTACAACATAGATCAGTGGCATTTACCTTCTACTTAAACAAATTAGTTGGTATCGCCAAAATATTGTACATCAATATGAAATTAAAATCGATTAACAAATTGTCCCTTATACTTTTTTAACTTAACAGACCAAACATATGACCATGCAAATGTAAATTAAACTCCTAAAGTACACTGTTGGTCATAATGTTAGCATAATTCGTATTTTCATAGTCATCCGTTGATTTAATCATATTTAAAAGCCTAAATAGATAATATTGACCAGGTTCATTGATTACATAATGATTTTGTATTGTCGAGGTAAAAGTCGGTCAAGTGAAACATTCCATAACGTGCCTATCTTATTGTTTGGTGCTATGAAAGCCAGAGCCTCCTTTGTGCTGTTGTTTTGCTGTCCATTTCGTGCAGAAAACCTACGTGTGTTAAAAGCCCGTTTTCAGAGTTAGGTTGATCAATTCCTACCAAATTTGATACATTGATTCCTTACACTATGCCTCGCCCAACGGCACTTGCAATTCGTCAGAGGGTCCTTGCACTCCGACGGAATGGACGGACACAGGCCCAGATTGCAGATATTCTTGGACTATCGCAGAGTTGTGTGTGCCGCATCCTCAGAAGACATCGAGAGGCGGGTACTTTGAGTCCAGAGAGATCTACAGGTCGACCACGAAGAACATCCGCACGGGATGACCGTCAACTGCTGAACATGTGCCGTAGGAACCGGAGAATGCCAGCGAGTCGTCTTTGCCACTTGTGGAGGAGGCACTTCGGAGTGAACGTTTCACGGGAAACCGTAAACAGGAGACTTGTCCAACATGGCTACAGAGCTCGGCGAATGACCAAGGTTCCACGTCTCACTGTTCGCCACCGGGTTGCTCGACTCCAGTGGGCTAGGAGGCACAGGAGATGGCAGCTTGGTCACTGGCGCCATGTAATCTTCAATGATGAAAGCCGGTACATCCTTGACCGCACCGATGGGAGGCAGAAGGTTCGACGATTGTGGGGCGAGAACCTCCGTAATGACTGTGTCCAGGAAACCAATCAAGCAGGTGGAGGCTCAGTGATGGTATGGGTCGGAATACATTATGGCGGAAAAACGCCATTGGCTGCACCTGAAGGAAACGTCAACGCCGTCGTGTACCGCGATATCCTGGAACGCCATTGTCTTCCATACGCGAGAAGAGTATATGGCAATAACTTTCAGCTCCAAGACGACAACGCTCGATCACATAGGGCACGTCTGGTGAGGGAATTCCTTGACGCAGAGGACGTGCAGCAGATGCCTTGGCCTGCCTGTTCCCCCGACATGAACCTCCATTGAGCACGCCTGGGATGCATTGGGCCGTGCCATCAGTGAGAGAAACAATCATCCTCAAAATGTGCAGGAGTTAGCCCAGGCACTGACCGAAGAGTGGGATGCACTGCCCTTGAACACCATCAACAACCTTGTGGACAGTATGCCACGGCGTGTGGAGGCACTGGTGCGTGCCAGAGGTGGCCATACCAGGTACAAAGTGACCCAACAAGATTAAAAAGAGGAACACTTCCCTTCAATCACCAAAAGATCCCAAGATTTTATTTTTCACGATAAAATTATCATGGTTAAACATTTACCATAACGATACATTTTTTCAAGGAATCCAAGGTCTGGATGATTGTGTTTGTCAAAAGTGTTTTAAACCAGTGTATAAAGTTTGTATGAATTAATTTTTGTCTTACATTTTTTATTTCATATGTTGAGAACAGATTTATCAATAAAATCGGTGAAGATATAAGCTTTATTTTGCCAAAAAATGACTCGTATTATTGTCAATAGTGTACGAAAGGTAGAAAAAAAAATTATGCTACCATTATGACCAACAGTGTATTACGCCAATATTCCTCCCCTCTAGGTTCTTCGGTTTTTTAGGCCTTTCACACTCACTTCTGGACCGCTCCAAGTTAGACCGCTCCAGAGGAACGGTTCTTGAAAAACGGTTCGTTTGCTTTCACACTCACACGCATTTTCTATGTCTCGAATCGCTCAGCGAGTCAAAGTGGTCTTGTTGCTATGGCAGCTCAGATCAGCGGGTCAAATTTTTCGCCCAGAATTCAAACCGTATAATGCGTAAGGTATCAAATCGCTCAATGTATCAAATCACCCATTGATTTCCCGCGAAACACACACACTCACTTCCGGTCGAAGTACGCTTTAGGATCGCTTTGCTTTCACACTGCCACGTTGGAGCGGTCTAAGAACCGTTCCTCAAGGTGGTCTTCTGCAGCGCTCCAGAAGAACGCTTCCTGGACCACTTGAGCATTCACACTCACCTGGGAACCGCTCCTGAGGAACCGTTCTTACCCTGATAGCAGAAAGTGGTAAAAATTACGTGATATTTACGTCGTGGTTTTCGTCTTTTTTACGTCCTGTAATTACGTCAATAAGACGACAACTTGCACCAACGCAAGACGTCAAGAGGACGTCTTATTTTGACGTCATCTGTACACTGTAAAAACCGAAGTGCTGTATATAGCACTTTTTGAGGGCATGCATAGGGACTGCACTCAGAGTGCTATTGAATGCACACAGCGTGCTATTTCAGCACTTTCACGGGAGCTGGACCGGCTCCTCAAACTGCTAAACATTCATTAAAAAAAATGATTTGGGCGAGCTTCGAACCAGGGTCCGCTGATCGAGAATTGCTTGCATTACCGCTAGACTAACTCACATTGTACGATTTAGAGCAGATCATATTGTTACATAGTGAATTTACGACACCACATAGTTCATGTTATCTACTTGACTCCCATGACTAAACTGGATTGCAAGAAGCATTTGTTAGTCCATCGGTAACGTCAGCGCCTCTCAATCAGCGGAACCTCGTTCGAGTCTCGCCACGGTCACATTTTTTTTTTTTTTTTGCTGGTAAATTAGCATACTACAAGTGCTATCAACAGCATTTCAGGTGCAGTCACTATACACGCCCCTAAGAGTAGCACTTTACTTTTTACAATGTACAAGACGTAGAGATGACGTCAAAATAAGACGTCCTCTTGACGTCTTGCGTTGGTGCAAGTTGTCGTCTTATTGACGTAATTACATGACGTAAAAAAGACGAAAACCGCGACGTAAATATCACGTCATTTTTAACACTTTCTGCTATCAGGGAAGAGGAATGAAGACGTAGAGATGACGTCAAAATAAGACGTCCTCTTGACGTCTTGCGTTGGTGCAAGTTGTCGTCTTATTGACGTAATTACATTTTAACACGTAAAAAAGACGAAAACCGCGACGTAAATATCACGTCATTTTTCAACACTTTCTGCTATCAGGGTAGTTAGAGCGCTCTAACGAAGTGGGTGTGAAAGGCGTCTTTGCTTTGATTAACTCATAATATATTATTTTCACTGATAACTGTCTTACTGAAATCTTTACATCAATCAGTACTTTTTCAGTAAAGGAGAATAGCCGAGGAAATGTAGATTCGTAATTACGAATCTACGAGGCGTAGCCGAGTAGATTGGGAATAGCGAATCTACACTTCCAAGGCTGTTCTCTGACTTAAACCATTGCTACCGATAACAGTACATTCGTAAAAATAATCTACACTTTATTGAATAGATTGACGTCATAGCAATGGTTTAATCATATAGAAGCTTTGGATTTAAAATGCGTATACCTTTTGTGTTCTATATTCCCATCTGCATAATATGCTAAATTATTTATGTGTGGTTGAATTGCATAATGACTGTACCACCTTCCATCTTTAAATAATATTTTCACCTCTAACTCATCATATGGTAGAAATCCTGTACCATTCATTAAGTCTCCCACAAACAATATGTCAGAATTTATCAAATTCTTATGAAATATTATTTGTTCTTTATACGCTATATCTTTCTTCAGCCATATTATTTCTTTGTGGAAATTATTAAAAGTATAAGATCCTTGAATATGAATAGTCTTTTAACGAGAAAATGTCACAATCATTTTATAATAGAATTGTTACTTTTCAGAAAACATATATCTTTCATATTATATTTACCAAAAAACCTTTGGTTGTCCAAACCAATAATCAAATATAAAATTACAACTCATATTTAATGATGCAATCTCCGTTTCAATATCTCACATATTATAACCTCCTTCTTGTATTCTATTTACTACATTTGACCTTTTAACTTTTGCAGGTCTCCCTCTCCCTAGAAAATAAAAGAATATTCTATCAAGTTCCTTAACTATTTCTTTTGGACAAGACAAAACTTGTGCCGTATAAAAAATGTTCGACATTATCAAAGATGCTAATATTGTGTTTTCCCTTTCAACTGTGAGGTTTAAGTTTAACATTTGTTTCTTTTTAAACATTCTCTCTTTGGGCAAGTTCAATCTCATTTCTTTATTTTTACCCCCCAAAAATATGATTTAATGTACACCTCCTATCATAGCATACTTCCGGTGTTATCTATTGGATGATGCATTGGTCAGGATTTGAAGGCCAATTGCCCCTTGAACACTGTTGTCATAATTATGTTCTTGTGTGAACAAATCCAGTTGATTCGGTCCATCGTAAACACAATAGTTGGGGGAAATGTCTTTGTCATCTGGCTTGGTTGCTCTATCTAAGTAAAAAATAATATAACTGTTGTGTCTATGCCTCGGTAAAGAATTGTATGTAGATCGCGAAAAATGGAACAAGATGCCAGTCAATAATATTTTCTTCAAACTTTTTAGCCCTCCATAGGCTATTTTATTGAGTCAAATAAACAACATTTTACAACTCAATGAAATTGATATGTATCTTAAAGGAGAATTAACCCCTAATTACAAATTTACTTATATTGGAAGGTGTAATATATTACTATATTTATTGGCCTAAATCATTTTCTAATAAGATATCAGAAAAGGGTATAAATAAAGATATTCCAGCACCTGGTATCGTCTCCTACTCATTTACATGGGGGCTGCCATTTTCTTGCTGATTTGGAGTTGTACATGAACCATTGAGAAATGTTCCAGTCAAGAAGATATTTTGAATCCAAGACCTAAATTGCTTTTCTTCATTACCTAAAATCCCATATGTGACGAAAAATATAAAGTGGGTGTTTACATGTATTATAAAAATTAAATCTTTATAACGATATTTTTAAATTCTCTGGTTTTGCTTAACAAAAATCTGTTTTCGAAGGTTTGCCAAACAGAGCAGAACATAATATATGCAGCATGCATTCTGACTTTTCAAGTCCATTATCCGAAAGCAGGTGAATGCATAGTTTGCCGCTATAGATGCTCAGGGAAGAAGCATCCATAAAATTTGAATTAATTTACTCCGTCCCATATGTCACAGTATCGAGAAAATAGATTTCTATTAAGCGAATATCGATTTTCAACAAAAATATATAAGGAAATCTTCAGTTTAAAAATAAATTGACATATCTATTCTATATTTTTAATCTCAAATGGGTTTTTAATTTTGAAAAAAAGCAATTGGGCATTTGGATTAAGAAAATCTTCATGTACACATAAAAAAAATGGCAGCCCCCATGTACTGCTATCACACGATACATATTGCTAGCAGATGATAAATTTTGCTCAGAAAATCTTAATTCGTATCGATCTCGTATATTTTGACGCGAAGCCATATAGTCTAACGAGTAGGAATAAATAACACCTTTGAACACTATCGTCTTTATTTTTTGAGGTTAATTCCCCTTTAAACTCAAATAAAACAATACTTTTACACTTCTCTCATTTTCGTTAAAAAAATCGAAATGACTGCCATTTAGTAAAAAATTTGTTATACAGACCCGATATAGAATAAATATACCTCTCTTCCTGATAATATTGAATAATTTCTTTTTTCATACTACCGACAATTGGAATTGTGTTATTAAGCTTTTATACAAACAGTTGCTGCTTGATCAAAGATACCATACAATTTGAAGCATCATTTCTCTTAACTTCAAACCCCAAAATTATATTTTCTAAATTAAGCTTAAATCAAACAGCATAATGGATAAATGAAGGCTCTAGATAAAGTTAATAATTTGTCCACTTGTGTGAGTTTATGTAGCATGTTGCAGGCACCTTCAGACAAGTTTTCAAACATTATGCAAAATCAGAAGTACAGAAATGAGTCACATTCACCCCCCCCCCCCCCCTCTTTTATGCGTTTCAACATTCACTTGCCCAGGTCTGATATCGTGCTTCTGTGTTCACACTGGTTCCTTGATTGGCAAAATCCCCTACAGCGTCTTTCTTGCAGAACGTTTCATATCTGAGATTTTTTTTTACAAAGTACTGTGGCACTTGCATGTTTGGATAATCATTGTTTACTGTCTTTTCTCCTCAAAGTTAAAACACGAATGTTGAGAATTGATTAATGACTGATCTGATGTCAACCCATTCCTATCACAATTTTTTTTTTTGGGGGGGGGGGGGATACAATGAGCACAAATAAATTGAACGGAGGTATTGACTTTTTCATGTACTGATACTGTCTTTCATCACTTAGTCACTCATCTTTTAGTTTGGACATCAAGTAAACAATCATTGGAATTTTGATATAATGATTAAACATGTTGGCATGAATAACATTTAACGAAAGTGACAGAACTGTGATAAAATGGTGAAGGTTAAATGTTAATAGGCATATGATTTTATTTATACCGATAACAAGTAGCAATATATTCATAGTAACAATACTTGCAACGGTTTGGATGTTCATACAAGTTAATTCTGGTAAAAAAAAGCAAGAAAAAAAATGGTAATATGGTAATACTGAATACTCTTATTCCCATGGCCTTTACACGTGGACCACGCGGTTCTCGTAGGCAACGGGTTAATATATCCCTATCCAAAAGGATTTAGAGAAATCAAAAATTAACAGTTCTATCAATAGGATATTAATGACCATTGTTAATTTATCACTAATCTAATTGTAACACTTCTGACAACAGGTGTGCGCATGTGTTTTGGCGAGGGGGAGGGGGCGGGGGACCGGGGGAGGGAGTGGACTATTTTTCCTGGTTACACACTTGAATCCCTCTCCCATGGTCCCATTCTGCCCCACCTTGAACAATATTATAAATATAGACACACCAATGTTGTGTGGCACTAGACTCTTACGGATCGTCGATGAACCCAGACGTGAACAGGAGGGAATTAGTTTGTACTATTACCTTCAACCTAGGACTATAATCTCTCCGTTGCTACTTGGTGCTTGGTTCCTATTTATAAATAGCCAAACCCACGTGCGAGTCGTTTACACGGATTAGCGCGGTTATCGGGAAGGGGCAAAGATCTACTGGAGTGGGCGAAAAGAGGATTCGTCCCCCTACACTGCGTCATAAAGCAGAGGACATAATAAGGTGCAACACCTCTTCGAAAGTATCTCCTGTCTTTAACCCTGGCCGATGTTTCTTCTACCAACGGAAAAGGGGTCTTCAGGAGGCTTTATTCTCAGCAAAGTGCTCACGCCAGTTCCGACCGTTAGGTCAACTAAGCGGGCCGGCGGTCTGCACCAAATACCGGACAGCCTAATACTCCGTGTCTTCAGAAGCCACGGGCATCTTAAGCCACGGGCATCTTCTTCACTCCAATTATAATCATTGGATATTGTCGAAGTTCTACCAGGAGGCTATTTGACAGCATTCGCATTAGCCTCAAGGGCAATATGAGGACTCTTATAGCATCCATCTTTTTATTAGGCGTCGCCGCCCCAGCCTTCGGGCAGACAATGCCTGGACAGGGTGTGTATCCCTTGAACGGCTGTAAACCAGGATGGACCAATTTTGGCAAATTCTGTTACAAGTGAGTAGTTACAGGGTAAACTTTTCTCTTTTAAAATTTATATTATTTCACCATTTACAATTAGGGCCCACTATGGAGATAACACCAAGAACATGGTGTGAAATATTTTTAAATTGTTACCGGAGGGGCGGGGGGGGGGGGGGATACTACATTCGTTTGCATGACATAAGTGTTAGGAAACTGTAAGAACGTTTCTAGTGAAAATGTTGATAAAATCAAAACAAAAAGAAACGCAACACAACACTTTTGATCCATATCAGTGCATCATGATTACAATGGTTTTAAAATGTGTTGAATAGGCTAACTTATTCAAGGACTCTCAATCTGTCAATCCTCACTGTGTACGGGCCGGGGGAGTTTTCCCGTGTTGAGTCAAATTAAGACGCAGGCTTCAGTATTTAAAGAAAACAAGCTTGAATACCCTTCTTTCGAATTGCAATTTACTAGAAGTTATCGTATGGGGGGGGGGGGGAGAAAATCATATTCCAAGCAGATTGGTTAGCTAAGTTTTATTTTAAGGCAACAATAGTAAAGAAAATGATCAGCCTTTAATAACCGCAATTAAAATAATAAGCATCCTTTCTCAAGAAAATGAAATTGAATATGAATGAGTATTTGCATACAAAGTGGCAAAATAATGAATTATGTTTGTAGTTGTCAAACTATGTAGATAGTAGTATGGTATTAGCATGTGTAATTCACAACATAATGCTTTCTGAAATTAGTATCAAATTCCGTCATAAATTGTCTTTTCGAAGAAAAAAACATGACAACATGACAGTAAGTAATTACACTGGACAAAGAGAGCAGTAATCGCATTAAGCTAGTGACGCACTTCAAAATAAGTATGATCTTCCGGGCCAAATAGGTAGACGGTTACATAACGGATTTGAGTTATGGTTCTTCTAGGAAATCGAAGGCCCGTCCCCTCCAATCTCCTTGGTCCATTTTTTAAAGAGAAGGTTGAATTTTGGTAAAGGTGATATATAATTTTTAAATATCATAGAATAAATATCGCCTGGACAGAATTGCTCTTTAAATGCCACCATATTCAAGGTATGAAGAGAAATAGCTCAACAGTTTAGACCGAACTTTCATGCCACATGTGTGTGTGGTCCCATATGCATATTTCTGTGTGCAGTGCATGAGACTGTCACTTCTTATTTTGATGATTTCAAAACTCACAGAATAAAATAATTCCTAATTGTTACACAATCAACCTTTCCTGTCTTCTAGACAGTTTTTGTATAGTATAACAAATTTGCTCTCAACCAATCAGATGCAAGGATTTCAGTAGTTTTATCAGTTATTGCAATTTGTTATTGCTTAAAAGTTGGTTTGCACTGGCATATGGTTTATGATTTCAAGCAAGATTGAGTAAACTGGTTATAATTATATGATGCTTCCAAAGTATCATCATGCAATAATAATCCTATCAACGACGTAATGAAATATTCAGAATTACTTTTTTCCAAGTTCCTTCACCATGCAATTGCATGACCAATCTTCAACATGATCATTAATGATAAATGTGAGTTCCGATTATTACGATTACATTGCGAAAGAAACTGTCTGGCAGCATTTGGGAAAGGTTGAATATATAAGACCATAATAATTGGAATGACCAAAATGGGAATAAATTGACTAATTCCTGCTGAGAGTCACATGCACTGCACACAGAAGTGTGTCATTGGGACTACACACACATGTGACATAAAAGTTTCATCCAAACATCTATTTCTCATCATATTTCGAATATTCGGGGTATATTAGGAGCGCAATCCTTTTCAGGAGACATTTCTTCTATAACATTTTTCAAAACTAACATAAGAAGAATAAGAATTAAAGCTCACAAATATTTTTCTCCTTCTCTTTAAACAGTATTCTAAACACATTTAGTCACGTGTCTTCTTTATAGACATAGCAAAAGTGACGAACATCATTTATAGTTATACAATGTAACTTTATTCTAGTCTCCTTTAGGATGAATGTGTCCTCCCAAAATAGAATTGTGTTTCCGATTGGGAGTTTCATGAGATGGGAGAAAACCGTTTTAGTTTCTTCTTGCATAGTCATAAATCATCAGAACATTAGCGCCTTTGGTAATGTCATAGCAGAGAATGGTCTGGTTGTATATAGGGTCCATGGGCAATGTTACAGAGGATACAGTAGATGTATCACCCTTTTTCTGTTTGTCTGATGTTCCTAAAAACCACAAAAAGAACATCATCTTCTAAAATTAGCCCTTGCATTGCCCATGAACCCTGTACGAAGAGGGCCAGGGCCCCCAAGGGGAGGTGACAAAGGTTCAGTTCTGCGTGCAGGAAGCACAGTGGTAAAACATCACGTGCCTTTGGCGGTGGGATGATGAATGTTACTCATCATCTTCCGATGGAGTTGAACGATGAAGTTTGTATAATATTGGGGAAAATTGATCATGTAGTAGGCCTATAGATTTTTTTTTAAATTTAAATGTAACATTCGAGAGTTCTATTCAGTTTCATTATGTATGATTTATGTAATACATATGTTTAATGGTTGAATATTATAGTTATTCTCATTTTGATCGTTTATAAATGTGTTAATATTTAATTTAAAAATGATAAGAAATTGTCCCAATCTGAAAGTCACACGCATGGAAATGGGTATATTGGTCCAAGCAATTAAAACTTTTTTCCGTCTTATTTCGAATATCGGGGCATTTGGGGAGCAATCCTTGCAGGGGACATTTCTTCTTGGATATTCTTCCATACAAATGTTAAAAATAATTAGAAAGCTCACAAATTAGTTTTTTTTTACCTCTGCCAGAACTCAATATTCTCTTTAACGTGTCGGTCGAGGCTGGGTGGAGTATCTTCATGTCTATTGTCACCAATATATTAGATTCCTAGAACCTTGATCAAATATGTACAATACAGTTATCAGAAAGATCAATTTGTTTCAGCTATAGTTTCTTATAAACACTTAGTAGTTTGAAGGACCTTCTTTCCCTTTTAATCTATATATTTGGTTAAATTATGCAAACTGAGGATTAGATACGCTTCGTATTATTCTTTTAAATCTTATGTGACTGACAATATAAAACGTCGTTTAAACCCGGAAACGTTTAATACCTTAATAAATGGATACTTCAAAACTAATTTGTTATGATAGCGATTCATTTTTTTTATACGGTCTTTGACAATGACAAGGAAGGTCAATAATCGGACAAGATGATTACAATTTAATAAAAAGGTAATATGTTGTGACTACGAGCTTGTCATGACTCTCACGACAAATGACGACATAGACAGTGTGAAGTTTAAGAATCAGGTGACATTTATAAAGTCAGTCGTGCTGATATTATCTGAACAGATTTAATTGCGATCAATTAATCTCAATGTGCCACTCGCCACCCGAGTGAAGGAATGAGTACCTGATATGGGAAAAATGGCAATTACTCGAATGCTTGAGTCCTACAGTGGTATTTATCGTGACAAAATGCAATAATCTCCTCTGCCTTTCCCTTTCTCTATTAAAGACATCTTTCTTTCTCTCCCTACCCCCACACTTTACCATCTATCTCATCTCCTCAGACAAACAGCCAACCAAACCAGATATAATCGATAGCAATAAAGATGTTTAAAAATAATAATCTAAAGACATGCCTCTTTCTAAAATGACATGAACAGAACATTTTAGTCGGTAAGTAAAAATCATCAACGAAAAATCACCTATTTCTAATAGTACATGCTTTACAGTGCATGTATCATATATGAAACGTATTTTGCTTGTGGTCAAGTGGAGAAACATCCTTGGTAACCATGCCAACCATCGGGAGCGTCATTTCCTTCTGTCTGCTCTATCTTCGTCGCACTCCCATGAAAACAGGTCATCACGACTGTTATTTAGCTATGATACGTCATGCGCCTTTGTTTCTTCATCATTTGATGTTTGTGATTAATTAAATGATTAAAAAAGAAGACTTCATAGCCGTAGGTTATATTGAAGTAAATATATTTCATGGTCAACCCTTTTAATGGTTTCTTATAAGGAACTCCTACATTAGTTCTCTTTAGAATTTAATTTCGGTCCATTTCTGATCCACTGCAATAACCTTGTCCTGAACTTATAAAGATTGGGAACTGAAGTTTTAAAAATGCCACAAGAATGTCAAGAGAAGAATATCTATAATTATCTGAAAAATAGAAAAAAATACAACCGGGGGGGGGGGGGGGGGAGGGGGATACTTCACTCAGAAGTTCTCCCCGCAAAATAAGTAAATGTGGGAGAACTACGATTGGTTAAATAAAATGTAATTTAATAAGTAGATAGGGATGATTGCACGGTATAGTAAATGTACAGAGAGATATCACTTTTATTACATACATTTATATTAACATTGGCAGCAAATGAGTGTTTCATGCGAAGGTTCATACGCACATAAAGGAGAGAGAAAGAAAGAAAGAGAGAGAGAAAGAAAGAGAGAAAGAAAGAAAGAGAAGGAGAGAGAATGAGAGGGAAAGAGAGACAGGCAGAAAAGGAGAGAGATAGAGATGGATAGAAATGGTAGTTCTGGAAGTACGGGTGGATAAAGTAAATGAAGTGATTTCATTTTAGATTACTGCCATTTTGGATTGGTTGACATTTCAAATAGAGATCTTATGCAATAGATATTCGTTTCAGAAGCATGATTATGTTAATGAGGAAGGATCTTAGCGCGATTAGGAATCAAGGTAAACATTATCATCATACCCCACATCAAATTCTCCAGACATTGTTGCCCCTTGAAACTCCTCAGCCTGACGACGATACCGGATACCACTGATTTAGGCCTCTTTAATTAGCTCTAAGTTTACTTCTGGCGTTTTATGGAGCAGGAAACAAATAAAAATAGATCCAAGCTCTGGTCTGGGTCCACATCTCTCAACAAAATCTTATCATCTTCCTAACAGGCAATAATGAATGGCTATCTAACGGTCACTCACCTTCAACACGATTTGATATGACCTCTCTTTGTGGGCACTCCTTATATTTGACTGAATTTGACAGTCCTATATCTTCGAACATGGATAATCCTAAGTAAAATTCGTAGTTGTCTAGGCATGCTAGTTGGCTCTTTTTCAAATTATAATAGGCCTATACATTTTTTATTACTGATATGATTATTTTTTTCAAATTACTGATATGAATATATCTAATTGAATGTGTATCAAGAGAATGATATAAAGTATACTGATTTTTCCAACATGAATTTTGATTGGACACTTTTTAAACTTTTTTCTTTACGCATATTTCTTTAAAATGAATTCCCTTTCCTAACTGTTACTAAAGGAAAATAAACCAACAACAACAACCTAAATCACATAAGGTTTATCGAGAACTCTAGAGCACAATCATATCCACATAATCACACCTATAAACGGAATAAATGAAAATAAAAATGTACTATGTACATTCGATTTCTAATGATTTCCCTGCAAGTCACTCCATTATGACACGGATCCTTCGTCCCTTCTAAAATCACATTCCTTGCTGGGAAATCTTTGTAGATCAAAAGCTAATGAGACTGACTGTTAGTCCCATAGGTCATATGTCTCGTGGGCTGTCGGTCTCATGGACTGTCTGGTGAGCTGTCGATCCCGTGGGATGTCTCCCTGCTTAGAAATTAATCACACATCAAATGGATAAACATAAACCTAAAATCCCAGGCACCGCGGAAAAACCTCCGTATTACGATGATAAATGAATTGCCTAAACCTTATTTTAAGACACCTTCAGGAAGTGACGAAATTCCTTTAAAAGAATATAATTTTGAGTTCAATGAACCTGGCTGAAATTAATTTGAAATTGTTTTACAATAAAAAAAGATATCCAGACAACCAAAAACAAAACGCAGAATTACCCAATCCTTAACCGAGCTTTCATTGTAAGACGCTTAAGAATTCAAGGATATATATTCTTTCGAGTACCCATATACTTCATTTTTTGAGTGGCAAATGTAAATTAATGTATTTAAAAAAGGTCGTCAGTACCCGTGGGGGGATTCGAACCCCAGTGTGGTGAGGCGACACAGTCAAGAAATCGTTTAGCATATATTTATCAGTAATACTTCTAGTTGCGAACGTTCAGTGTAAACTTTGTTAATATATCTAAAACAAATTTTTCGTGACTACCAATTGGTGATCCCACATTTACTCCAGCGAAATTTGCTCCGGGCTTTATGTAGAGGTGTCGTGGTCTAGTTGATATGTCCCCGGACTGTGGATCACATGGTTCGCGGTTTGAGTTCCGCCGCGGCACTAATGTCATTTGGCAAGACATTAATCTACATTTGCTTAATGGGTACCCGGTAGGATACGAATATCACTGTGACTGGAATAGTATAGTATATGTGCGCCTGTAAAATGGCAGCCAGACTGGAATGCTCCCTTGTGGAGTGGAGAATGTGCACTATAAGTGCAGAATCATAATAGGATCCGATAACCGGGGTAAAGCGCTTTGAGCAGTTACTGACTGGAAAGGCGCCTTATAAATGCAGATTATTATGTCGTCAAAGATAAAGCATCAGGGTAAGGGTTGCTATTGGGTTTTAATTTTAATGTTGTGTATAATATGTTTGGGTTTAGGATGAGGGTTAGGTGTAGCATTTGGATTTAAGAATCATGCTAGTGTAGGAAATTGGCCAAGAAGTATTGTCGCCGAAGCACACATCTTACAATTAGTCATGCTCCGTCATTAACAGTAGAATCTGATTTATTTTCATCCTGCTCGTCTTCAGGTACTTCTTCGAGCGTCTACCCTTCATGCAGGCGCAGATAAAGTGTATGCAAACCCGGGCGAGCCCAATGGCTCCTCGTGGGTACCTCATCACAGCTAAGGACCAACAACATAACAGATTCCAACACAACTTCCTCACGTTCACCGGTGGTGCCAACAACAAAGTCTGGATGGGACTGGCAGAGAGGCGATACAACGTGTAAGAGTTATGCTGTAATTACGGTTTATGTCGTTTATTATTATGAATACCGAAATCAAAAGCCAATCCAACCTTTTGCAATAAGTTGAATTTTGTGAAAGCAGAAACGTAAGAAAGGATAGTGAAAGTGTAATAGGAATCGGGCAAATAATAAGTAAGATGGAGGTTTGCAAAATGAGATCACTTAATCAAGCGAAATATCAAATTGGCAATTTGGTCAGTCGATTGAAAAGAAAAGTCCAGTCGGGCCCTTTCTTCGTCTGAGAGATTGGCAACACCCTTCAATTTCGATATTACTATTCATTTGACAATTTGGGACCTCACCAAGGAAGAATTTACATTCCATGTCTAATGCTATTTTACTTCAATATTTAATTAAGGTGTAGTCGGGTCGTAAGTGTGCGATAAGCTGTATACATTTTGCAAACTTTCTTTTCTGTCCGCACAGATTCTATTGGGCCGATGGCACGCCCTTCCTCCCAACCGACTGGAACAAGTTTAAACCGGATCAACCCCAACAGAACCACCACATCGATGGCGTGCATACATTCGACAATTATCCATACCAAGAATGGGTCACTTCGAGCCATGAAACCCAGATGTCATTTATATGCCAATATCAGTATCTTCCATGAAGCATAACCACTTGTGCAAAAACTAGATGTTTTGATAAATGACAGAGACTGCCAGAGATTAAGGGTGTGTTTATAGCTCAATTGCGAAGCCAGAATCAACGTTTTGAAACACGATAATGAAAAAGTTTTGAAAAGCTGTTTGACGGTACCCAGTTTTATATAGCTCTTCTCTCGAGCCGAATTGGAGCTCTGTCCGCTGGATTTGCAAACCGCATTCAGTGAGTTTTAAACTGTGTTTCTGCGGGAAAAAAAAACTCCGGACACGACCGTGTATCAAACTGAATTTGTATCAAAACGCTGATTCTGGCATGAAAAAAGGAGTTCTAAACACCCCTAAATACCATTGCAGTTGAACCTCCTTGAAAGCAAGGAAATAATATTGTTTTTAGCCCCGATATGACAAGATTAAATTATAACAACATAATTTCATTGGTCCAGTGGAGTTTGGTATAACGAAGTTCCACAGAAGATATTGATAATTTTTTATTTAGGATTGTTTTGCCTGCATTGGCCAAAAACAATTTTAAAACCTTGGGTATAACCTTGGACTTCCTTTATCCAAGTATTATATTCTGAATTTACAAAGTGTGTTGATATAGTGAAGGAAAGGAACATATTCTATAGGCCTATATTTTAAATATATAAAATGTGCACGTGTTGATCGTCAATCTTTGATAAATAAGCAAATATGACCCCGTTAACTACTGAATTCTCTAATTCCAATAGGGTTAATGCAGGGACCACCCGGGGGTGTTTCATAAAGCTGTTCGTAAATTACCGAGTGACTTTACGAACGACTGGAAGATGTTCTTAGGTGCTATACTAATCAGATTCTCAATCATTTAGCACAAGAACTGATCACCTGTCGTGCGTAACTTACGAACAGCATTATGAAAGACCCCCACCCCCCCTCCCCCCCGGTTCCCGCAGGCAGTTGGTTCACAAGCCCAACTCATGTATAAACATATCAAAGTAATTGAATCCAAACACTGATACTGTTTGCATTATTACTGATATTGCAAATGCCATTACTGTCAGATCGAATGGGAAAATAGAAATACCAATTAGAATGATACAACAATGATAGTACAACAGTACGAAAGTTATATTTGAATAAGATCAAAGGAAACTGACGATAATAGTCAAGAAAAAATGTTTAACTGCTATATCAAATGCTTCAAACAATAACAACAACGACATAAAAATCTCAAATAACGCAAGCCAAGCACATTCTCTACAAATATTGTAGAAATAATCCTAACAGAAAAAAGAGGAATAATTAAATGCGGGTTAGTGAACTGGCGTTATTGTTATTGTTTGAATGGGAATGTAAATAGGATATAATTTATATATAGCATGGTCTGTGTAAATTTGTACATAAAATATTGCTTTTTGGCGGTATTTTAGGTATGAACATTATTTTTGTGAAGGATGAAAATGTATATTGTGCATTGGATGTGTATTCGAATAGAAAAATTACACTTATATAATATGAATTAAACCAAGTATGTAGCATGATTGCGCTTTGGTGAGTGTTAAATAGCTGCTGAAATGAAAATGCACTAAATAAGAAGGCATACAAATCTTTAAGGCACTGATAAGAATTCTGTTTGAAGTCATGGCTCGACTAAATGGGTTCAGTTAGTTCTGTGATTTATGAAGCGTCAAATAGCAACCTCTACATGCTTTAAACATGAAAATACATTTTGTAAGCAAATGAACAAACAAATAATTATAAAGGATTTATTTTGTTTATTTGTTTTGTTGAAAAATTACAATAATTTATATGACATAAAGAGGTTAACACTTGGCGCTCTGTTATTCAGTGGACTTAGTTAAATCAGGGCCCTGTTTCATAAGACTGGTTATCAATAACAACTGTCACAGATCTATGATAAATCTGCTCATACCCAATAAAATGTAAGGATTTCAGTAGCTTATAACAATTAGTGTATTTTGATATCGATAACAGGACCCACGTTAAATTAGTTCAGCCTTCAGGAATACATGTATAGCACAAACTAACAACATCTGGTATTTTTTTAACGCTTTCCACGGAAAGTACTTTGGAGATCACTCGATGCGTTGAATTTTTCACAACAGATATATAAGTGAACAAGTGAATAATTAATAATACAGAAAAAATATCACATGCATCTAAACTGTGTCGTGTAAATTTTTACAGTAAAATAAATTGAATTAACGGATACTGTTTGATAGTTTCTATTTCAATGGTTATGCGTATGCGATTTTTGCCCATCTTTTATTCTGGAGATAATGTTACAAAATAGAAGACGGATCCCAGCCCGGCAATAGACCGAACAATAAATTACATTACACCGATCGGCCAAGTATCGCTTGGTTTAGGATCGGTGTGGAGTCGGTTTTCGCGATGTGACTGAGGTATTAAAGATAAGGTTGAGTTATGGTAGAGATGAAAGAAAATAAATTGTGAGCTTTTTCATTTTTTGTTACTTTGGAAGAATGCCATCGTGATCATAGTAGA
The DNA here is from genome assembly GCA_025617745.1 of Heliocidaris erythrogramma. Lineage (NCBI taxonomy): Eukaryota > Metazoa > Echinodermata > Echinoidea > Camarodonta > Echinometridae > Heliocidaris > Heliocidaris erythrogramma. The sequence goes on along the minus strand of CM046873.1, from coordinate 18,699,776 downwards.
ATGTCCCCTGAAAAGGACAGCTCTTCAAATTCCCTCATATTTGAAATATGACACGAAATACCTAAAGTGTTCGTCCCGAAAGTTTATGCCACATGATTGTGTGTGCAGTCCCATGTACCATTTCCGTGTACAGTGCAAGTGCTATTCAGCAAGACAGGGTCAAATTTTATCATTTTGATGCTTCCAAAACGTCACAGCAGTGTCGGATTCAGGGGGCACTTGTGGCCCGCCCCACCCCCCCCCCCTTTGAAAGAAAAGTGTACATACATTGTGCCACTCCCTTTTCTTTTCTTTTCTTTTTTTTTTTTTTTTGCTTGTCAGATAATTTTGGACTGACAAGAAGATCCTAAAGTGTGTGAGATGACCTTTTATTTTCATTTCTTTTTTTTTTTTTTGCTTGTCAGAATTTTTTTTGGAGATTTGTTCCCTCCCCTTTTCCAAAATCCTGGACCCGCCCCTGCCTCACAGTATATACCAATTTCTTATTTAGACATGATCAACATTTCCCAATAGCTTTGAGACAATTTCTTTCATATTGTAATCGCATGACCTGTCCGAACTTTGCTTAAGTTGAGTAATAGTCATGCCAGTGACGTATACAGGGGCGTGGGCGACCGAGTGCCCCTAATCAAAATGGCGAAGAGAAAAAAAGAGTGAAAGGGGGAAAAAACGAATATGAAATGAAAGAGAAAATTTACATCAAAAGAAGATGAGCCCCCCCCCCCCCCCCCCCCGTTCCGTTTTCATTCCATAAAAAGGGAAGTCCACCGTTGTATTCAGTTGTTTTTGAATAAAAGCAGAATAAATGATCAAATTGGATGGAAATTTTTTATCTTTATCTTTTTTAGTACAAGGCAAATCGAGGAGGAACTCACTACATCCGTCACGGAGTTGCCAATCTGTGTTTGATTGATTACAACTTCAAAAATTCATAACTTTCTTATTTCTTTCTTATTTCAGATTTTGCTCAAACTTTCATTGATCATGTTTCTTAAATTACAAATATAGGTATTTGGGACAACACTCATGTAGCATGTAAAAATGGTGCAAAGTTGTAAAATAATCATCAGAAGTTATAAATTAATTTTATCTTTTAGAGCATCTCAAGAGCCTTTTAATACCCTTCCATTTATAATAAAGCAGCAAAAAGGAAACGCTGTCAATGGACAAGTTTTTAAGTTATTATATATTTAGAATATACTAAAAAAAAAAATTAGGAGGGCGATAGGAATATATTGGAACGATTTTGGGAATATGAAGAAAATTATGTTTAAACCCATTTCACAATTATAAAACAGCCTCCATTAAACAATCTCCAGCTAAAGGTAGTAGACGAATTTTTTTTCGAGGGGAGTTAAAAAAAAAATGTTTTTCATATTTCTTTAAAAAAAAAAAGTTGGCATGGAGAAAATGGGTATTAAAGGGCAGAAGAATAGGGAGATTAAAAAACGGTACTTGGGTTAGACATCTGCTTCTTTACCCAACGGGGCCCGCGCAGACTTCCTTTGTAGGTTCACAGGAAGATGTAGAAGCTATTTTGAGCTCCATGCTTCTCAGGCTTGTCCTCCCAGATAACCGCTTTTCCACTCTTCCAATGGAGGAGAAGGGGTGGGAGGGAGTTATGTTTTTAACAAAGTTAACAAATCCACGCAAAGTCCTGCCATTACACATAGATTCTATATTTATTTTCCGCTACATTAATAAAATAATAACGACGGACGTTTCACTGAACTACAGTCTACGAATATTATGTTAGGACCAAGATGTAAAAAAAAAATACTTTTTGAGTGTGTTTTTATCTAATACATGTTATACTGAATAGATATATTTTTTAAAAAATAAAGAAAGGAATAATTGGAAAAGAATGTCAAGCACAGCTGGTAAAGCATCTTCGCCTAATCTTATTATGCCATTAAAGTAGAACTTTATGGATTTTAAATATTGGCTTAATACTTATTATTGCATAGATGGCATAAATTAAACAAGGTTATCAAAATTCAACGCTTGGAAACATTTTTGAAGTATAATGATTATTATCAAATATAAAACGGTAAGATACAGCCCCCGATATAGCACCTGAAGAGCTCCTCGAACGCTGCTGAGATGTGTGACGTCACACCAGGGACCAGTCCTGTCTAAGCAGACGATGTCCCATAACATCTTACACATTTTTCAGTGCCTGTTTTGTCATCTCCTCTTCACTTATTTCTCTTACTTGACTAGCGTCAGTCTAAATGTTATTCTGTTGCCTCACTCTTAACTTCGTGTATGGTATTATTTTGATGAAAAATGCAGCGTTAAAAAAATAAAGGAATCAGTCACTTGTATACAAAATAAGACGCCATTATATTTTCAGCTGCTTGCACCGGGGCATGTTCGGCGTTTCAAGAGGGAACGAATACCATCCGTGCTATTATTCGGATGGCTTTTCAATTTGAAAGTGGGGTTTATTTCATTGATCATTGACCCTTATCCGTTGTATTTACAATCAAACTGTTTTAGTTATCAGAATCAGTTTCACTTTCCCTTTTAGAATGGTGTGAAATAAGGTCATGTTTACATGTACCAAACTCTTTATAATTTGATAAATAATTGCATCGCAATTACGATCATTCGTTATAGGACGTCGTCTGCTTAAGCAGGATCGGTCCCTAGTGTGACGTCATCAAAACATCGCTATATTTCTGGCGAATCCTCGGATATTCCAGATGCTGTGAAGAGCTTTTATTTATGTTGTTTTTATAATCATTAGATACGCAGATGACGTAAAACTTATATGATTACCTTATATGATTACCATCTGTAAGCTTCCCAGTTTCTAGCGATACATTATTTGCCATATTTGTGATTTTCTTTGAATAGCTACTTTAAGCTTTGATTTCGATCGATGTCTTACGCTTTTTACGCGTTCCGCCTTAATTATGTTGGTATTCATTTAAATTTTTTAAAAGTTTTTTAGGGATAGGTGCTTTTGTTATTTATTAACCCGTTGACTACTGGATTTTCTCACTCATATAAGGTTAATACAAGGAGCATTGGGTTAATCGGTTCTTATTAAGTGTTATAATCATATTATCATAATTATAATCATACATCCAAACAGTATATTTATAATGTTACATTCTAATTGCAGCAAAATTACAATAACAATGATACCCACCAGTAAAATGATATTTCAATGTTACATACAATAACATAAACAGTATCTCTACAATGTTTTTAACCAAGGGTGGGGGGCACATGCATAGCCCCAAGAAATATGTGCAAGCCAATAATAAAGGGGGTAGCTAGGGGCGGCTGAGCCCCCAAAATACGCCAGTGCATTATACAACCATAACTTAGTCACCGCATCCTCAATGAAACGAGACAGGGGAAGCTGCCCGGCGTGAGATAGCACCCCGATGTGTTAAAAGTTTGCTGCTCACCACCAACATCCGCTCTGTCATGAGTTAGCGTGGTTTCTCCGGCGACAATTATTGCTCTGCGATCAATCCTACGCTAACCGAACCGAATTCCCAACTTCAGTCCTGGACCAAGCACTATATGCCCAACCCTAACCCTAACCCTAACCCTAAGCCTAAGTCTTACTTAGAACCCCTATTGCAACCCAAGCCCTAGTCCTAAACTTTTACGAAATAAAGTCCGGTCCCAATTTCGCAGGAGCTATTAATGACGGATCACCATTCACATTCATTGTTTTATAATCAACCGTTTGACTCCCGGATTCTCTTATTAACATATGCTTTACACAGGGACAACCCGGTTCCCGTAGGCAATGGTTTAATTAATAACTTTAAACTTCTCATCATTGAGGGATTTTGTGGACATGGTGGGCCCATCTGGTAAATGAAAAGCTGTCGAAAACGAAAACTCACGAGTATTATTTTAGAGTAAGAAAGTGTATAATTTATGTAACAATACAAAAACTCAACATGGAACACAATATGGGTAATTTATCAATGCGACTCGGAGGGATACTGAAAGTAATATTTTACATCACAAGTGATAAGTGAGTGAATGAATGGGAAAAGAGACGATGAAAAAGTTAAGAGAGAAATAGAGAGAGTGAGAGAAGAAAAAATGAAAAAGGGGGAGAGCAGAAATATATATATAGAGAGAGAGAGAGAGAGAGAAGAGAAAGGGAAAAGAGAGAAGAGCAGAAAGCGAGAGAGATAGAGAGGGAGACATATATATTATATACAGTGCGTCCCCCAAACAGTTAACAGTTGTAAGAAGTATCCCCAAATAAATATTTCAAAATATTTGAAGCTAAATTTCATACCTGTGGATAGCTTAGGATCTCTCCTATCAAATGACATCCAAGTATCTGGCAATGTTTTAATCTCGAGTGAGCAAAAGCGACTTTTGTGAAAGGGTACAAAATCCAGACACGACAAGAATTGGTATTTTATTCTGGCTGGTATTAACAGATTTGAGAACCGTTAAAAGTTGGCAAATGGACAAGGTCTCCCCAAATTAATATTTCAAAGTATGTTCATGAAATTTTCATACCTATGGATAGCTTAGGATCTCTCCTATCAAATGAAAATGTGTGTCATTTTAAAATATTTTATGCTTGAATGAGTTGAAGCCATTGTTGTGAAATGCTGCAAAATCCATGGTTGACAAAAATCTGTATTGGTTCTGGCTGGTATCAGCAGAGATGAGTGGAGGCTTAAAATTGCTTAAAAACTTTCATATTATGATCACTAAAAGGCAAGTTATGAAAGCATAGGCTTTGTTTTCTGTATGTCCTAACATTTCCAATCAAAACTTTATGGTTTGACTGAGAAAGACAGTTTCAATTAAAACCTTGCCTAATATTTCAGAACACTCAATAAAGTAGTTCATTGCTTACAATGAGGCATGAAAATTTTGATGAGATATGTAAGTACATACAAAGAACAAAACCTATTCTTTCATAAATAGTATATTATTGATTAAAATATGACAATTTTAAGCCTCTTCATGAGATCAACTTTGCTGATACCAGCCAGAACAAATACCAATTCTCGTCAAGTCCGGATTTTGCACCTTTTCACAAAAGTGGCCTTTGCTCACTAGAGCGTAAAATATTCCCAGATCTTTAGATGTCATGTAATAGAAGAGACCCTAAGCTATCCACAGGTATGAAATTTTGCTTCAAATATTTTAAAATATTTATTTGGGGAGAATTTTTCTGACTCAAACGACCCCATGATTGTCTGAAACAAGTTAAGAGCCAGGGCACAAATCTGAACACCCCTTCATAATACCCAATTGGCTTACCTTAAGTACACCCCCCCCAAAAAAAAAAAGCAGCAACCCCTTTCAACTTGCGACCCCAAAAGGCACCGGAAAAATATAAATGTGATTTCATCTTTTGCTTGTCAGACGTATTATATATTTTGTGACGCATAATACTATGCTCCAACTTTATAGGTATATACAACAAGCCTACGTGTTTACAGTAACAGGAAATATTTTTTAAAAAATGTTTCTACTATTAAACATAATTTTCTTCAAAGTCATGACATTTCTCTGACATTGCAAAATTAAATTTGGAAAGAAATATAAACAAATTATAGATAATGTGATTCATCATCGCCTATACTGACCGCAAAATGCATAAAAGATTTGTGGTTTAGTCGAGTTTCCGCCTCCGTCGAATTAGGGTTGTTTTTCCCTGAGAGGTCGGTCTGTTTACGAGCCAAATGTACTTATATAACACTTTGGCATATAGTCGTGCATCTAGTTTGCCTTCAGAGGGGGTTTTTTAGAACATATATTACTGACAACTCTCCTAGTCACTGGCACAGGTTTAGTATAAGGCACTAAATATAGCTATGGGTATATGGGACCACACACATACTGGAATCAAATTGTGGTCTTCAAGTTGTTTTTCTACTAGAGCAATCATATTCATTTCATGTGATGTTCCTCCATAAATATGCCACATGGAAATAGGAACACTGAAAAATTAGCTGATGTTTGCCCCACATTCATAATACCTGCACCAGAAGTGAACATTCTCTTTAAACAAATTGTGTAAATTGAACGGTTAACCAATAACGATCAATTTTTTTCATTTGTTTAAATCATTCATCTTTCCTCTAATATATAAAATATGATATCCTGTTGTTTTACCCAAGGGTAGTTCATGTATTTCCGAATGTTCGCTTACTCTGAAGGTGGACAAAGGGTTCATAATTCCGAAAATTAAATGGGGTTAATAATTCCGAAAGCTAAAAATTCCGAAAATGTAATAGAACCTCACATCATTTTTCGAAATTACGAACCTTCGGAATAAGGAACCGTAATTAATTCGGAATTATGAACCCTATTTCATTTTCGGGAATACGAACTCTATTTCATGTTCAGAATTATGAAACCACAGAAAAACGAACCTCCGGAAAACCACGTACCCCAGCATGATAGGGGTCTCTCCTTTCCGTAGGGGCCAACAGAAAGAAGTAAAAACAAGAAAAATGGAAATAGAGCAGTGTTATTTTTTTCGTATGAATTCGAAATACATGTACCAGAATATCTGATTGGTCATCCAGTCCTCTAGCAGGTTTGATTCCACTGACCTACATATCATCAAGATCCCATATACAATACAATACAATACAATAAGCATTTAGTACGCCCTTCCCATTAGGCTCGGAGCGTTTACAAAATATTAAATTATAGAACGCATTATTTTTTTTTTATATAAACACAAATCAGAAAACTCTTCAATCGTCCATGTGGGAAACTACCAGGTGGTTTTATGGAGACAAAATGTAATGAACGTACCTGTTACAAAGTTTGATAGCGGATTTAAAATAAATATGATTTCACAGCTTTTTTAAAGGTCTTTATGGATGCTGACTGTCTAATGGTCAAGGGGAGATTATTCCATAGCCTCGATGCAGTAACTGTGAAAGTCCTATCACCTGACAAATTTCGGGTCATTGGGTAGCTGAGCTGAAGGTTGTGATTTGAGGATCTGAGATTTCTACTAGGTGTATATACAGTTAAGCATTCAGATATGTACCCTGGAGCCTGGTTATTGAGAGATTTATAAACATAAAGAACTAATTTGAAGATGATACGTTTTTGAATGGGTAGCCAGTGAAGGGAACGAAGTAAAAGTTGGGAAGAATGACTTCTGCCAACCTCAAAAACAAGACGTGCAGCCCAATTCTGCAGACGCTGTAGACGGTTTACATGAGATTTTGGTATAGAGGAAAGAAGCCCATTACAATAGTCTAGTCTGGAAAGAATAAGTGACCTTACAGCATGATGACAAGTAGTTTGATCAATAAATTTACGAATCCTAGATATGTTCCTCAAATGAAAAATCACACTGCGGCAAACATTGTTAATGTGTGTTGACATAGTCATGTTAACATAAAAAAGGTACCCAGATTCCTTATTAAATCCGATGGATTTATAGAAACTTCACCAACTGACAGTGTTAAATCTGGCAGTTTTTTGTATGGTATGGTGATGCAGCAATGAAAAATTCAGCTTTTCTGTCCAAATACAAATATACAGCTTTTCTGTCCAAATACATATTCCGCTGATTACTACCATAACAAAAGCATTCACAATCGTGACTCGGTACTTTAAGAAAAATAATTTAACTTTTATTTCATTAGGCATTCCTAATGAATTCCCTTGTTGGAAAACGGAACAAAACAAAAATAATGTCCATGCAGTTTGCATATTCGTGAAGCTTTTGAACTTTAAATGAAAATTCGAAAATCCCACCATACGATAGTTATGATAACAAAATGTATTTTAACTTTCTTACTTTTGGTAGACTAAAAATGAGTGGATTTAATAGTTTCAATGATATTTAAGAAGCATTATACTGTGCTACATTGCATTAATAAAGCTGTAAAGATAGCTAGAGAGAGAAAGCTTGCTTTGAAAAGAGAAAGGAGTAACAAGAGAAATCAACTTTAGGCAGAAAATTGAAAAGTTATACCTAGATGAAGAAGAGAAAGAGAAAGAGAGCGAGTTGATTAAGAGGGGGAGTCAGAGAGAAGGGAGAGATAGAGAGAGATAGGAAGAGAGAGAGAGAGGGGGGGGAGGGGGGGGGGGGAGAGAAAGAGAGAGAGAGAAGGGGGAGAGAGACTTGGAGAAACGGGAGGCGTGGAAAAGTGGCCTTTTGAATTTAAGCCAGAGTTGCTAAATATAGATCCGGGGGCCACAAAATAAATCAGTCCATAAAGTGCGTGTATCATAGTTCCCTGACCAGAAGTGAGGGGGAAATACCTAAAATGAACCTCACTTTCCCCTCTCCTCGACTCCTATTTTTGCCAAACTTCTTGAGGGTTGACATATTTTCTACATTTCTTCTGATTCGACACAACTTCGCGAGCGATGATTGGCGAATTCCCCTCCTGAAAACACGCCTTCCGTTAGTCAATTAACTCACTCTTCGCTCCTCCCGTTTTGACGAAGCTAGTCTTTTTATTCAGACAGCGATCGATAAAACTTTCAGACCCCTATCATTAGGAAACAGTTAAAAAGTATGGAATAATTAAGACATTTGTGCTTAAAGGAAATATATACATATGAAACTATATCAAGTGTATTTATCTTTGTGAAATATGTATATCTGTGTATTTATCTTTGTGAAATATGTATATTTTACAAAGATTTGAGGTAGGCACAGATGCATTTGTGAGAATTACATATTTATGGTTATTATTATCATTATTGCTATCATTTTTCATCATTACTATTATCATTATTCCACTGTTATCACCATCATCATCTCTTTCATCATTATCATTTTTTATATTATTTAGCCTAATGATTATTTTATTCTTGTCGTTATTTTTCATGAATGTTATTATGACTTATTTACTATCATTGTTATAATTTTTATCATCGTTATTACTATTATTGTCATTATTATTATTATTATTATTATTACTATTATTATTACTATCATTATTGTCATTATTGTTATTGTCGTTGTTATTATCATAATTAAACTCTTCATTATCATTTTTATTAATATCCATATCATCATTACGTAATTATTAATATACTTATGATCAATATTGTTATTGTCACTATCATTGTCATTAAATTTTAGGCTCAAAGGAAATAAAACAAAAATTTGAAAGTCTTAATTTGCATATATTACAGTCATTCATTTTTATATTTTACTTAAATAATGGTCTTGAGTTATGACTGTTTACGTATTTTATAATTGCTTTTCTCTTTTCACAATACGTTTTCTTAGAATTATTTAAAAACATAAATTGATTGTACAAAGATCAGGATAATACAGATTCATACTTGTAGGTTTATATGCAAGCAAGTTTATTTTTAAAAATTTGCAAAGTCTAAAGTAAAGTCCTCTACCGTTTAATAATCATAGTTTGATATTTTACATATTCAACTGTGTTTATGAATTCCCGAAATCGCAAAAAGCGAATGATGTGTTCTACAAATTAGAACGATCAATATTTAGATGATAGTTATGCCATAACACTTAGGGGAAAGCCAAACTACTTCATATGGCTTAATAATCTGATATGTAAGCTGTTTAATTCTCATTTTTCCAGTAAGGATTCTTTTTCTTCTCTCTTTAATTCAAAATTTAATTCAAAGTTACAAAGCGCAAATACTTAATATTTGTACCAATTCAACGGTGAGAGATCACACTGAGAAAAGAGACTGCCAATCGAGACTACATGTTGTGCAAAGATTCATCTCTTACGCAGGCATATGACGCACCTGTTAAATCGTACCCCTCCCTGTCCCCCTCTTGACTGGTGGGCCAGAACGAGACCAGTGAAAGCAACCCTCACTTCGCCCTAGATCGCTACCGCGGAGAGGACTTCAATTTTTAGTTAAATCTTCAGAAAGGAACATTCCTTGGAACTCTGTATCAAGTACAGTACTGCTTAGCGCACATCAAGTGCTTCTTGAAAGGATCCTTGCTGCGTATTCCACATTTGGATTGGACACAGGGGTTCTAAAAACATGGGTACGACGATTTTGACGATATTCCTGGGGTGCCTGGTCTATGCCCAGGCGCAGTTTCCCCAAATTCCACAGCAACCGAACAACCCCGGAGGATTCCCGAACCAGCCAAATAACCCAGGATTCCCGAACCAGCCCAATAACCCAGGATTCCCGAACCAGCCCAATAACCCAGGATTCCCGAACCAGCCCAATAATCCAGGATTCCCGAACCAGCCCAACAACCCTGGTGGTGGAAGGTTCCCCGGAGGAGGAGGAGGAGGAGGAGGTGGTGGATGGCCCAACAACCCTGGGGCAAGACCAGGTAATCCTGGTTTCCCTGTTGGTGGTGGACCTGGTGGATTCCCTGGTGCTCCCCCAAGACCTATGGGTGGGTGTTTACCAGGATGGACTAACTTCGGGAAAAACTGTTACAAGTAAGTCATAAAGCAAGGGGGACCCACCTCTAAAATTGATATAATCAATGGGATTTTTAAAAGCCAGGTATCTATGATCTTGTCAAAAAGTTGGCCTTTGATTTGTTGAAAGTCGCACTTATTTCCTTCTCGCAAAGACCCGGGGTTAATGTGGTTGACAATTGTAATGGACACAGTGGGTAATGGCAAAGAAGGCTTCATGGGTTTCTTACGTCTGTCGGTGCAAGAGCGTTCTGCACAAAATAATAATATCTTCATTTCATTAGACTCCAAATCATGTGAAATTATATTTAGGATACATTCCATACTACAACATGTATGGTGTAATGAAATTAAACAACTTAGGCCATTGCCACAGAAAAGGTAAGACACAACCTCCAAATAAACTTGCAGTGCGAAATAATGTCTACAAACCAATCGATTTTTGTTTTTCATCTCCGAGATAACCCATCGTAGGCAAATTTTCTTCTTTCTTTTTGGGGGACATAACGCAGCATGATGAACATGGGGAACTAAGAAATCTCCATCATTGTTTTCTTACTTCTCTAAACAAAAGTTACGTGGGTTAATTTTGGGAAAATGCAAGTCTTTTCTCAGTGCCTTTAGCATACTATAGGATATAGAATACCATTGTCGGGCAAATGAAATATAACACCGACATCTTCGTTGTCTTAATCTTATTTTAAGAACTTAAATACCCATAGATCAGGATGAGCCTGGTATTGAACAGGAAAAGAACAGCCACGAATATTTTGATTGTGAAAAAAAATCATGCTCGGTTTCTCCAAGACTTTTGTTTGTAAGTTTCCACACCCTGGTGTTGATATATAGTAGGGCAGCTCCGATATGTTTGATGAAAAGTCTCGTTATCGTAATCTTTATTGGACAAAATGTGACCAGCCCCTCATACTTATTACGTATGACCAATGCCTGAAATACTGAATTTAATTTCATTTCAATGATTTAGCTTTTTAATTAAGCATTTGAAATAGAGAAAACATAGAATCACCTTGCTGGTACAATGGTGGTACTTGTCTTGTAATAATTTCCATTGTTTACCATTATTTAAAAAAACCCTTTGCGGAAACCAATCAGGTATGTTGACAAAATCTTTCATGGGCGTTGATAGTTTGGAGCAGTTTTGAACTAAGCTCTTGGCATAACCTAATATGACATTCATCACTTTTGACGTTTGGCTAATTTTTGCCTCTCAAACGAATTATTCGATTCAAAACATGCAGTATTAATTATGATGATTCGTGGTCGAGGCCATTATTGCGAGTAAAATCAACCTTGATGAGTAAGACTAACATAGTGCATAGTTATCAAAGCGGTGTGTAAACGGCAATTAACACAACGCAAAGCAGGATAGCAGAAAGAAATTAGGGAAAATACCTTTTCACGATTCAGCAACAAAACAAGGGGAAGTCTTTTGTAGCAGTTCTCGGGATCTTTATCGTTTCTTATGTCTCTAACTTAGCGCCGACAAATACATATCCTTAACAGAGGGGGACATTGGCATTTTCCGGTAGAATTATCACCATGGTTAAAGGTTTAAAAGAACGCGCGACATTCGTTGTTCACACCTTCTTAAAGCATTTTGCTCGACTCCCATCCTGTTACAGAGTCTCTCGTCAAGTCGTTAGTTTTTATTCTTTCATGAGACACCAGTATCCGAGTAGAATGGAAATTTTAAAAGTTAGGGTAATGTGGTGCATTTTCCTGGTTTTCTTTTGATTTTCATAATTATATAAGTTAGAAAGCTCATTAAAGGAAAATTAGTAGGAGGAGTGAAAGAGTGGAATATGCGAAAAGATCAGGAAGAAAAAGGAGAAGAGGAAGAAGGTAGAAGAGGATAAGAAGAAGAGGAGGAAGAAGAAGAGGAGGAAAAAGAAGAAGAGGAAGAAGAAGAAGAGGAAGAAGAAGAAGAAGAGGAAGAAAAAGAAGGAGAAGAAGAAAAGGAGAAGGAGGTGGAATATAAAACACCACGCGGATGCTTTGAGGCAGATAATTACTCTTTAATAGGATATAATTATATTATTCTATAATAATATAATATATTATAATGGGATATATATCAGCCGAGAGTCACAGACAAAGACAGATTAGTCTAGCGCTTCGAGGCAGCTCACATGACAATTTGAAAGTATTAAAAGGGAGGGGAGAACGAGAGGGAGACAGAGAGAAAAAAAAGCTTTAGGAAGACCATACGGTGTGTGTGTGTGTGTGTGTGTGTTATGTATATATATATATATATATATCGAGAGAGGGGAGGAGAGAGAGAGAGAGAGAGAGGGGGAAATGGTGGAAGGAAGGAATGGATCAATGTAACTTTTTAGCCGACTAATTCTTTGTTTTAATTGTTTTTTTCGGAGACGTTAAGTAAAAAGTATAAGTGGTAAATTTGCATCTACTTTTGCATTCCTCTCATCAAAAGCTCACCGTGTTTAGACATTCGCGAAGTAGATGTTTTTAGGGTACTTATGACTACACGTGAGTAACTTCTTAATAGCTCCAGGGCCACTAATCTCAATTAATCCCAATTAGAAGGAACCTGCTGTTGTGGCTTCCACCTGCTTCGAACCGGACTTTGGTCCAATTAGCGATGAGACCTGCAAAACTGTTTTACTTGCGGAAGAAGACAGGCATGATTGATGCCTAATTTCCCGCTTTCACGCTTGAAGAAATGTTATTCATTTTTAGTATGTTTTTGTAAAGTTAAAGTTTGATATATATATACACCCCCCCCCCCCTTCCTGTTCGACAGGTGCACATAGTTTTATTTTAGTTCCAAAACAGGGTTACATCTATATATAAAACTATGTCATACAGTGAAAAGGGCATTGTTTCACGGATGTAGCATGTTTTGGAACTAAACTCTTTACATATCCGTACCGAGCATAAATTGGACTGGGATTATCCTAATTATAAGAAATAATATGCCTTTAAACCCGAATATTTGGATCTGACAGAAATATATAATGATAATGATAGTTTTAACAAAAATAAAAAGGAGGCATACGATATGTTCATTGATTTTCTTGTTTTTTCACAAAGTTTGAACAGCTGTCTTTATTCTAACAAAAATAGAATCACGTTTAAATGTACAACGAAATGCATTTATTATTTTTTTTTAAATTGTTGTTATTATGTTCATTAATTTCATTATGCATATTTTTCATAATTTCTTGTATTTTTTGGTATTTAATCCACTTCATAAATTTCATTTATTTCGTGTTATTCATTAAGTGCACTGCTGGGCGAACTTGTAAAGCAACATGCCTACTGCATGTACTGCATGTACTTATCCTGTATTTATTTATTTTTAAAATCAAATTTCAATAAATAATTAACCAAATGAACGATGGAGCAATTACGGTAATAGGCAGACATAAACTCTCATTTCACTTCTTTTTTATAAACTATTTTAATTTCCTTTTTCATATACTTCGCCAAGCATAATTTTTACATTATTCTACTTTCGTTTATCAAACATATATTCAAAACTATAGCTGATGCTGATTGGGCTACGCTTTCTGGAACAAAGAAGCAGTGGTAAATGTCTATTGTATCGATTTTGGAAAGAAGTAATTTACTTTGATATCCCTAAATTTCTTTGTTCGGGGTCCTGGTCCTCTTTCTAAAGTAGTTATGCTGATATCAGATTTGTAACATGACTATGAAGTCATAAGTAACAGAATAAATATGAGGTCAAAGATGAACTATAGAGAGGCCTGATTCCAGTGAAAAACAGAGTTCTGTGGACAACAATAATAACAATAACCATTCGTACTTGCTGGAAATGACCTGATTCAATTTCCACAAAGTCACTGAATCGCTGCTTAGTGACTATGTGTCATTACAACGAGGTATAACCATGATTACTCATCGGCGTGATCAGCGACCGCGATTTTCTAGGGGACCGGCAAAACCCCTTTTGGTCCCCATCTTCCCGGGGAGATGCAGGTGTGATGGGAGGCTGAATAACATCGTTACTGTCGTGCTAGTCAAGGATGATTCTCTGGAAAATTTCAACTTCTTTCTGCAATCTAAGATCACTGTCGACATATGACCGTTTCATTTTTTGTTTAAAAAGCGTGTATGAATTGATATTTTGGGGGTTCACTGTTTTATTTTTCTGAGGGAGGGGTGGGGCGGAGGCAACTCCGTTTCTTCCAGAATGTTCTCGGAATGCCTTATTTTTCTAGTACAGAGTGCTACATAAATTGTAATTAGAACACAAAATGCAATTTCTCACGCAATATGATCAGTGTAACCTGTGTTGCATAACCTTTGTGACCTACACTGAAAAATACCCATAGGAACTGATCTTTAAAAAAACCCCGCAAAATGACCTTAAAAAGCGATTCATCCCATCTGACGTCATCGGAGTCACAGGCGCCAAATTTTGGGGCCTAAAATAAGACTCGACTCCATTAGACTTTAAAAGCAAATGCTCCCCCTATTTACACCCGTATGGACTTCAGATTTATCAACAAAAGTTCATATCAAGATCTCAGTGACCATTTCGCATTTATATAACACCTACAAAGGGTCAAGCAGAAGAGGGGTGAATAGACGCACGGCCAGAGGATGTACATTATATTAAAGTGGCATTAAGCTGGAAGAAAATCGTATATTTGTTTTCCCCCTTTCTTTGTCTACATCTAGGCCTACACATGATTATTTCAGTCAATACATCGTCGAAATTAAAGTGGCATTTAACTAGAAGAATTTGAACAGCGCCATCTTACAGTCATTCCTAAATTATGGTTATAATATTATAGATTAGTTGAATTTTATTTTTCAATTTTAACTAATAGCTGGCTTGGAAAATAAGCAAATTTGTTATTTTTAACTATTACCTCTGATTTGCAAATGTAGAAAATCGCCTGCATGTACATTCTAAGCTTCAACCAGTCAGAATGGTGCATGATGGGAAAATAAGGCGCATGGACATTTTCCAAATCTTGTTAAAAGATGGCGCTATTTAGGAGGTTCAGTTTAAGGCAACTTATCAATTCTCTATTATTCATTATTCATACACGTTAACGGTGAAACGAAAGAAGACTAAAAACATTAGATCAAAGTTCATGTTTGCGACTCTCGCTTGGGCACACCATGAAATAATATATTTATTTGTATATATCTGTAATAAATAAAATATATAAGCTACGATTAGTAATGATTACTTGCAAAAATGTATGCGATCATTTCAGTGACTCCGTGACTAAACATTCTGCCAGATCACTCCTTTGAAATCATCATTGTTGTTGTCAGGTGCTGGTGATATTTTAGGCCCCTTCGAGAGGCCATCTTTCAGCTCGGAGGCCCCCGTTTAGATCAAAACAGATTATTCGCGTACCATGCTCTATATCCTGACTGTTATAAAAATTCAGGTTGACATATTTTATATCAGTTTATGGATTATCTGATTTAGAAAATGCCAATTTAGATGACATGTGACGACCTGGGGATAGATATTTTGAACTATTTTTATATACCTGGAAATGTGCCAGGCGATGGTGATTGTATGGGCGTCGCATTATATGACCTTCATTTTTTTCGGGGGAGGATTGCTCGTGGTGTCGGCATGGCGGGGCTTTTTTTAATTGGGGGGGGGGGGGCGCATTTCCGAAAAAGATTATCTGACAAGCAAGCAGAAAATAATACTTTTTAAACACATAAAGCTTTTCTCGTTTTTCAAGTTTGGGTCAAAAGTTTGAATAGAAGTGGTTGCACTTGTTTGTTTGGCGTTTTGGGGTAGGTTGTGTACGAAAGGTATGCAAATGGGGTTTTAACGGGCGGGGGGGGGGGGGACGGGTCGGTCGTGTCCCCTTAAATCCTCCAGTGTTTCCAAGTTCTTAATCGAAGTTCGTAACTTGTAAGATTGTAAAAGGAGTTCCAGGGATCTTCTTAGAGAGGATTTAACTTCTTTATCAAATGTGATACCTTGTACAATGCGATGATAATAAAAAAAGGGTTTTTAAAAGCATCTAAGTGGAGGGCACAAGCTTCACCCAATCCTGATGCTCTAACGACCCAAGCATTCATAAAGAGTTATATTGTATTGTTCGATTTTCTAGTTTCTAAATTGCAATAATCATGAATGTTGTTCTAGAATGAATACACTGTATAGTAAATAGCATTCTGGAACTTGTGATCTTTAGATATAGAGAAGGGAGGATGAGAGAAAGTAACGCAGCAGGGCAAATACAACGAGGCATACGTAAGAATGGAATAGGGAGAAATGGGGGGATGGGTAGAGAGAGATAGACTATATTTCAAGAAGCCGTATCGCTTATTGAGGTGTATCCGAACAGACACCCTGAAGGGAAGGAAATACCAATAGACGATGCAACAACAAAAATACTGCTAATTGAAAACAGACACTTGCGTTAAGTCTAGTCATTCAATAACGGCAATGATTACGGGAGCTCCTTTCGGATAATGTATAACAGGTATGGAAATACATCACCCGACAGTACATGCCAGGAGCTAGCCGTCCATCTTTGACGAGAACCACTCACAACGGATGGGAGAGTAAGATATAAAACAGACAATAAGCCAGTTCGTAATTACAATTTGCGCATGATGGAGGGAAGTGGAAAAGAAGGAGATAATATATGGAAACAGAATCGAAATGTTAAGAAAGTAATGTATGTAAGTTTAGAATGACATTATTTGGTGATCTCATCACTCGCAAAGTGTAGATTGTAGACTCGAGTGGTATCGTATAACCTAAGCGCATACCACTTTTACTGAAAATACTTTGAAACGTACTTAAGGGTAATAAATACCCTCCGAACATTGATTTGTCAGCCAAATCCATTTATAATGTGCAATGTCAGCTAACATAAAAGTACAGGGATAGAGGATGACTTATTCAAGCTATTGTTATGACGTGTGGAATTAAAAGAGAATAGAATACAGCTTAGGGAAATGAAGTCTGCCAACCAAGCTGGATTACGGAGTAGACATATTTTCATGACAGCATTGTGTCTCGTGTTAATAAATACTTACTGGAGACAAGTGTCCATAATTATGTTATCAGTATATCGTCTAACCCAGTCTAAAACGTGTTATTGGATTAGGCTGGCTTTCTGAAAAAACAAAATGCCGTTGAAAAGCGCTTACATTTGTTTCGGGAAATAAAAATATATACCGGAGATTTTCTGTTAACAAACTTGAATTTTTATTGAATATTTATTGGTCAAATTATTCATGTATTACAATTGATTGTAGAATCATGACTGTAACTGATATGATGGATTGATTTTCCAAATTAATCAAAGATATATCAGGAACAACAAAATTTGTATAAAATAAATATCATGCTCAAACAATAAACTTAAAAATTGTTAAGAATATACAATCTAAAAAAAAATGGTCATTGGTAATGACGTTAATTACTTTCAATTTATGAAGGTAAACAACTGAAATCAAAATGTGTCAGTGGCTTTTTAAAGCTTTGTTGCCGATTTAGATTTTCAGACAATAACAAATACATTCTAAACTCTTTGCTCGCAAATCGAAACAATTACATTCTTGATCTTAGATTTCAAAAAATTATCTATTCGCTTCCGCTCCGTGGTATTTTGCTTCATTATTTTCTGATAAGAATTTGCACTTTTAGAAAATTGTCCTCTCCCTCTTCGCCTTATTGCTTCCATACGTTTTCCCTACAGCTTAGTGAATTTCTTTAGTATCTATTAAAGTTTTAATAAATTTCACACACAAAAACGACCTATTTTTTTATTGCTCAAATCTTGAACAAGCTGTGCAGAATTCATGGGTATTATATATGTATTCAAAAATATTGAAAAGTTTATGCATTGCGGGGATATATATTTAGATTTAAATCGTTGTACCTGTTTCAGAAAAAAGGATAGCGTTTTACCTTAAAGAGTTTTACGCCTCATGGGGAGAGAAAATCTGATAAACGAGTCATTACGCTATTATCGGCCACAAGGGGGCAGTGTTTATCCACGTAATGAGTCAAGTAGGCCAGTAGGTAACACAATATCGAACCCTGGCGAAAAGTTTGGTCAAAGTAGCGAGAGAGAAGAGAAGAAAGAGAAAGAATCAGATACTGCGCAAGAAAATCGGATGAAAAGCGACAATCCCGGATTTTATGTATATATATATATATATATACATATATACATTTTTTTTATTGATTGATTGATTGATTGATTTTTTTTTGAATATTTTTTTTTAATTTTTATTTCTTTATTTTTTTGTTTTGTTTGGGGGGGGGGGGAGGGGTGACCACACTCGGAAAGTTAAAAGTAGCAAATAACAGGGAAGGCTACAACATAATATGTTAGCTCAGAAGTGCTCTAGAGCGCAAAATTTCACTATTAAAAAAATACAACAACTTTTATAAATTTCTACTTTAGCAAACAATATTGCTAATGGTTTTGAAAAGTGGTATGTGACTGCATTAAACAAACAAACACACACACACACACACCCCCACCCCTCATACTCACGCAACTGCACATAGAATGGAAGAATGGTAGGCGGTTCATTTATAAAAAAAAAGAATTGATATGTCACGTTTTGTATATAATTAAAGGGGAAATCACAAGGGCAAAGGCAAAAGATTTTCAAGGAAAAGCCGTAGATGGCGCCCACAAGACATCCATTTTATGTGACTTCCATCCCCGTGAGAAATTCCTTTGGTAAAGAAAATTTAAATCCTCATTTCGCGATAAAACAAAGATTGGATTGCGGTCGCTGATTAACCAATGTTTAAATTAAAAAGATCAAAACAACAAAAAGTGCAAAAACTTAATCCAATGCATCAATTTGGACTGTCTGATTTCCTTTTGTTTGCCTCTTTGTATTCTCTTTGAAGCTTTAATATTAAGTTTCGCAGTTCAGCTGTGTTTCTATAGGTCTTTTTGAAGTACAATGCTTGTAGATGTTGTATATATATATTCTGCTAGGAGATAGAAAGACAGTCCTTGCATTAACGTTATTCCGCGTCTGCGCAGACGTTTATTAGCTCCTCTGCTATTTTTGATCATGGTCTCATAATCACCTGTTCATGAAAAGTCAATGTGACATTTTGGTACAGCAAGACATGTACTTCGGTGTATGTTAATCAATCTTCATGAAATTAATTTTTTAAATGGCGCCATCTGCGTCAAAAAAGAGAAGGTTGCATTCTGGTAAAGGTGACAAATAATTTGGAAGTTTTCTCATTCTTTTCATTTCAGTTTGAAAGAACATCATAGTAGAAATATCCCCTGAATTATCTGAATAGGATTGCTCTTAAAAATGCCTACATATTCGAAATATTATGACAAGAAATAGTGTTCGGGCCGGACACTCATGCAACTGTGCGTGCAGTCCCATATACGCATTCCTGCCTGCAATGCGTGTGCTTTTCAGCAAGATTGTGTCAATTTCTGTTCATTTTGATGATTTCAAAACCTCACAGTATACACAAATTCTTGTGCAGACATGATCAGCCTTTCCCAATTGCTGTGAGATGGTTCCTTTCACGATGTAACGACAACTCAACTTATCTTTGAACTCTGAAATGCATCTGCTACTAAAGAGAAAAATCCTGTGTAATTATTTTCAAAGGAAGTTTATAGTGCTTGTAGATAATTGTTTTTCATGTGTAATTTGCTACAAGATAAAAAAACAACAACAACAAACAAAACAAACCAAAAATGAGGAGTTATATTATCACTGTTGTCTTAAAGATAAAGTAGAGTTCTGGTCATGCAATTCTCAAAGGAATTGGGAAAGGTTGACCAAGTCTACATGAGAATTGTTTTATACTGTGTTGTTTTGGAATAATAATGATAATAATAATATGTCTTGTTTACCCAGGAGAGCCTCATCAGTGCTCTCGGAGGGTCCTGCAATCATCAAAATAGATAAGAAATTTACCCAATCTCGCTAAAAAGAACATGTACTACATACATAAATGACTATATGGGACTACACACACAAGTGGCATTAATGTTCGGCCCGAACATTCTAGCTATTTCTAGTCATATTTCGAATATAAGAGCATTTGAAGAACAATCCTTTTCAGAGGATTTTTCTAATATGATGTTCTTCCAAACAGACATAAAAGGAATGAGAAAGCTCACAAAATATTTTTCACCTTTCCCAGAACTCAAGATTCCCTTTAATGTTTTTCCTTTTTACAGGTATTTCTGGCAGAGGCTACCCTACGATCAAGCCAACCGAGTTTGCCAACGTTTCGCCGCCCGTGCAGTGCCCACTCGCACTGGAGTTCCAGGGATGCTTCCAGCCCACCTTGTCGTCACGAAGGATATGATGCATAACAAATTCCAGCACAACTGGCTCAGATACACCGGTGGTAGCGGTAATAAAATCTGGATGGGTCTCGCCGAGTTACCGTCCGACCCCGAAAGCAACCGGTATGGCAATTAGAAAAGATTCCACGCAATAAGAAATAAGATATTTATAACTTTATAAAGGTTGCGTATTCAGCTCAATTGCGAAGCTTGAATCAGCGTTTTGAAACACGGCTGTTTCACGGTACCCTGTTTATAGCTCTTTTCTCCAGGCGAAACAAGCAAAAAAAAAAAGAAAAAAATCCTCAGCATTTTAGTCTCTCCTTTTCAGTCCAAAATTCTCTGAAAAGCCTTAGTTTCTTAGATCAGCCTTAGATATCTCCATTTAAAGTCCGAAATTCAGAATTATGCTACATCCTAATGAAATTATGCTAGATTTGGCCAAATTATGCCAGGAATAATGCTAGATTCCAAGAGGGTCAAAATTATGCTAAAAAGCATAATTATGCTACATGTGCAACCTTGAACCGAACACAACCGTGTTTTGAACTAAACGCGTATCAAAGCGCTGATTCAGGCCTGGAATAAGAGCTCTAAACGCAACCTAAGCTGTCTTAGTTTTGTTGTATATATTTAAAGAGTAGTAAATTAAACTAAAAATCATATCTGACAACTTTTTGTGTGGTTTTGTGGTGCTTGGCCACATAGGACGGGGAAGATATTAAATCAAGTGTAACTATCAACAAAACTCACTTTTATCGACGTAGTATTTTGCGTATTTACCATACTGCAAGGATACAGAATTCTACATTTTATGAAGCAAATAATATACAGCTCATAAAGAAATAAATTTGATTTGGATCTGGATGAAGTCAAACTGGTCCCGCGTTTGTCCATTTATTATTAGCTAAAGGGGCCTTTCATCTGACTGTTTTGGCTAATAAAACACGATTTGTTTTTCGATTTTCCTATTCATAATCGCATTCAAGTTGTTGCAAATATTGTTCTCTCGTGCTCTTCTATGAAATGTATACGTACCGCATAGCTCAATGATGTTTACACGTTGTTTTACTGCATACATTTTCCAATGCGTGCAGTAGTGTTTCAGACATGAAAAATACTTCACTCACACATTCCATGCATTTTTCTGCTTTTCTTGATGTCCGAGTCGATTTCCACTTTAAACCACTAACAAGATAAATGTTCCGAAAAAAAACTATTTTAAGGCTATTACCATTTTCTAAATCGATAATTATGTATCTAGAATCTCTTAAAAGCCGAAATAAGGGTTCTTTAATTTGGCAGGGGAGGGGGCACATGCGTCTGGTATTGAATTGATTTGATTTTTGTTGTATCTATTGATAGGCCCTACATCTGTTCTTCTTCTATTGGTTAAGAAATAACATAGGACATTTCACGATTATACATAACAATGAGGTGTACAACAACGTGAATGAAATACATGTACCAAAAGGAAATACAACGATGCTTAAATGACAGTATGTATCTCGGTAGATTTTGGCCGGGGAACGGGGGGGGGGGGGGGGGGCGGGGAATAACACGTGCCTCCTCTGCCCCCTTCATCCGCTCTCCATTCACAATCTGACGATAAGCCTATACAAAAAAGGGGGATGCGAAAACGCTGGTCATGCTTTATGATATAATAACGATATGTTACATTTATATAGCACATTACATGATCACATATACATAGAAAAGCGCTTTACATTAGATACAATCCTATTCCAAATGATACATACACGTATATGAATGCATTTCATTTCGGTTACTTTACTTTACTCTACTTAATAAAACAACTACGATTCTAATAACATTATACATAGAAAATACATCTTAACATATCACATTACATTCATTCTACAATACTACAATTACTTTACCAAAGAAAGCTATTTTACACAGTTAAGTTAGAATACACTACATTACAACACAGCTGCAATACTCAGAGTACACGGAAAATTAAGTAAAGTGGATGAGAAAAGGTATGTCTTCAATCGTAATTAATATAAATGATTTATTACCATCCTATAACGTCACCGCATTTTTCTTTTGCCTTCTTTTCCAAGATACTTCTGGGCTGATGGGACCGAATTCTTCTGGACGCGCAATCTCGTCTTTAACCGCTTCAAACCCGACCAACCGCAGCAGAACGCTCACCGTCAAGCGGTACACAGCTTCAATAACCGACCGGACAATACGTGGGTAACAACCAGCGTCGAAACAGAAGTCTCTTTCATCTGCCAATACCGATACAAATATTAAAGAACAATATTTTGAATTCTCTCTTATAACGTCTTCATTTTTTTGGACATGGCATTCTGAACTTTGACCTGATTTGTTCCCTCGGTAACCACCGGAGACAGGAATTTGCTCGATACACGGATTATCGCGCAATAATATAGTGCTACAAACTACTTCCTTGCAAGTGTTTCAAACAGGAGATAATTTCAAGACCGCTACTCGAGCTGGATATGGAAGCACTTTTTTGAAGAAATTTTGGAAATTCCACTGGATTTTAGACAGATTTTGCTATATATTTCCTCCTACGCGTTGCTACTTTTAAATTGTGTTATCCAGGGACTTCTTGCTCAATATTGATATGTATATACGGACAATATGAATATCAGCGTGTCTTTCGCCCGATTTCTGCCGACCGTATACGGACTGCGCCGAACTTTGCCGATCTATGAACTATCAGTTATTTCATCCGTTTTTGTAACTTTTAAGTGGAAAAAATCAGTAGTTTATTTAACGATATATGCTACACTGAACAATTTCATGTTCTATCACTAACATCAAATAATATTGGGCTGACGTTTTGTGTAAAAGTTTTTCTATTTTTTTTCTAATTAATTTGAGACTGAGTTTAATAAACAAAAACTTTGGTTTCGTTAGAAATGTTTATCAATTTTCTGCAGTTTATGAAATAATTTCATTTTAAAATAAAAAAACACACTAAATATATCCAAATGAAAACATGCGATTTACGTCTTAAATGGTGCGCTGACGATGGGCAATACATAGATTTATAATGTAAATAAGAAATATTGTATTATTGGAAAATGTGTAAATGTTTGGATGGGCATTGCTGGTGCAACATAAAATAAAATCAGGCTGTTGACGCAACCATTGAGTGTATGTTTGTTAATGTTCCATGCGTCATTCTCTTGCGACTTCATGATGCCCGTTGCAACATTGCGTCATTTGCCTGACGTAGGGCGGCATCGGTGACCGGCGCGGCCTGTGACCATGGTGACTAGCCAAGAATGAGGGTGACATCGTAGACAGAGTGATTGCAAATCAGCAGAGCAAATATTGCGTTAATTATCTTGGGTATTAGCTAACTACCTTCCAATGATCGCGATTAGCGCAGGTAATAATGCGATCGAATGACGCCTCGCGTCCATTGGATGCTCAAATATAATTATACTCCGGCGACAATTTCTCTCGGCTCAGTGTTTCTTCAAAGATATACGTTTAGGGTTAAGGTTGAAAGAGGCCGTTTTAGGTTAGGTTTAGGGTTTATAAGGCATGGGCTGGGTAAAGTGTTTGCAGTTCTAGGGATGGAGCTTTGAATTATTAGGTTAGTGTACAATTGACGTGAAGCAATTATTGTCGCCGGAACACGTGTCGTATAATAGTGCAACGGGCAACATATTGTCATATTAGCTGATGAGATCCAAGCTGACCAGAAAAGGATTGGCCCCAACTCCCAAACCTTGCAGTTCCGGTCTCCGGGGCTTTCTGTTGAAGTCAGCACTAATTTCATTGGGCAAGACATTATTCTACATTCGCAACTCTCTACCCAGGTTAAGTAAATGGGTACCCAGTATGAGACAGAAGGGTGAGAGGAAAAGAGAGAGAAAGAGAGAGGGGAAAGACAGAGAGAGAGAGAGAGAGAGAGATAGGAATGAGAGGTATAGAGACACTGATGGATGTGGAGCGAGAGAAGGAGAGAGGTCGGTACAAAGAATACAATAGAGAGGAAAATCGCGAAATGAATTGAGAAGAGAAAGAGAGAGAGAGAGAGGGGGGGGGAGATTTGTAGCTCTAAATTTATGTGACTACTGAAGATCAGAAACTCTTCCCCAAGTCATTACTTTGTGGTTATGGATAATCCAATTATTATCCAGTTTACTTTTTACTTTTTCCATAATTTCTTCCACAGGCCTATCTTCAACACAGCTAGTTCTATTACGTCTCGACCTGTGATACAAGGGAAATCAACATAATCCAATAGACCGCTTCGGTAATGTATGCAAATTTTATGCATACCTTTCAAACAAAAGTTGTTCTTGACAACCTGAAAGCTTGCCGGGCATAGCAACAAATAATGTATGCAAACTGGATTCCAAGCATTGAGGCTCATTTATAAAAAGCATGGTCATGTTCTCGTCACTTGGTGCTCAGAGAATATATGTGCATAAATGTGTATACATTACAGAAGCGGTCTATTACGCGCGGGATACATTACACACGCAGCCATATTTCGGAGAGGGTGGGGCGCCTCAGAGACTCTGGGCTCCATTCGGTGGGAGGGGGGGGGGGGGTGAAATACCAGACGTAATAAAATATCTAAATCTAGCATTTAATAAGTCTAAGAATTCTAATTTTCATTATACATTTGATCAAAAATTTATAAAATCAATAGTAATAGATTTTTAATCTTCACTACAATGGCGATGTATAAATGTATTTCTTGCTCTGCTTTGTCCGGCATCAAAAAATATAAATGCTCTAATGCCATTTATATGTAATGCCGGGTCCACAATTATTATGTTCATTTGCATTTCTCATGTGTTCAATAAAGACAAAAAAAAAATAAAAACAAGAACAACGTTGTTGTTAACTCATTTTATTTTACCTAATGTAGGGCTTTTCTTTTCAAAGCTTGAGTTGTATGAATTCTTTAAGGAAATAATTTTCATGTGTAAATAAAAACTTGTGTACATTCAAATGCTCACTGAAAGAATCGAATTCATCAAAACATTTTATCACTTTCTTCCAATATTTTACTGCGTCTTTTCCAAAACTACACATTTATTCGTTACATTCATAAACATCAAATTTGATGGAAAACGATACAAGCAGAGAGTGATTAAAAAAGACTGATGAATCTAAGAGTGAAGTGTATAACACAAGAAATCTTTCAAACTTGCGCTGTAAATTTAGAGTCACACATACACACACACGCGTGCGAGCGCGCACTCACCCCACACACATGCACACACATAACATAATATCTACACACCCACATGCCACGCACCCTATATTTAGACTACCTAGGCCGTCTTCTCGAAAGCAGACTAACACTGAATTTAACCGACATGTTTAGTTCAGGCTTCTAAATTTGCTATAGAAAGAACTACAGTATGTTGAATGAACACTAACATTTACCTATAAAGAAAGAAGAAGAAAAAGAAGAGGAAAAGCAGACGAAGAAGAAGAAGAAAGAAAGTAGTAGGTGGAGTAGAACAAGAAAAAGAAAAAGATTAGCAAGAATGAAACTTAGATGGAAAACATATATTGCATGGTGGCCCCTATTCTTTATTCATTTAAATATAGCGTACAGTCAGGCCCTTATTTCCTTGGAAAACTTAACCCCAGAAGTGACAGACTCGGGGCAACTTTATGATGAGATGATCCAATGATGATAATTGATCTATTCCCGCCGTGACAATTTGCCTTTTCCGTTTGACGAATCCGCGCGAGGCACTACCCGAAGAAACATTGCATGACGCATAGAAACAACTAGCAAAGAAAATCAAGTTAGTAAAAACCCTTCTTTGGGTCTCGTACAGACTGCTTCAAGAAAAATGAACCCCACCTCCATATGCCGCTACCCGAATATTGAAATCGTACATTAAAATGATATAAACGATTGACAATATCGCAAAGACTTTTGAGAAATCCACTCAAGAGTAATTTCAATACCCGATTGTACACCCTACAGAAATCCGTGACATTACAATGTCTGCACTTCTTAATATTTGATGGACAAGGCTTTTCAAATTGCCTTAGGTTAATTTCTCGAAAGTCTTCGCAATTCTGTTGCTTGCAGTGGATGTAGAATGCAGTTGATTCTGTGCAGTATTTAAAAGTTTCACCCTATTTTTATTTCAGCAAAAGAAAATTTTGTCAATACTGAACATCCAATCTGACCCTGACGAGACTCGAACTCTAGTCACCTACATGACAAGTGCATCGTTTATTCGAATGCGCCACACAAGCAACTGCAAGTCATGTTCGCTCGTTTTGTTATATCCCTACAATTTGTTTTTCATGAATATTCATGCCGACTAGTCTTGACGGAATAAACCGTATTGTCACTTCAATTTGACGCTCAAATACTGCCCTCTCTCGTTGGTGGCGCAAGTCCTGACATATAAAAAATTGATTAATGTAGTAATTTTCGATGACATTACATTTACTTTAACACGCTTAGGCCTATGATCAAGTGTCAAATGTTTTGCTGACACGCTTCGCTCGCTCGATAACTTTAGAAACTGGAAAGTTTGATATACGTTAAGTTGATAAAAGTCAGTCCACCCCCCCCCCTCCATTTGTACATTGTGCCTGTAATTTAACAATCATATCTATAACAAACAGTCTGCTTAATATGCATCTTGAAAAGTAGAAAGTTGACATCTACCAAAGATCATTGTCGTGAATAATTAGGACTTAGGTTTGCACACCTTTTTCAGTTCAGTTATTTTATATATATATTTTTTTCAAATCTTAAGCTGTTCTCCTGAAATTCTATCATTAATGAAACATGGTCCTCTGTGTAACATTATTTGCTGTTACACCCTATAGAGGAGTTAATTAATGTGCTGTACGTCACTGTGGCTAGGGTGCATCATTGGATTAAGCAAAATTACGGAGAAGAAGGGGGAACGTGTATTAGCTACCGCATCACGACTAGGTTTACTTTTCGCTGCAGTGTTCTCCATACTTTAAACAGAGGGGGTCTGTAATTAGTTGACGTTCTTGGGGGAAAACAATCTTGGATGACCAGCGAAAGGCTTTTCGGAACAACTACAGAATCGAAGAATCAACGGTTTCTCGTTCATTGACAAGGCAGTGTGTCTGACAACGCTCTAAAGTTTCTACATGGTCTTCACATTGAGTATCTCTCAAGTAGATCTTGGTCACAGCTCGTCGTTCGGGGCAAGTTATCAGCAGTTAATGCTCAAATAGCATTTCATCGCACGTACGTAGAAGAGACTGGTTTCAGACCACCCACTCGCTAGCCAGGCAGGAAAATAACTTAATGCAAAGACGAGAGTCACAGTCTTCACTTTTTCTACATTCTCAAGAAGGAGGAAAGGGGACGTGAGGAGCCAGTTCCTGGTAGTTGAAGTTGTTTCAGGACAAGTACACAACTAAGACGTGAGGATGAGGCTTTTGGTTGTGGTCTGCTTGGCAGTGGTCTTAGCGGAGGCGTATGGCCAGGGATCTACCATGTACCCTATGGAAGGATGTTTGCCCGGATGGGCCAACTTTGGAAAATTCTGCTATAAGTAAGTAACCTATATGTAAAAAATAAATTTATAAAAATAAATACAAAATAAATAAATAAATAAAATTTAAGAAAAAAAAAAATAAAGTATCAAAATTGACTCCTCCGGGAGTCATGACAGTGGTCACCTGTTTAGGCGTGAATATCGATTGTTGTGAAAGTGCTCTCTCAAAAAGAAAAGAGCGAATTTTTACCCTATTTTTAAAATACATTTTCACACCCCGAGGAATCAATACAGTGATCACTCTATTCTTTTTAGTTTAAGAGGATCGGTTTCTTTAATATGTCTTATGGATATATAGGTAATTTGGGTTTGGGGTTTTAAACAAGCACACGATTTCTTGTGTGAGATTTGCAAAGAATTATGGCGATATCTCGCTCCCAACGAAAATTCTGGCCCAATCAACAAATTCAACGGGGTGTTGTGACCAGGATCCTTGTCAGACTCATGCATGAATCAACTCAACGCATTTTAACGAGGCCTAAAGTTACACCACAGTCACATCGCCAAGCTGACCCCACACCGAATCCAAACCGATCGATTCTTGGCCATTGGCGGCAATGTGATTTTCTTTTCGGTCTGATATCGGTCTACCATCGGCCTTGTTAGTGTGACTGTGGTATCAGTCGGCAGTTGGGCAAGTCCAGCAGGTTACCAAGTCCCATAGGTTACCAAGTATCATGGAAATAAAATATGAACTGACATGAAAATATAATTTGATTGGATATTTTGTCTGATTAAAGTTCTGGTAAGGCAATCAGTTAATACAGTCATCAGATATACTAAAATCTTAGATGTGACCGGTAACGTAGGGGACAAAATAGGACTTGCCCAGTTATGAATACCGGTCTACAACTCTCAAATAAGTGCAACAGAAATTTGATTTGATTTGATCTGATTTTATTGGTTTCCGTATCATCTTCTTGAGCATACATTTTCAGGAACAGTAAGTATAGATCTGATATTGTTTGCTTGTTTTTATATTCAAACAACATTTAAAAAGTTAAAACATATTCATAGTATTAAATCAAAAATATATACTTGGATATGCATGGCGGATAGCCCACTTTACGCTTACTGTGCCAAGGGGTTTAGCTCTCTTTCAAATTTTAGCACAATGTGATCAATGCTTACTTTCCAAATGTCTGCACTTCATTAACCATCTATCATTTCACAAGGCATTGTGTACAAAACTTGTAGGAAATTTATTACTATTTCCTATGATACCAAACATTATTATTTTACCCAAATTTATGCATAAGAATTATTGAAAAAGGCTGCAGCATAAAGGACGTATAGCTTGGGGCGAGCTTACGTAACTTCCGGTTAGCAACCCTTAGAGCGATGAAAACAATATTAGTGCTTGCTCGAATCCTGCTCGAATGCTGAACACACAACCTGGTAACAGCTTTTGACTCTTATTATCAGGCCCATGCTAGCCTCGGCATTCTGCTGGTCGATGATTCGGTCGAGCGAGCCATGTTTGATGGTCTGCTGATCATGCAAGAATCTCTGTGTTTTCATCGGTTGTCAATGGCATTGAACGAAAGTACCCGGATGACCGCCCCGATCTATAACCGGTTCCCGTAAGCAATGGGTAAAAAGAGGATAGTGAGAGTCAGAGTGACTTGCGAAGAATAAAAGGAAAGTATTTCTTTCAACACAATAATTACACACCCACTGCTGGGATGCAGGGACCAGTTTCTCGAAACGTGAAGGAAAGTTCTTGGACATCCCATAGAAACTCGTGTTATAAAATTAACACCCGTTTCGATGGGATAAACGCGAACTTAGTCTTGTGACGATTTCGAGAAACTGGCCCCTGGTTCACTCCTACATGTCCTAAATGCACCAATGTTACTCCAGTATGTAGTATATTCGTGTTCCTGTTATCAACAGGGAAAATAAGCACCATATTAGCTTTCTAAATTTCACCGGAGGAAATGAAGCCACTTTAGCTCATATCTTTTGAAAGCAAATGCTTTTATTTTATCAAGAGTAGGGGGGGGGGGCATGGGGATGGTTAGGGGCGAACACTTCTGGCTCACGTTCTTCTGGGGAGCGTTTCATCAAGCGTTTTGTCAGTGATTTTTACCGACAACTGTTATAAGCTACTGAAATCCTTGGATCTGTTTGACTGAGAGCAAATTTGTCAGTAAAAATCACTGACAAAAACACTAGGTATGACAAGTGGAATTCAAAGGGGGGGGGGGGGTACCATCAGGTTGTTTTCTCTAGATTCGCCACTGGTTCCAAAGAGGTGTTTCATAGCCCCAATCGTTCTTATCACGCAAGCATACCACATCGGCGTCATCAGAACAATCTGATGCCAATTTTTATTTATATCTTACCATTTTTATAGAAACCTTGGGTAAGAGGATCAGAATTGAACAGTTATGTGATCCATCTTCTATTGTGAAACATGTCACGGAGCGTCTGTCGCTTCTTAGGCTTAACGGAGCCTCAAACTGAATTACGTGGTGTGATTAGGCGAACTGCTATTTGAAGACATAACGTGACGGCTTTCCTTTAAACGTGAGCGCGGTTTATCACCATCAGACACAATGTCCAAGTTGCACATTTTCTGGGAAACCGTTGAAAGAATGTCTACAATCATAAAATGCATACTTTCGAAATGATGCGTAATTTTTGTTATACTCTTTCTCCAAACGATGGACATAGTTAGTACTCATGTACTTTCTTGTTTTATTTTTAATTCTGATATCATGTTAGCATCCTTGAATAGTTGTTATCAACATCCTATTGGACATCTTATTTTGAAATAGAAATGTTAGACTGGCTTAACATGTCATCAGAAATACTAAAATTGCATTTCTTAGAGGTGAATCATCGAGGCAAAAAAGAGACAAAATTGAATCTCCTTACCTTCCGACAAAGTACTTTCATATATCTGCAAGAGATTGAGCAGCAATTTAGTCAGATACTGAAAAAGTAAATCCATATCTCCCTATTGAAATTCATAATACATGTTTTATACATAAGTTACTTAAGCCATCATATGAAACAAATATCTGTCAATTGGCCAGCAATTGTAATGCTGTCTCTGAAATATGATACGGATTACCTTGAAATAGAATATCATCAATAAGAACTCTGAGTAAAGTATTAGGTAACGTGACAGTACAGCTAATTCCATTCTAATGCTACAAGTATTACTACTACTACTAATACTACTACTACTACTACTACTACTACTACTACTACTACTACTACTACTACTACTACTACTACTACTACTTCTACAACTACCACTCCTCCTACTCCTACTACTACTACTACTACTACTACTACTACTACTCAGACACCTGGGAACGATTTTGTTACTGGGGGTGCTTTGAGCACACAAAAAAAGGTCCTCAGCATTTTGGGTTCTCTTTTTAAAAATTTAAAATTCTCTGACAAGCAAAAAAAAAAAGAGGGTTCTCAACGTTTTTGGGTCTCTTTTAAACTACTTTTAAGCTACATCACCCCAGCACCCCCTACAGCACCCCAACATCCTCAGCCTTCTAGGTGGTGCTGCGCACCCCATCAAAATATTCTGGGGGTGCTGCAGCACCCCCAGCACCCCCGGCTCCCAGGTGCCTGCTACTACTACTACCATTCTACCACTCCTCCTACTCCTACTACTACTTTTACTTCTACTACTACTACTCTACTACATACACCACTGCTTCTTCTGCTTCTCATTCTCCTACTTCTACTACTACTACAGCTACCATCACTTTCACTACTTTTTTTTCTTTTTCCATCTTCGGAATTATGAACCCTTTTTCATGTTCGGAATTATGAACCCTTTTTCATGTTCGGAATTATAAACCCTTTTTCATGTTCGGAATTATAAACCCTTTTTCATTTTCGGAGTTATGAACCTTCGGCAGTACGAACCTTCGGAATGATGAACCTTCGGGAAAACGACATGTAGCCAACATGACCTCCCTGTTTGAAACCACGCCCTTTCGGTGCTACTGGGTTCTATCTATAATAGGCGTACACGTACGGTTAAGATCAGTGGATTATAGGCTTTTCAGTGAGCAAGTTATATCCGTTAACCTTACATGCCTTAGCAATGTTCCAAGATTAAAGGCTTGACTGAGCTGACGCTTACTGTGTATGTTAATCCTACATCTATGTTCTATTACTGACCACAAAGCCAGAAATGAACTTCAATTCATTAGGGAATAACGGCGCTGATGCTCAAAGTGTATGCTAGTCAACCGCAAAACCTGAAATTAACTTTCAAATCATTTAGGCATTACGATATTATTGCAGTTTAACACCATTTACAGAATGATCATGCATAACTTTCACTTTCGTAAACTCTTTAAGAATGTCTTTTAAAAGTAATTATTAATTTTAACATCAGAGCAGGGTTATCTGTGAATTTTGATACTTTGGATACTAAGTACTTCAAAACCTCTGCATTTCCTGTTTGGCATAAGCATAAGAATTGTGATTTGGTGGAACAGTGAGCTCATCAGGCTTAATTTAAACGCTTTATGAATAATAATTAGAGACAGGAACCGATTCATTTCATCCGACTTACGACTCGAACCGTTACTGAGGCAGTAGTAGGTCGTTGGTTTAAAGCTAGTACATCAATCGTTTACAAAGATCAGCAATAATGTTGTAACTCTTTTTCAATGGCTTCAATTGCCATTTCAAATGGGGAATGGACAATTCTTCAAGTAAATAGTTCAAAATTTTGCAAAAGAATACTTTAGGATATGTCGACATATTATCCTAACATTCCCAGAGAAAGTCATCTCTCCATTCTCGAAATTTTCCAACAGAATACAGCAGAATTTGCCGACGGAAATTGCTTTAATGTTAATGTATAAGAGTGGTATACACCATCACCCCTTCTAGCCACCCACCTAAATGGTATTGCATTAAAAAAAAAAACGAGCTATCCAAGTACAACCTTCTCGGTTGCTGTACCTCTTTGAATGGTCGGTGACATAAGTATTATGTCTGCGGAGCCCTTTAAAAAATAAGTTTATTAGATGAATTTACTGCATTCTTATTTCTCCGAATGTTGTTTAAAATAGATAGATGCAGAATCGTTATTAATAATTATAGGTGATCCCATCATCTTACATTTTGTAAGCTAGAATTATAAAGGATTTTAAGCATAAAAATAAAAACGCCACATCCTGTTTTTATTAGCTTTCGGGGTTACATTACATGAGCTTCTAAGTTGCGGTGTGTTGAGTCATAACCCCTTTCCATACCAAGGCTGCAATAATTTAACAAAAAATAAGATAGCTTCACGCCAATCTTCATTGAATAAAGTTTATTTTAACACCAAATTAATCAAGTTAAGTCTTGTGGTATATCCAGTTCATCAGTTCCCGAATTTCTAGGGGTGAATAAAAATCTTTCAAAAATATCTGAACTATTTATTATACAGTTATCAAATCTTAACGAGGGGAGGGGGGGGGGGGGGAGGGGGGCTGGGGACACTCGTGCTTTTAAGGTTATTTTTCCGCCAATCAGTTACTGAGGTTAAAAGGGTACCAGTCACGACTAATATGTTTGCCCCATTTGTCAGGGGTTTCATTTCGCTTTTCTATAAACAAAGTACAGGTATGAGCTTCAAACATTTCTTAAAATAAAGATTGCGAATTCAAATAATGTACACAACAATAAAAACGAAATGTGAGACTAGTTGATGCACCCGTACGCGCTTGCATTATAATAGGACCCGCAGGGAACCCATGTCCGATTAAGTTCCGTGCGTGGCGTTATATTATTCTTTATTTATCATGCTCCTTAATCGTTAAGCCATATAGACTACCGCGTATTTTTCTCTTTTTGAAGTAGACTTAACATATTCCTAGTGTGCACAAATCATGTTTATGAGGTGATTGCCATCATTTGGAGAGCATTTTGTCTCTTCATAATTCCCAAGTTTACACGAGAAAGGTAATGGACCTTTTCTTGTGAATCACCCGGCGGAATGGCGCAGAAATATGACGAATGATTAAATTAGTCCTGGGACTTCAAGACCAAGTCCAGAGTATAATCCTGGAAGAGTGAGGATTCGGTCTAAACACTATTAACATGGCGAACAAAGAAGCGGACAAAATATGCAGCTCCTCACTGTACCTTCCACAATTGCTCTGGTAGACAAAAGAACATCGTTTCATTGCTATTATGTAAATATATGTAGAACAGGTGTCACATGCATATTAAGCTGTTCTACTTCTTTTACATAATAGCAATGAAGGGATGTTCTTTTGTCTACCAGAGCAATTGTGGAGGGTACAATGAGGAGCTGTATATTTTGTCCGCTCTCTTTGTCATCATAGTGTTCATAGTGAAATATAACTAACTTGATTTAAATGACCATCCAGACATTGGCCTTTGGTTACGCAATCACCAAACTTTTGAGATCCGTTCGACGTACGATGGACAACGCTTCTACTATATACTTTGAATCAATTGACGATTCTTTCTTTTAGAGCCCGATTTCGTAGTACAATAACTATTACATTTCGCTTGTTACAAGCTATTTTATTACAATAAGCCAAATGACACTAGTGAGGTGTTAAAGTTCGAACCCACGACCTTCCAGTCAATATACCTGTTTACTAAGTGATTCAAATTTTATGCATACTTTTGAAACAAAAGTTGTTCTTGACAACCTGAAAGCTTGCCAGATGCTTGTCAGACATAGCAACAAGTAATGTATGCAAACTGGATTCCAAGTATTGTAGTTCATTCATTAATAACAGGTTAATTGAATACCTCGTTACTAGGTCCCCAGGAAAGAAACATCCATAAATCTGAATCACTTAGTAAACAGGTCTATCGCTAATACTGCTGTTATTGTTGTTGTTGCTGGTACACAGAAACTTGGAGGAAAATTATACTAATATCCATTATGAACTGGTATAGATTTTTAAAAATACAGTAACCAAACTTTACGTTAGGGCAACATAAAGTTTATACAACAGTCACGCCAACGAGACCGATAATTGACCGATAACAAAAGTACATTACCCTGTACATATTGTATGGCCGAGATGCGGTCGATTAATTGTCGGTTTAGAGTCGGTTTTGCGGTGTGGCAGAGGCAGTGGGCAGAGGTATTAGCAACGTCTTATCACAGAGAGTGCGTCTTATCCAATCACGTTTCTTGACAAATACAAGCTACACAGTGTGTATGGTCGTCAATTTAACAATCTCTGATTGGTTGAAAGTCAACGTGTATTTGCTTCGTTTCGTTTCGTGTGGTTTTAGAATGGTTCTTGTTTAGTTGAAAGATTTTTAAGATGCTCCTGATTACCTCAGTATTTACACATCTACCCTATCATTTCAATTCTGACAAATCAAACAAACTAGTTCTTTGTTTGGGGAAAATAAAGAAGAACATAAATAATATATCTATGTGTGAAAGAAGGAGGCGTACAAAAAAAATGATAATCTTGGTATATCCCATACTTTGACTATTTCTGTTCTTGTTGACTTGTCTCCTTTTGGCCACCAATATACTGGTAGTTTAGATCGTGTTATTGGTAAAAACCACGATTGTGAATTCAGGCATATGTAAATACATTTGATTTATAGAGATTCTGAGAATAGTGTATGTTGAAACCTATGTCACAGATACAGGGGAGAGCGAGAAAGAAATAAAGGAGAGAAAGAGAAAGAGAGAGAGAGATGGGAAGAGAGAAAAAATAGAGAGGGTGAGAGAGAGAGAGAGAGAGAGAGTTAGACGAGGAGGTTCATTTATTTCCATACATGTCTCTTTTATTTCAAGAACCTCAACAAAAGTTATTTACAAAAATAATAAAAAAGAAAAGGAAAAAGAAAAAAGATGAAGAAGAAGATGATGAAGAAGAAGAAGAAGAAGAAGAAGAAGAGGAAGAGGAAAAAGAAGAAGAAGAAGATATCTCTCAAGTAACTATCGCGTCAGCACAAACAGATTATTCATTTACATCTTTTGAGGTGATGAACCTGCTGTTTTTATTTCCGCTCGAGTAGACTAGTGATTTCCTGAACTTGGAGACCTTGTCAAGGACACACAAGTTCGGGGCCCTATTTCATAAAACTGGTTATCAATGACAAGTTGCAATAACTGTTACAAGCTACTGAAATCCTTGCATCTGATTGGCTGAGAGCAAAGTTGTCAGTAAAAATCACGGACAAGACACTTGATGAACCCCCCCCCCCCCCCCCCCCCCCCGGTCAAAGGCAGATCAGGTCCCTGACAAAACTTTCAGGAAAGAAAAAGTTTGTTTCCATAACACAACTGCAAAAGACATTTAAGAAAGCCACAAAAAGGGCACTTTCAATACTCTATTGTATCGTTTTTAGAAATTATTTTCGCATATTCAAAACTGTTACACACAAGGCTATTGAAATGGTGGGGGGGGGGGGGGGGGATACTCGTTTCATAATTCTGAAAATCAATTAGGGGTCTTTATTCCAAGGATTCGTAATGCTGGAAAATGATGTAGGGTTCTATTACATTTTTGCAAATATGAACCAATTATGAAACCTTCGAGGAAAAAAAAACCGTCAATGGAAAAGCTGACTTTTTGAAAGGACAATCTGATTATTATATTATCATATTCTAATTTATTTAATTTCGGCAGAAAAATATCAAATACCAAACAAATTGATGTGTCACGAAATAAAAAGGAAGATGGAGGGGCGAGAAACTAGGAATTACTATTGCAGTGATTATGTATCCGAGTATCATTGTAATTCCTCAAATAATGAAATTCCAATACTTAGGAATATAGGCTCGTTCAAGTTGAGTTATTAGATAATATGAAATCAAAAGAAATCAGAAAACGTTTGAGAATGCTTGAGTCAAATACAAAATTACGGTAGGCAGCTGTAGGTGTTTTTTTTTTAAATCATATTTATCATTATTATCATTATTATTTATATATTTTGCAAGGGAGGAAAATCCCTTTTTTTTTTGCAAGTGGAAATTCAAGAGGAGAGAAACTTCAACCATTATTTTACTATTAATCTACTGGAATCATAAGCCGACCCTATGATTATGATTACCTCCTTAAATTGACCCTGCTTGTAAAGTTCAAATGCACAGGATGTAAAATAATTTGCCTCTAAGTAAAATCTAGGGCACAGGGTGCAGTGTAATGAACCGGTAGCTTCAGGTCAACATACACACAAGGTACCCTAGTTCAGCTGTAGAGTTGCCAATTTGAGGTCACGATGAGTTCAAAGAGGTGGATTTATATATTTTCAGTTGTATGACTTGTCTGGTGAGCAGAAAATTGATTGTAAACTTATTGTGCCCTCGTAATCAAAGGTGGAGAAGTTGTATGATTGTATGATTGTATATATATATATATATATATATATATATATATTATCTATACATAATTATTCTGCCACATCAGTCAACCCACCAGCAAGCCCGGGGAAAGGACCCTTTTTTACACATTACGCATGACTGGTTCTGCTTCTGCATAAGTATATGTCTTAAAGTGACAGTAAATTGAAGCTCCTAATGGCGCCATATTTTAACAGGATTTGATAAGTGTCTGTGCCTCTTATTTTCCCATCATGCCCCATTCTAGTTTGTAGAAGCTTATAATGTATCTGTGGGCAATTTTCCACATGTGCAACGTCAAAAATAATAGTTTGAAATATAAAATGTGCCTGTTTTTTAAACAGCTCTTGGTCAAAATTCAAAATAAAATGCAATTATTTTTCAAATTATAATCTCAATTTAGCAGTTACTGTAAGGTGGCGCTGTTCAAGTTTTGCCAGTTTAATGCCATTTTAAAAATGTCTGAATGGCTTAACAAAGGAAAGAGAAAGAATGAGCCAGTCATGAACTTTTTGAAATGGGACATTATTCAATGCACATGAATCAAAGACGGCTTAGATAATTTGAAAAAAAAATAATAAATCGAAAATTAAAGTGACAGTAAACTGGCGCTCCTCAATAGCACCATCTTACAACAGGATTTGATAAGTGTCTGTGCCTCTCATCTTCCCATTATGCCCCATTCTAGTTTGTAGAAGCTTTATGTACCTGCACACAATTTTCCACAATGCCAAGTCAAAAATGATACTTTGAAATATAAAAAATTGCCTATTATCCAAACAATCTGTTTGTCAAAATTTTAAATGAATTGCAATTAATGTTACAACTCATAATCTTAATTTAGCAATCACTGTAAGATGGCGCTGTTCAAATTCTGCCGGTTTAATGCCACTTTAATAGAAATCCCCAAGATAAATAACAATTAAAAAAAACTTTCATTCAGATGTCGAATGACTGTCTTAGACTTCTGTGTGACTTATGGGATATCCGAACCGGTTAACCCGTTGACTACTGAATTATCTCATTCCGATATACTTTGTACAGGGACCACCCGGTTTTCGTGGGCAAAGGGTTAAATGAAGCTTATTATTGTTTTGCACTACTTGGTAATAATGTCATCAGCCAATAGCATGGCTATGCGG
Organism: Heliocidaris erythrogramma; assembly: GCA_025617745.1. Taxonomy (NCBI): domain Eukaryota; kingdom Metazoa; phylum Echinodermata; class Echinoidea; order Camarodonta; family Echinometridae; genus Heliocidaris; species Heliocidaris erythrogramma. The sequence continues at coordinate 18,661,073 of CM046873.1, read as the reverse complement.
GATAACATAAGTAGAAAAAAAATCTGTCTTTTAAATCTTTACCCACAGCTCACCTGAATAATCACAATTTCACCTGGATAATCTGATAACAACTTTGTTCTTTTGTGTTTGTCGGAGATATTTGTGAAAATTATCACTATTTAAAAAAAATTCTCCTTCCCTTATTTTCCCCCTATTTTCACTATCAGATTCTTCAACAAAAGAATGAACTGGAAGCTGGCACAGATGGAATGCCAAAAATATTCTGCCCTCAACGGCACCACGCCTTTAGGCTATCTCATCACGTCCAAAGACATGCAGCATAACCGATTTCAGCACAGCTTTCTCCGTTATACAGGGGGAGGGCTGAACAAAGTATGGCTGGGGCTTGCGGAAAATACCAACAACAAGTAAGTAAAATGATGGGGAAGGGAGTAGGTTTCTAAATATTATTTTTTGAGAAAAAGGATGACAAGCGATTTTACTTAGATGAATTTGTTATATGAACTTTTAAACAAACGGATGAGATATTCAAATAGTGTGTGACAAGTGGTGCCATATGCATAATGAAAATAAAATATTTATATCAATGTTAATATACTCTGGGTTATGATAAATAGTTAAGGATATTATTGCAGCCAGTTACACTTTCATTACCAGGGGGTGTTTCACAAAGAGTTACGTTTGACTTAAAGTCGCACTTAAAATCCTGGTTGCCTGGTGTATATGACACATCTCCGCATTGGTCATATAATGCTCAGGGGACGGGCGCTATTGGGTAATCTATCAATGAGAATACGCGTCAAATACCGTATGCGCATTGGCACTTACGCATGACTTTAATTCAAACTTAAAGGGATACGCCACCGGGCGGCCGTGGGGAAAGTCAGGATTGCGTAAGCCCCATTCACTTGTACACAAAGTTTGTGCGTCGAACGCGTCCGTTGGACTAAGTGGGATTACATTTCGACTGCACGAAGCAGACCAAATCTCGCATGAGAGCTCGAGCTCAGGCGGAGCGTGCATGTTCCAGTCTGTCCGATGTTTGCGCCCCGCCGGCGGGGCAACGGCATGATCCGGTAACGATCACGGTGCCCTCTCGCGGCATTAAAACGTCCACAATCTGCGGTTGAGTATCCCTTTAACTCTTTGTGAAACACCCTCCTGAAGTGAAGATTATTTCTATAATAGAAACAACAATGAAGTCATTCTGGGAGAACAAATCTTTGGATAAACGTCCCTTCAGAATAAAGATCCTTGGGATGAAATCATGACTGAACTAATATTTAAAATGAGGAACGAAAATCGACACAATTAAAAGGAAGTTTCCAAAACGGATAATAAATAAATTAAATTCCAATTTCGATTTTCATTTCAAAGTCGATATCAATTTCCGTTTCAATTTTCTATTTCAGTTTCTAATTCAAATTTTCACTGTCAATTTTCAGACTCGATTTCAATTTCAATTTCAATTCAAATTCGACAACACGATCCTTGACATGATTTCAACTTTCCGTTTCAATTTTCAAGTTCAAATTTCACTTCTAATGTTTCCATTTCCACTTCAATTTCAATTTCAATTCAATTTCGAAAACGCGATTCGTGACGTGATTACTGTCCCCATCTTATTTTTACAGCTACTTCTGGGCCGATAAAACACCGCTGCTACCTACCGATTGGAACAAGTGGAAGACGGACCAACCCCAGCTGAACGCTCATATACAAGCCGTGCACACATTCGACAACCTGGCGGACATGACCTGGGTGACGTCATTCTACAAGACCCAGATGTCTTTCATCTGTCAATATCAATACAAGCGCTAGATGAAATTAGATTTAATTTGATTTCTTGATGATCAGACATTTTGATCCTGCGACATATGCTCCCGGCTTTATTTCGTCAAAAATGCAGGGTTAGGGTTAGGGTTATGGCAAGGTATAACGTCGGGTCCAGAGTTGAGGTTTTAAAAAGAATGACAGTGGAGAAATTGTCGCCGGATTATGTGTCGTAGAGCCGATCTGTCTTATCTTTCAGGGCCATATGCGATAAAAGTTGCTATGAAATTAACAACTGCCACAATTCTATAACGAGTAATTGCTCATAGCTAAACAAAGTTACTGATTTAAGTTTAATTTGTAACTTTTGATAACAGATTTTATGAAAGTATGCCTTTGACAGGTATTTTCATTATTATAAACATTAAGAATAGGAACCATAGAGATGCTAACCTAAAGATAAATTGAATAGTCCATGAAGGGGGATGAACATATTACTGTGATAAAATTTGACTCTCATTACGTACGAAAATTCGGTGTGGAATATATAATTAATGAAGAATCTGCAAAGAACTTAGGATGAATATCAAGTACTTTACTTAAATAAAAAAGGAATGGTAAAATATTGTCCATACCTATATCTAAACCTTTTGTTATTAAAATATTTCTATTATCATAATAGTGATGTGTGCTCTTTTTTCTCATTATGCAAGGAATTATTATTGCTTTTATTGAAATCATTAGTTCATTTCTGTTATAATAATTACAATTAGTTTTATCATTCTCATTTTCTTTATCATTATTGTTATTATCATCATCATCATCATCATCACTTTTATCGGTAGTATTATATTAATTTTAACGTGTTCACTTGAGTAGCAATTGCAACAATTATCAAGATATGATAGAGCTTAGCATTGTTTTCCTATTTCTATCGCTTTGTATATATATTTTTGTTAAATCATAATTTTGAAGTAGTAAAAGTAGCAGTGGCAATAAAGTAGACGTAGAGACAGCAGTAGCAGGAAATGACAGTATATTCAGCATAAAGATTTTAAAAAGCTTGCAGGATAATTTGATCCAACTTTACATTTCCTGGGAGTTGGTTTTGTTCACTTGTAAATAGTTTTGCGAGGTGTGGAAAACAGGAAGGAAACGTCATTAAAGAATTTTTATCCGCCGTTGTTTGATAAAGCATGTACTGATATATTAATACAGTTGTCCAGTATGTTTTAAAGAAATGTAATGAAAGGCTTAAGGACCGGGGAGGAGTGGGGCTGAGGATTTACAGGCCCCTCCCCATGAATTTAAAATTACCACTTTTCAGGCAATATCCACCTAATCGATCAGTTACCATTTCGTACTCGGGTGGCGAGGTGATCAATTTTTAGTTTTATATCGGGTTGTTTTTTTTCTTCTTGTTTAGTACTTTGATGGAAAAAATTACACTTTCAAATTGATAAATTGTCAAAATTCTGACGAGAGACGTCAGCCCCATGACGAAATTGTACCCGTACGCTATGTATGTAATCGCTTTTGGTGCGTATTTTTGTTAAATTTTTAGATTGAAAATTGGATTTTGATTGGATTTTGATATATAACCCTCGCTGTTACCATGCAATTTACCAAGAACTCGTGTTCATTCTATAAATTTTGCATGAATTGAAGAGAAGTTAGACAGGATCCTCGAAGCGTTTCTGTAAAAAATATTCATACATTGTTATTGAAAGTGTATATCTAAAAGATCGTTTTTAATGTCAACATAGTAAAACAAATTGCAAAATATTCCAATCAACAAAGTGTTATATATTCTAAACTTGCTTATGTATTTTCTGCATTACTGCTGAAAATCTTCGCGTCTGTATGATCATATACCATATGCCAGTGTCAGGCATAATATATCATAATTGTATCACCTGATTCACAAACGGAACACATTACACTACTGGGCCAAATTATGAAAAGAACACAGTTAATACTGACAGATTATTTAATCCCTACGTTGCTTAGAAATAGAACGCAATATACTTGTTATATATATATATATATAGTAAGTAAGTGTATTTCAACCTGCAAATTACTGACAGTGCTCAACTAGGGGAGCTAGTGTAATATAAAGATAGGTTAGAGCGGTTCAACTGAATAAAAGTTGAACCGCTCTAACCTATATTTATATATACATGTATATATATATATATATAAGTCAGGATTGGTCGACTTTCGTTACTAAACAGTGCTCAATACATAATGTAGAGCTAAATAAATACATATGAAGAAAAGTACACAACTACGTGTACCCGACAAGCCTGTTTCGTAGATCTCTCCACTCGTCACCCTGAAGAGTGGAGAGATCTACGAAACAGGCTTGTCGGGTACACGTAGTTGTGTACTTTTCTTCATATGTATTTATATATATATATATATATATATATATATATATGTATATATACTACTGAACATATGCATATGCATAAAGCTGGCTCGCAGAGGCCGCGAGAGCAAAGATAGGGCAATGAGGCCGAAACGGACGCCCACCCGGGCCGACCCTAGTTGAACACTTCTGTACTATCGCTCTTGATGATATTTAAACATCATGAATTAGGTGAATATAACGCGTCTCGAATACAGATTATGACGGGTACAGTTCATTAACGTGTTCCATCTATAACCCAGCTTAGGGACTACATTATCTGTACAGAATTAAACTGTTCTTTTTATAATTTTCGCAGTACTATACTGTGTCCCATCTGTTAATCAGGTGATTGCATAAATAGCACAAAGAAAATTTGTTTTATTTGACTTGCGTTAAGACAGTCCTCACGATCTGATATCTTTATTTGAGAGTCATAAAACCATCTACAAAAGTTAGAAGTGTATGATTGGTATTATGTGAATGTGAAAAAAACAATTTTCTAATTTTTCGGGGAAAAAATTGCCTCCCATTAGATTTAGTTTGTTGATTTGTTCAATTTAGGGAATAATAGCTCGTCATATGACAGTTTCCCAAGCAATCATTCCCTTGAAGTATATACATCAAAAGTACGGTTATTTTTAATTGCACTTTTCATCGAAATTGACTTTTAAAAAAGAGAGGCGTACTGATTCCCAGTGGTTACATGCATTAGCACTCAAAACAATTAAATATGTCAATAATTAAAGAAGTAATCTTCTTAAAATCTGAGTATTTTTTCCTCACCTTCCCCACCCTTCTCCCCCTCTCCCTCCCCCTCTCTCTCTCTCTCACTTTCCCCTCTCTTTTTGCGTGTCTCTCTTTTTTTTCTCTCTCTTTTATATCCGCTCTTTAGCTCTACTTCCCTTCATCTACCCATCCTAATGAAATATTATGAATACATTTCTACACAGAGATAAATCAAATCAATTAAGTACTGGGCTTTAAATTGTCCAAATTACTAATCAAGAAAGGGGAATTAAGAGCTGTTTACATCAAATTCTATTCATTTTATTCCAAGCATACAATACAAAGACAGGTTACAAAAATGTACATTACCTAATACAGCGAATGAATATTAAAACCCCTGGAAATACATATACATATCTAAAACATAAAATCATCAAAGAAGCAAATCCATTATGTGAAAGGGGACAGCTGGAAGGAAGGAAAATTCTTACATAAAAGCTGTCACGGAAAGCAAAAATTGCATTAGATCAAATTTGATTAATATGATAAAGTACTACATATCGCAAAAGGCACAGAGTATGACATATTTACAAAGTACAAAATAAAAATCAACTTAGAGGATAAAATAGAGATGACGTTAAGGGACGGTATAATATGAAAGAGGAAAATAACAAGCCCGACCTTCTGCTTTTAACATATTTAGGTTTTCAAAATAAAAAGTCTTCTTATTAAAAAAAAAATGGGGCCGTATCTATGGAAGAAGCAAAAGCTCAAGCATGTGGCTGCATAATAACAATACTTAGTTCTATTCCTCACGTGCGACGAAGCACTGTTACATAAACGTTATGTTGAGAACAATTGCGTGTACTCTCAGGCGTCAGTACAGTCGTCAAGGTTTTCACCCCGTACACTTTCCGAATTGAGTGATTGCTATTATTAAATAAGTTAAAACAGTTTATGATTAATTTGTTTGATTCTTTTTTTAAATCTTGTAAGTGCAGTGAAGTATAATAATTATAGAGAATGGACTCGAAGGGAAAATGAAACGGTTAAAGATGCAAAAATAACGGCTGATCTTCTCTGATAAACAAGAGTCAAGTAAAAGGCCAAAGGCCTCTACTAGATGACCTTGAAAATATCAATCAAATGATTGATGATGAAACCTCATTCCCATTATTCAGGCAAATATTTCCTTGTCATGGTGAAGCATTTTCTTGCATGAAGAACGTCGTTCCTTTTCTGTGATAGCATTTGCTAGGATTTTGCTAGTTTTAAAGATTGTCAATGATTCTAGCATGCAGAAAAGGTTTGTAGCTTCATGATCCTAGTCAAGAACCGCTTAAAATTTCAAGAGGAATTTCCAAACCGCACATTAACACTTCAGGAATTGGTTTCCAGAGATAAAGAATGGGCTTTTCTAAAACCTTATCTTAAAGGACAAGTAACCCCACGTGATATTCTAGATGCACCTATTGTCTGCTACGTCTTTCCATGGAGGCTGCCATTTTGTGCATGACACGGATCATTAGGTACCATATGCATTGATAATAGCCTACCTTTACAACAGATACGTCGCTTTGTTCTGATTGTATTACGATTGTTATTGGCCATGGGCCTAGATAATTGACGACCCATGAGTTCTAATAGCCATCCTGTAAAGCAGATTCCTCGCTTTGTTTTGGTATTGTTACGATTGTCTCCGTCCTTGACGTCAATTCTCCGTCCTTGACGTATATTTTTTATGAAGTATATTTTTTATGAACAAATTAAGACCTTTTAAAAAATATATAAAACTAAACTTACATTTCAGAATATGTGACTTTATCTAATATATATTTGTCCTCTAAAAATCAATTACAAGTTAACGATGAAGGAAATTTTACTTGGGATGAAAAATATGTTCGTGTACACATAAAGTAATGGCAGCCCCCTTATTATTGCTAGCAGACGATAACTTGGCTGGAAAATAGTGATTTATATCTATATCCTGTGTTTTTACATGAAATTGCATGTATCAAATAAGAGGCATATACTACACCATTCAAAATAAGCTAATTCATACGCTGAGGTTAATTTCCCTTTAAACATAATTTTCAGCATGCCATCACTTGTAAAATATATATACATGTATATATATATATATATATATGCTTAAGTTTATCCTTATTGTTGATTGAATTTGAAGTTGTAAACTGGCATAAAAACTGAGTTAATTCGGGGGGGGGGGGGCTTTAGTGCTTCTTTAAAGACAACGGACATGCTAGTTTTACCAAAGGACAACGAGACCGAAAAAATGGATTAGCGAGACCGAAGGCCATGGGAGCGAACATGCTTTACAATAAAAAATAACGGATTGAAATTATCATTAATTATCTTTACTGTTATTATGAAAATGATTACTATTATAATCATCAACATGATATTTTTCAGTTAATATCTGTTATTATTATTATTATTATTATTATTATTATTATTATTAGTATTATTATCATTAGTATTACTATTACAACATTATTTCCTACGTTAGGGGGAATCCTAACAATGCGGTTTATTCCGTCACAATAGAAATTCGACGTTACGGGGAAAGAAACCGTGTGTTAAGGGGAATGATAATAGGCTGAGATAAAAGGATTCCCCCTAACGCTGGAAAAAGATATCATTATTATCATTATTAATATTATTATTAGTAGTAGTAGTAGTAGTAGGAACCGTTTTATTTTCCGATGGGTTATCAAAATGGGAAACTACTGGATTTTGCTGTGCTTCCTTGGCTGTTTTTATTTCTGCAGGTATTGATACAGTATATTGATTTACCAATCTCTGTTTAATAGTGTCACACCTATTGTCAGATATGGTTTAGTGTCTTGTGATCACGGACGATCACTTATTCGAACCAGACCGGTTAGTAGGTTCAGATCAATGTGGCCAATTAGAGATATGGTGCCGTAACGTTTTCAGTGGGGGAGGGCTGATTTGGGTTCAGTATCGGTACGTTGGGTTGATTTGAATTCACGGGTCTGTTCGGCTGGTTAGGGTTCTGGGGTCGGTTTGGTTGGTTTGGCCAATTTGGGTTTTGGGGTCGGTTCGGTTGGTTAGGCCAATTTGGGTTCTGTGGTCGGTTCGGTTGGTTAGGCCAATTTGGGTTCTGGGGTCGGTTTGGCTGGTTAGGCCAATTTGGGGTTTGGGGTCGGTTTGGCTGGTTTGGCCAATTTGGGTTTTGGGGTCGGTTTGGTTGGTTAGGCCAATTTGGGTTTTGGGGTCGGTTCGGTTGATAAGGCCAATTTGGGTTTTGGGGTTGGTTCGGCTGGTTAGGCCAATTTGGGTTCTGAGGTCGGTTCGGCTGGTTAGGCCAAGATGGGTTCTGGGGTCGGTTCGGTTGGTTAGGCCAATTAGGGTTCTGAGGTCGGTTCGGCTGGTTAGGCCAATTCGGGTTCGTAGGTCTGTATGGAGTGTTGGGCCGATTCGGATTTATCGGCTGATTAGGACGGTTCGGATTAATGGGTGTATTGGGTCGGTTCGGATTGATGGGTGTATTTGGTCGATTCGGATTGATGGGCCTGGTAGGTCGGTTTGGATTACCGGGTTGGTTTGGGGTGCCGGTAGGAGTCGGTTCCCCGGGTAACTGATAAGGAGGTCCAAATCGAAGTTTGCAGATGTAGGGCATCTGCGTTTTCCAGTTCGATGTAACCCAGGTCTGGAGCTCACGACCATTATAGATGTGGGCAGCTTGACGATGCCAGTTCAACTGTGGCTGATAAATCTTCCAGTTGGTGTACGTCACTGGTGTTCGATCTATCCACATATACCTATAATATAACAGATACAAACATTTTGTAGAATAGTTCATCAGCGGAGAAGGGTAAGAAGATAATAAAAAAGAAAAAGGAGGAGCAGAGGAAGAAGGAGTGATGGAATAAGAAGAAGAATGAGGAGAAGAAGAACAAGAAGAAGAAGAAGAAGAACAATAGGAAGAGGAAGAACAAGAATAACAACAACAAGAACACGAAGAAAAATCAGCAGTATAAAAAGAGTAAGAGGAAAAGAATAGGAGGAAAGGACTGGACAGAGGGAGGTTACATGAATTATTTGTGGCCTTGTGCAACAAAAATAAATCCTATAGGCAGATATGTAGGCCTATTGGATATTCTATTCTATTCTTTCTAAAAAAAAAAACAACGACAACTATAACAGTATCATGAGAAATGAATATAAAATGAAAAAAAAGGAAGAAAGAGAGAACATAAAACAAAAGTAGAACGGATAGTATTATAATAAGAAATTCAACTTAAATATTACAAACATGGTTGGAGACAGGGGGAAGAGGAAGAAGAAAATATGAAGGATGGGAGAGGACTTTAACTCTTACTGTGCCAAGGGGTTTAGCTCTCTTCAAAATTTTACCAAAATGTGATCAATTTATTTATTTATTTATTTCTGATCTTTTGTCAGGGTAGCCCATTCACCATTAAGAAGTGATCTTCCATGGGGCCCTGAGTAATAATAAACATATTTACATCAAAATGCATAACGTATATACATAATAGTTCAAAATAAAAAATCCTCAGTAAAATTAGAGAGTGCAAACAAAGCAATAATAGACGTGGCGCAAACGAATACTCATTTGAAAATTAAACAAATATCAGTAAACTAGCTCAGCTGTAATGCCAATATGAAAATATTGATTCAGTCGCAAATATGTGCACAAATCATACTAATATTACAGAATAAGTACTGAGTGTATGTTAGGCTGAGTTATTCATAAATTACAACTTTGTTTAAACATTCTCTTAAATGAACTGACAGAGGAAGCGGTTCTCATCGAATTATCGAGCTTATTCCATTCAAATATAGAAGATACAACTGGGCTACACTTATAACAATCAGTGTGAAATCTGGGCACGCGTAAACATCCACTGTCTCTTTGTCAAGTATGATGCTCATGTACATCGTTAGGATTGATTAAGCCTACCTGAAGGTAAGAAGGTGCTAAGTTATGAACACATTTATATATCATCATAACGCGACCGTTTGTCTAGTGTCATGCATTTAAGACTAGTGAGCAAATCAGCCGACGGTGTGTCATATGTTTTGTTCAGTATTATTCTTGCGGCCCTCTTCTGAATTTTTTGCAGCTTATTTGTATGGGCTTGAAATCTGTTCGACCATACAACAGAGCAGTAATCAAATCGTGGCAACACTAGACTGTTATAAAGCAACTTTAAGGACTGCACAGGCAAAAAACACTTTGCTCTCTTTATTATGCCTATGTTTTTCTGGGTAAGTTTACATACGTTTTCAATTTGTTTAGACCATTTCAATTCTTCATCTATCAAAACTCCTAAGCATTTGGTGAATTGGACTCTTTTTATCAAATTACCATTTAATGAAATGGTGAAAGATTCAATTTTCCTGAGATTAGCACGAGAGCCTATTACCATGACACAAGTTTTTTCAGTGTTAAGGACGAGACGATTTTCTTTAATCCATGCCGAGACTCTGTTTAACGCCACAGTTAATTTTTCTTCCAAAACTGTTGTATCATTTGCACTGACGGTAAGTGTCGTATCGTCAGCATACATATCGATGATACCTTCAGGAATACATTCAGGTAGACTATTAACATATATTGAAAATAAAAGGGGACCTAGAATTGAACCTTGTGGCACGCCTAACTTGATGGTTGAAGGGTGCGACTTGACCCCTTTGAATTGGGTCACTTGTTTTACCTAAATATAATTTGACCCAAGTGATAGTCCTGTTACTACAACCTAAACAAGCTAATTTATGTAAAAGTAGCTCATGGTCCACAGTATCAAAGGCCTTCCGAAGATCTATGAAGGCAACTCCAGAAATGTCATTGTTGTCAATATTCAACGACCATTAATTTACAAGTTTTGCAAGGGCAGTAGCTGTTGAATGCATAGGTCTGAAACCAGACTGATTTGGGTGTAATAAATCATTCTCTTCCAAGAATTCACTCAGCTGTTGATGAACGGCCCTTTCTATGATTTTACTCACGATAGGTAATACAGAAATGGGGCGGTAATTATTCAACGAAGAAATATCTCCAGATTTAAATATCGGTACTCCCCGAGCCTTTTTCCATTCACGTGGAACAACTCCCGTAGACAGGGATTTGTTAATGATATCGCAAAGAGACTCTGCGATAACATTCTTTGTCATCTTTAAAAGTTTACAGCTGATGTGATCTTCACCAGTAGCTTTATCTATACTCAGATTATCAATCTGTTTCAATACAAAATCCCTGGTGATCAAATTAAGTTCAAATTGAGAATGAGTCGGACCAACATATTTGTCCTCGTCTACTCTCAGCTGAGACGTATTCCTCTGCAGGTCCTTTGTAATCTTAGTAGCATTAGAAATGAAAAAGTCATTTAATGCCTCAGCAATATTTGCATTGTCCGACACATTTGCTCCATCTACGTTTATGGTATTGGGAGAAATAGGTACTGACTTAGGCACAAGGTCTCTCAAACATCTCCACATTTTCTTACTATTATTATGATTTTGTGAAATCTGGTTTGCATTATAGTATATATGAGACGAATAACTTTATCCTTTAGAAATTTGTAGGTGTCCCAAAGATCATCACTTTTGTTAGCTTTAGCAGCTTTGAGAACCTTGTCTCGTTCCGTCATGAGCTTCACGACCTCGTCAGATATCCATGGACACGCCTTCCCTGATATCAGAAAGAGGTAAAAATTACGTGATATTTACGTCGTGGTTTTCGTCTTTTTTACGTCCTGTAATTACGTCAATAAGACGACAACTTGCACCAACGCAAGACGTCAAGAGGACGTCTTATTTTGACGTCATCTGTACACTGTAAAAACTGAAGTGCTGTATATAGCACTTTTTGAGGGCATGCATAGGGACTGCACTCATGCAGAGTGCTATTGAATGCACACAGCGTGCTATTTCAGCACTTTCACGGGAGCTGGAACGGCTCCTTAAACTGCTAAACATTCACAAAAAAAATGCTTCGAACCAGGGTCCGCTGATCGAGAATTGCTGGCATTACCGCTAGACTAACTCACATTGTACGATTTAGAGCAGATCATATTGTTACATAGTGAATTTACGACACCACATAGTTCATGTTATCTACTTGACTCCCATGACTAAACTGGATTGCAAGAAGCATTCGTTAGTCCATCGGTAACGTCAGCGTGTCTCAATCAGCGCAACCTGGTTCGAGGCTCGCCACGGTCACATTTTTTTTTGCTGGTAAATTAGCACACTACAAGTGCTATAAACAGCATTTCAGGTGCAGTCACTATACATGCCCCTAAAAGTAGCACTTTAGTTTTTACAGTGTACAAGACGTAGAGATGACGTCAAAATAGACGTCCTCTTGACGTCTTGCGTTGGGGCAAGTTGTCGTCTCATGGTCCTCAAGTAGCTCATGGTCCACAGTATCAAAGGCCTTCCGAAGATCTATGAAGGCAACTCCAGAAATGTCATTGTTGTCAATATTCAACGACCATTAATTTACAAGTTTTGCAAGGGCAGTAGCTGTTGAATGCATAGGTCTGAAACCAGACTGATTTGGGTGTAATAAATCATTCTCTTCCAAGAATTCACTCAGCTGTTGATGAACGGCCCTTTCTATGATTTTACTCACGATAGGTAATACAGAAATGGGGCGGTAATTATTCAACGAAGAAATATCTCCAGATTTAAATATCGGTACTCCCCGAGCCTTTTTCCATTCACGTGGAACAACTCCCGTAGACAGGGATTTGTTAATGATATCGCAAAGAGACTCTGCGATAACATTCTTTGTCATCTTTAAAAGTTTACAGCTGATGTGATCTTCACCAGTAGCTTTATCTATACTCAGATTATCAATCTGTTTCAATACAAAATCCCTGGTGATCAAATTAAGTTCAAATTGAGAATGAGTCGGACCAACATTTTTGTCCTCGTCTACTCTCAGCTGAGACGTATTCCTCTGCAGGTCCTTTGTAATCTTAGTAGCATTAGAAATGAAAAAGTCATTTAATGCCTCAGCAATATTTGCATTGTCCGACACATTTGCTCCATCTACGTTTATGGTATTGGGAGAAATAGGTACTGACTTAGGCACAAGGTCTCTCAAACATCTCCACATTTTCTTACTATTATTATGATTTTGTGAAATCTGGTTTGCATTATAGTATATATGAGACGAATAACTTTATCCTTTAGAAATTTGTAGGTGTCCCAAAGATCATCACTTTTGTTAGCTTTAGCAGCTTTGAGAACCTTGTCTCGTTCCGTCATGAGCTTCACGACCTCGTCAGATATCCATGGACACGCCTTCCCTGATATCAGAAAGAGGTAAAAATTACGTGATATTTACGTCGTGGTTTTCGTCTTTTTTACGTCCTGTAATTACGTCAATAAGACGACAACTTGCACCAACGCAAGACGTCAAGAGGACGTCTTATTTTGACGTCATCTGTACACTGTAAAAACTGAAGTGCTGTATATAGCACTTTTTGAGGGCATGCATAGGGACTGCACTCATGCAGAGTGCTATTGAATGCACACAGCGTGCTATTTCAGCACTTTCACGGGAGCTGGAACGGCTCCTTAAACTGCTAAACATTCACAAAAAAAATGCTTCGAACCAGGGTCCGCTGATCGAGAATTGCTGGCATTACCGCTAGACTAACTCACATTGTACGATTTAGAGCAGATCATATTGTTACATAGTGAATTTACGACACCACATAGTTCATGTTATCTACTTGACTCCCATGACTAAACTGGATTGCAAGAAGCATTCGTTAGTCCATCGGTAACGTCAGCGTGTCTCAATCAGCGCAACCTGGTTCGAGGCTCGCCACGGTCACATTTTTTTTTGCTGGTAAATTAGCACACTACAAGTGCTATAAACAGCATTTCAGGTGCAGTCACTATACATGCCCCTAAAAGTAGCACTTTAGTTTTTACAGTGTACAAGACGTAGAGATGACGTCAAAATAGACGTCCTCTTGACGTCTTGCGTTGGGGCAAGTTGTCGTCTTATTGACGTAATTACAGGACGTAAAAAAGACGAAAACCGCGACGTAAATATCACGTCATTTTTAACACTTTCTCCTATCGGGGAAGAGGAATGAAGACGTAGAGATGACGTCAAAATAAGACGTCCTCTTGACGTCTTGCGTTGGTGCAAGTTGTCGTCTTATTGACGTAATTACAGGACGTAAAAAAGACGAAAACCACGACGTAAATATCACGTCATTTTTTAACACTTTCTGCTATCAGGGTTTTTTCTTATCCGCTTTTTACATACAGGAATGTGCTTGTTGATTACATTATTGAAAAAAGTCAACCAAACATCCCATGCAATATCAACATAATCTATATCTTACTTTTCACATGTCTGTACTTCATTAACCATCTATTATTTCACAACAAAGTATTGTAAAACTTGCTGGAAATGTATTACCATTTCTTATGATACCAAACATTATTACTTTATCCAACTCTATGCATAGGAATTATTGAAAATTACATTTGAGTTTCTTTTTTGTCTATTATTTTTCTGGTTTTCTCATTTGTTTACTATTGTTTAATGCAATGATATAATATCCTTTTGAAATTATACAATTTTCTCTGAAAATTTCTTTGGTAGCATATAATTGTAATCATATATAGAGCAAGGCCGTACGCAGCGGGGGGGGGGGGGGGGGGCAGGGGGGCCCCCCCCCCCCAGAAATTTCAAAATCATACTTTTTTTTAATTGGGTTTTAGACTTCAAGTTATGGGTTCCTTTGAAAGCGATCATCTTGCCCCCCAGGAAAAAATTTCTGCGTACGGCCTTGATATAGAGAATGCTTGATGTATGCTCAAAATGTTGATAAACATTGACCACCATATACCTTTCCTGTGGTCCAGCAATATGACAAGTTTATCTGTCACATATATGTGACATCGGCGCTGAAAGCGTTGAAGAAAATAGTTTTAAAATGTGACCAAAATCAAACCTTATCGAGACTTTGAAACCATGAAACATGACATAAAAGACCATTCTTACACATTCTGAGCTCTCTCAATCAGTCCTGTCCAGACTCTGTTCCGAGACCCTCCTGTGTTGTAGAGCCAGTTGTGGATGAATTTGTCTTCCATAGGGTTCTCGATCGAGACCAGGTCTGCCCGGTAGAGCTGTCCATCTGGTCCATATTCCTGGACCAATGTGCATCGTTGATGGGCATTTATCCAGGATAGCCGTTCCGCGTTGTACCTTTTGGGGGATTGAGGGGGTAGCGGCATGAGTGAAGTGGTTGAGGAGGAGGAAGATGAGGAGGAGGAAAAGAAGGAGGAAGAGGGAAGAGGGGGGGGGGGGGGGGGGAGGAAAGAGGTAAGGAAGAGAAGTCAATTAAATTGTGAATAAATTTGTTATCGGAAAATACATGAAGTATTAAGGAAAGTTTAGAGCAATAAGATATCGTTTAACTTGTTTGCAAAATAACTTTTGGTGTCTCAAATTTCTCGCGCAGCTGTAATTATAATGCTTATTATTATTATTATTATTATCATTATCATTCTATTATATTTATTATTACTGTTATTATTATTATTATCAGTTGTTGTTAATCATTATTATTATTATCATTGTTGTTGACTATTTTGTAGTTGTTATTTTAGCTCTTTTGGGTTATTTACACCCTACCTCATGTTGATTATGATAAAATGATGGTCGGCATAGATTTCGTATTATTTAACTATCGTACGACCGACTTATATTTGATAAATCGAGCTGACTTTTAAAGACCTTCTATTAAGCATTAAAACTGAAATAATAATCACACCATATTACAAAGTAGTAAATGACACCCACACTACAGTAGCAAGGTTGGTCTATAGTTACATAATTAGATTACTGTACGATTTCCTGTTTTGGGGTAACGTGATCCAATCGTTAGGGGGTAATGATCTCACTTAATACCCGGCGGCATGCCTAAAATTAATTTCGCGCGTTTTTAAAGTTGGCTCTTTCTATAAAGCGCGCGCAAATGCTGTTAACGTAAATTTTTTATGAATCCCGTAGTTCCTTGTACTCTGGTGGTACAACATGGCGTTACCGAAAATCTTCAATTGTGAAGAATCCCGTATAGTAAAGCAGTCATTATATACACAAACAAAACAGTGTGAAGTCATGTTTATTTGTGGGAAAATATGCATCTTTCAATATATGTCAACGTGAAATCCAATTGGACAAATATCTATATGAGGAGTCTTAAACAACAACGAAAATAATGCACAGTCAAATCTGGCATCGCTAAAAAAAATTGTTAGCTATTGTTGCTTCGAAAGGAAATGTGGTCCACTTCATGACGCCCGAAGATGGAATACACATGTCAGGTCCAATCTCATCCATTCTACCTTAGATCTACCAACTCTACCTATAGGTCTTATACTATATGAACATTCTACGGACATATCCCAATAACTAAGATCTCTTATTCTGAATTCTTCCCTGCTTTGAACTTCCTAAACTTATTCTTTTTATTCTTATTTTTTTTCTCTCCTCTTCCCTTTTAACCTTTACGGCCCTCAAGTTCACAAACGTCTGTTCAAAGTATAATTCCATGGAACAATTTGTCACTCATTTTAAATGTCCATCTTAATGATGATAATAGTAATATTATATAATGATGATAGTACTATACAATAATAATAATATATTATGATAATATTTATAATAATATTTAATATTATTATTAATGTTGCTATTATAATCATTACTCAATAATCAATGCAAAATATACAAAACACAACAACAAAAACCGTAGCGATCTCTCTTTAATCCAATTACCCGTTTATTTCTACATGTATAATTGGGCCCCGTTTCATAATATTTGTTATCAATAACAACTGCCACATTTATATGACAAATTGCTCACAGCCAATCAAATGCAACGATTTCAGTACCTTATATCAACAGTATTTTGTTTAATTGATTCCAAGTTTCATGAAACAGGGCTCTGATGAAGACATACTTCGCCTTGATTGTATGATTGTATGATTGTATGATTGTATGATCGTATGATCATTCAAAATTTATTTTGGTTTTATCAAACAGTCCGGCGATCAGTTATGAAATATTAAATCGAATCGTTTCTGGGACTTTTTCTGGGGCATTTATTTGTGAGGTTTATACCGATAGTTTAGATGTACAGGGAGAATAAATTAAGAAGAAATTAAAGAATAAGTTCTGAATTCACGATGACTATTGTAGAAGGTGCTTTCTTCTTTTTTTTTTTAGAGTAGCTTAATAAATGTGTAGGCCTTATTCTCGTAACAGTTCTCCACATTAATTTTAACATTGAATGGCGCAGACACAACGAGACATCATGATTTTCCCCCTTTTTCATAGAAAGGCTCTATTTTGTGTCTTTTGCAAAAAAAAGAGAGGGAAAAAAAGGAGTTTTCACGTTCTATATAAATAATTGAACATTTTTTATAGCATTTTACAGCCCCCGGTAAAACAACGAAACGTTTTAGAGAGTAAGATGGGTGCTCTGACATTAAATGCTCCGACGACAATTTCTCCAGGGCAGTTTTAGATTAGGTTTAGAGTTATGGTTAGATAATGACAATGATGGTATACTGAATTCCAGTAAGGCGCCTTTATACAGATTACAGACACCCACCAATTAAGCAAAATAAGGGGAAAAGGAGCGATGTAATAAAATACCTTGCTCATTGACATGAGCCTTACAAGTGCGGTGCAAGATATCGAACCAACAACTTTCGCATCCCCATAGTAAAAGCGTAAACCATTCGACTACCCTGGTTCAGTGTGTGTTGAAGAAAGGAATTCAATATAGATCGTCGAGCAACTGTCGCAGGAGTTAATGAAAGAATGACGATCTACCCATCCTCACATAATTTCGATGGTTCGTTACTCCGAAGGCTCGTATTTTCAAAAATAGACAAAGTGTTCAGAACTCTGAAATTGAAAAAAGAACCCTGTATCGGCCTTTTCGGATTTGTGAAACCTAATTCATTTTCAGACTTATAAACTTTCGGATAAACAAACCTTCGATATGATGCAACAAATGATCGGAATTTTGAACCCTTTCCCATTTTTTGAAATTATGAACACCCTGGTATGGGAAATTTGTGTTTCGGAGTGATGAACCTTCGGGAAAACGAGTGCTTCCCATGAGGCCAACGACTTACTTGTAGCAGGAGTAGCCGAATGTAGCCCATCCCGCAGGGCAGGTGACGGCCCGGGCCTGGGCCGCCAGAAGGCAGACAGCAACCGCTGTAATAAGTGTCCTCATCTTTCCGCCAGAAGTCAATATCTCACGCCAAATCTGAATATCCGGTGCCAAATATGAAGATCTGCCACCAAAACTCCAGGTGTCTGCGGATTGCCTCCTCTTATAAGGGGTGGAAACCGGAAAAATTCCGACTGCAGGTTATGCATTAAACAGATTGTTATTGTTGACCGCTGGGCTAGAAGTAGTCCTTGGAAGAGTCCCAGGTATAATAGACCCAACATTTAAGAATAAAATATATATATATATTTGGGGGATCGTTGAACATAAAACTATTGCTCTTCAAACACATCAACAAATTACTTACAGCTTAGAAATAGAAAAGAAAAAAAAAGAACAATCTAAGGAAGGCTAAAAAGGGAGGAGGAGGAGGAGGTGAAAGATAGAGATACAGAGAGAGAGGGGAAAAAAAAACATAATTACGCCTCCTCTAGACCGATTTACCGGGAGGTAGTGTCATGGGGAGGTTGTCTAGGCTTATAATTATGTCAAGGGGAAAATGTCGTAGGGGTAGTTATATCATGTATATTGTGGTTAGTTGACCACAAGGTAAGGTGTCCATGATATACATATTCTTGATAACAACAACACTTACAAATTTTACAGACTTCAATGTGTTAAAGGCCAAGTCCACCCTAACAAAAAGTTGATTTGAATAAATAGAGAAAAATCCAACAAGTATAACACTGAAAATTTCATCAAAATAGGATGTAAAATAAGAAAGTTATGGTATTTTAAAGTTTCGTTTATTTCGCAAAACAGTTATATGCACATCCTGTTCAGTATGGAAATGAGGGAACCAGTGAAGTCACCCACTCACTATTTCTTTTGTATTTTATTATGTGAAATAATATTTTAATTTCTGCCGATTTCACAATTAGGAAGCTCTCATTGAATTGTGTATAGGTTGCAACAATGGCAATTACACATGTTCAGCGACGAATCAAACCTTGTTTCACATTATAACAAGGAAAACTTAAAATATTTCGTATTTCATGTAATAAAATACAAAAGAAATAGTGAGTGGGTGACGTCACTGGTTCCCTCATTTGCATACTGAGCAGGATGTGCATACAACTGTTTTGCGAAATTAAGCGAAACTTTAAAATACCATAACTTTCTTATTTTACATCCTATTTTGATGAAATTTTCAGTGCTATGCTTGTTGGATTTTTCTCTATTTATTCAAATCAACTTTTTGTTAGGGTGGACTTGGCCTTTAAAGGCCGCCCTATAAAGCGCCAGGGGTGGAAGTATGTATGATCGCGTATTGTTTCACCCAGGACGTGGGACCGAAAGCGTTCAGTCATTTTGGCACATCTGTATGATATTTAGAAGGCATTTACTATACCTTCACTTTAAGTTCAATGGCGGATCGGGGAATTTTTTAAGGGCGGGGGCGGCCTCCATTGTGTGGAGTGTTATACTTTATTCATTATTATCATTATCATTATGACTAGTGCCATTTTCTGTTTACAAAGCCTTGAAATGTCAGCATGCAGGCCTTCTAAGCTCTCACTATCAACTCACCTTGTGAAATGACTTAGAGGAAATGGAACCGAATATCCCCGACCCAGACTCATTGTTTTGAATTTACTCATATCACCTATAGTACCCATCTTTATCTGCCATGCCCAGTGCCGTAGCGTGGATCCCTGCAGCCATTTGGGTGTGGGTGTGTGTGTGTGTGTGGGGGGGGGGGGGGTTGCACCTTCGAATATGGGGGGGGGGGGTTACTATCATCTCCTTTCCACGCTGCTTTTTTCCTCTCCCTCTTCATTTCTTTCCCTAGATTCAGTTCTGTATATTTTCCTTCTATTAGAGGGAACGTGGCCCTGTGCCTCTATATCTAGGCCGTTGGCCTTCATTTTAATTAGGTCATCTTTAAAGTTTTTATGTAGAACAGGAAACGATTGTGTCTAAGTACACTTTGTTGTCATTCCTTGTTGTGACGTATTAAGGGCAGAAACACCCTGACATTAGTTCATTTCAATAGCAGCTGAATAGCACAGACGGGTCAGTCAAAGTTTGAGAGAAATTCGAGAAAAGAACAAGAAGAAATGTTTATTCTTTCCGTGATCAGTGAGACTCGCAGTTGATACTGACACTTCACGGACAGCATCAGTTATCGTTGTGTGAAGTCACAAATGGTTACCTATTTATCATGATAAAAATGTCTGTTTGTGATGATATTATGAATCACATGTTGATTAATTGATAATTGAATATGATTTTCATTAATAAAAGAGGGGAATCCCACCCTGACATTAATACATTTAGAGAAACAAAATCAAAATACGATTCACTCAAAGTTTGAGATAAAAAATCCTGTCAAGAATTAAAACATATATACGTTAAGGGTTTTTTATATATATAAATACACATCTGCAACTTTCTTACGCTTGGGACGAATCACTATTCAAACAATTTAATTAATTCAAATGTATTTTCCTTGAAAACATATCTCTAAAAGTCTCTACTGTATACGATGAATTAAAGAAAGCTCAGGATATTTTTTCTTGTCTTGATTTTCTATGATAGTTTTCTGTACTGCAACAAAACATTGTTAGGGAAAGGAGGTTATTAAGTAAGGCATAGTAACCTTCTAAAAAAGTTAAACTTTCTTCATGTACATCAAATATTTTACAAGCCTTCTCTGAACCATTTATTTACATGCCAATTAAATGAAAGAAATTGAACAAATGTAGGCAATCAACTCTCTTGAAAATTGGAAATAAGTACACAATTTGTAATTAAATATCATAATTGATAGGATTGAAGTAAATTGAATATATCATAAAGAAAATGTGAGAAAATTACAATGCCCCGACCGGGATACGAACCCGGGACCCTGGATTACATGACCAGTGCTCTACCAACTGAGCTATCCGGGCTGCCGTCGAAGCAAAGTAACAATCTCACATATAGCCCCTCTCTTTCCATTTCTTTATGATATATTCAATTTACTTCAATCCTATCAATTATGATATTTAATTACAAATTCAAATTGTCCTCTATAGAAATTCGTTGGCATGGATTTGTCCGACTTTAGAGGGAAGACCTGTCTCATTGGTAGGCCATTATATAGCGTACGCATGGAATTGGTATGGATGTACCCCCTACGTTCGATGGAAAGAGAGGGGCTATATGTGAGATTGTTACTTTGCTTCGACGGGAGCCCGGATAGCTCAGTTGGTAGAGCACTGGTCATGTAATCCAGGGTCCCGGGTTCCGGTCGGGGCATTGTAATTTTCTCACATTTTCTTTATGATATATTCAAAGTACAAAATTGTGAAAACAGAAACCTTTGCAAACATTCACAATGATGACATGGGAAACTTGATAAAGCTATGCACCATTTTCATCCCTCACATTCATTTCTTACAATTATATTTTATATATGCGACTTGTCATTGTTCAATACTCCACTGTCCCTCAAAGAAAGGGAATATCAACTGCTAAGCAAGGGCTGCCTGTCTGTGTTTGTAGCCGATGCAGCCGAATACCACTCAACCCGCCCCCGGTTTAGGCGTTTGGAGTACAGTGCCAAGGACCAGGGTTTGACTCCCGGTGTAGACAGTTTTTGAACCCCTGCACTTATTTCCACAAATGAAAGGCAGTAAGGAGGAACAATGAATTTAGCTATGCAAATTATTTCTCTCATTCAATTCAATTGATTTCTCACATTATATACATGTATATATATATATATATATATATATATATATATATATATATATATATGTACATGGATATTAGTTTACCTCAAATCAGCTGCATGTACTCTCTGTAATAATGCAGAGGAATAGAAATCCACTAATTTTAGGAGTCATAATAGGGATCACTTCCTTTGGAGTTGAATTCACTCTTGGGCCCTGTTTCATAAAACTTGAGTAACAAACTGCCTCATTTCTATGATAAATTTGCTCTCAGCCAATCAGATTCAAGGATGTCAGTAGTTTATAACAAACATTGTAACTTGTTTGTTGATTACGGGTTTTACGAAACCGGGCCCAGATGATCATCATCCTCTTCATGTTTAAAGAGTTTGAGTTCTGGGAATTAAAGGTGCAAAATGTTTTTTTATATATATATAGCTTTCTCTTTCCTTTTATGTCAGTTTGGAAGCACATCATAGTAGAAATGTCCTCTGAAAAGGATTTCTCTTCAGATGCCCTTATATTCGAAATATGACGAAAAAATAGCTGAAGTGTTCGGGTCGAACAATCATGCCACACTATGTACAGTTCCATATACCCATTTCTGTGTGCGGTGCATGTGCTTTTGAGCGAGTTTGGGTTCATTCTTATCATTTTGATGATTCCAAAACCTCACAGTATACAACTCATGTACACCATTCCTCATTTAGACTAGGTCAACCCGATTGCTTCCAGTTTCTTTCACAATGTAATCGCATGGCCAGAACTAAACTTTATCTTTAAAGTTTACAATATACTGCAATACATGGTAGGTGGGACTCAGCGGACCTTCGTTACACTCTATCAACAAGATTGGTGTATATGCTTTCAATTCCCTGAGCGCACCTACGTTTATTGGCCTTCGGTGACCTGCAGACTATTTCCGTTTTCAATGAAACTTGTTAATAAGAGGAGGCAATCGTAGACATCTGGAATTTGGGTGACAGAACTGCAATTTTGGCCTCAGATATCGAAAATTGGCGGAAAGATGAGGACACTAATTACAGCGGTTGCTGTTTGCCTTCTGGCGAGTCAGGTTTTGGCCGTCACCTGCCCTGCGGGATGGGCAAGCTTCGGCTACTCCTGCTACAAGTAAGTCCTAGCACCACCACCCCATTCTCGGGGTGGATGACTTGTTTGGTGGTATTTCGAGGAATATCGAGTACTGGTTGTTTTATTTGTTTATTTGTTTTGGCTAGATTAGTTTCCTTTTGTCTCATCTATTAATATTCATTTTCATGTATATCAATATTTTTGATCGTAAATTTTGAGCAGATTGCTTCCACTATGATGCAAACCTTTTTTGTTATGTTTTTTTGTTTATGGTATATAAACCATATATATATATATATATATATATATATATATATATATATATATATATATGTCATTTTGAGCTGAAGTGAACTGGTCATCTCCAGTGGAATAGATGAGAGGAATAAGAGCCCAACTCTATAATTTGTCTGGTATTAATTAAGAAAAATAATTGTAATGCTTTTGACAAGTTTAAGAGACAGTTTTTTTTCACCTTCATGTGTCATATAATGTAAATGTAATAATTGTTTTGTTTGTTTGTTTGTTGTTGTTGTTGTTTGGGTGTTGATGTTTTTTTTTGTTGCAAGAAATTGATTGTTTTGATGGAATTGGGCACTGCTTCTCATGAACTCCATTTCATCGTGAAGGATACTGTCTTAATTATTATGAGGCTTTGGAAGCACAAGATCTTTATCAAAAAGGAGTAATTCTTGTTGAAAACCACTAACAATAAAATGCACGGCATAGAGATGGATACATGGGACTAAACAAACACGTGTCTTAAGACTTTGGTATTTCAATATTCAAAATATGGGAGCACTTCAGTCTTTTCCACCGGCGACATTGCTACTCTAATAATCTTTTGCATTGGAATAAAAATGTTCAAACTTACTAGAACTTAATCTCCTCTTTCGGCCTAATACTCGTAATACACGTTTTTCGCTGCTTTACCACCGGTAGGTTGTGCTATTTTGGAGGTTATATTTTTTACATACACAGTTGTGGTGAATAGATGGTAAATTGAAGAAAAAAAAACCTCTTTGATTTACAAACAACGTACTAATAATTATTATTGTATTGGTTGTTTCGTAGAGGGCCGCGCCATTTTATCTCTTGAATTTCAATAAGTGAAGAGTGCGCTGAACAGTGCCGGTCATCTTGATTCAAAGTTCTCAGCCGAGTGAGAAACTTCACTCATAAGTGAAGAAATCTGGTGAAGTATGCCTGGGCCCTGCTTCTTTTAAAGAAGAAAATTTTAAATGATTTCCTCTAAAGTCACTTGAAGCTATATAGTTGATAAGTGCAAATGTCTTGTCTTTACTTGATGTATTCGTGTTGACTGTTGTTATGATAAAATGACGTTCATCACAGAATTGTTGTCTACACAAGTCAATCATTTGTGGTTTCTTTCTCCTTGCACATTCGATCATCTAACCATCAGTCTAAACCTCGCAAATAAATGATTTCCATAGACTTTTCGACTTATTCCTTTTAGAAGCCCAACAAGGATAGTATCCGCAAGCATGTAGGATTAATAGGAAGAAAGAAATCAATAGTACATTCATGTTCCATTATCTTCGCATCTTTTTCCGCTGATGGGGAGATTGCGCGGCAAGCCGAAGGAAAGCAATATATTATGGTTTTAAGATAATCTTACTTTTAAGATAATCAGTGTAAGACATGTCTACATCAGATTAAGAGATACATAGATAAACTGGATTAAAGACAGATCGCTTCTGGAATTGTCTATATTGTCTTCTTAATCTATGCACATTACTGTAAAGTAATGTCATTTTTTACTTAACTATACACCGCATTAAAGTGATCCGACACAGTCATACTCAGGCGACATTTGCTTCGGTTTATTTCGTCACAGATATATCAGATTTTTTGTGTGCTTTATTGATCCTTAGTATTTCAAATCAAACGTAACATAGCATGAACAATATGATGATTCAACATGATCAAGATACTGGATTATGATTACTGGTGAATTGGTTTTATGTTAGGTTTAGTGTTAGGGTTAGAGCTATATATAGGTTTATTATTAGGACGGGGGTTAGTGTTAGGACCGGGGTTGGGGTTAGGACTATAGTTAGTGTTAAAATTGACCGCAGAATATATGTCGTACAATATGCCTTCACGCCTGCTACAAGTCACTGATTAAATCACATTACAGTGCGTTATTATTACCACAGTCATTAGATTCAATTACGGTTCTGCACCTCGGAGCATTCCCAGATAATAAGAAACGTGACTTCTTTAAACACTCCCATTCTCAACTATAAACTTTACTTAACTATTAGATCCAGCAGGTATAACAGCAATCTATTTAATATACGTGTTATCGCATATTCCGATCTCAATTACTCAGGGGCAACAAGCCTTCTAAATTGTTGATATAATTTGTAAATAATCATTGTATGATATTATATATATATATTAGTCAAATCTGCCAGGTCTATGCCAAATAATGCCTATTAAGTGGCGCTGCGAGCATCATGGGTGAAAGGCCACGCGTGCTCACTGATGTGTAATTTGTGTCCTTAGCAGAGGACATCCACGCTAAAAGCGACTAGCCTACGTAGGACTTCTTCGCACAAAAGTAAGTAGTGGAGCGGACCTGTAACCGCGGACTAAAACATATCTGAAGTAATGGAGCACCAAGTTTAATATGGCAACTCTGTATTAAACGAAACGAATTTGATGATGACCTGATTCTTGTTTCCTTATTCAGATGAATAATTCTGTTAGTTTTTTAGGCGATTGACAGGTGAGCTTGTGATGCCCCATATAAACCAGAAAACTTGATCTCTTTGGCCTGCATGGAAGGTGAAGTTAGTCCTTTGACTCCGCCTTTAGAAATTCGGCCGCATAGTTGCCAATTTAATGAGTTCCACTTTTTCGAATGGTTTACTGCAGATTCTCTGGTAAACTTGACAACAAAAATAGCAACGTGGTGAAAATCATAATAGAATAAAGAAGCAAACAATTTAGGCATGGTCAAAAAATAATGTTTTTTTTCAAATCATAAACTATATGAAGCATGAATAAGGAGGATATTTCTATTAATAACCCGGTACATTGATACTAATTTTACCATTCCCTGAGACTCTCTTCACACCGGAGATTACGTTAATAAAGTTGGTTACTGCAAGGCCGTCGTTACTGTCAATCCCGCCATAATCTTTGCAACATGGTTAAAGTCTATTAAAGGTTCAATATTTAACAGTGTTTTTTTTTAAGGGGGAGGGAGTGGCAATTAAGAAAATACAAAATATCCATCCAAAACGACCGGTCTATTAAAATTGATAATAAGGGAAAAAACAAAAGGCATGAGAAATATATCTCTCCAAGAATGTAATGGGTAAGCAAATTTTGCGACTCCAAAGCTTTCATAAATCGCTTTTATGAAGTAGAGAATTAAAAAAGTGAGAACAAATTTGTTTGATTGCATTAATTGATATTCCCGAAACTTAGTAGGCCTATGCTTTTTAAGCAGATCATAAAAACGTTTTTTTTTTTTTTTTTATGCCTCCGCCCACCGAAGGTGGGTGCCGGAGGCATTATGTTTTCGGGTTGTCCATCCGTCCGTGCGTCCGTCCGTCCGTCCCACTTCTCGTTACCGCGATATCTGAAGAATCATTTGAGGTAGGAACCTCAAACTTGGTACTAGTATGTATCC
Source organism: Heliocidaris erythrogramma (assembly GCA_025617745.1). Lineage (NCBI taxonomy): Eukaryota > Metazoa > Echinodermata > Echinoidea > Camarodonta > Echinometridae > Heliocidaris > Heliocidaris erythrogramma. The sequence goes on along the minus strand of CM046873.1, from coordinate 18,634,460 downwards.
CCATATAGTCCAGTAGAAGTTATTGAGACCTGGAAAAGTTGTTAAGTACAAGGTTTTTTTGTTGATTCGTCTTCTAGATGGGTATTGAGGTAAATTCAGCTTGGTTGCCACCTTGGCAACCTTGAGCAATTTTTTTAATTGGCCTAATTAGCATAATTATCTAATTAGCATATATGCAATATATAACATGTTAACCCAGAAAGCCTGAAAACATAAATAATACAACTTTTCTAGGGTTTTCTATGAAGAGGAATTCATTATGACACCAGTTTTCATTTTTAAGTAATGCAATTGTCATAAATAGCATAATTAGCATAATGAGCTAATTAGCATATGCGCAATATGTAGACTTCTTTGTCATTGTTTATCCAGAAAGCCTGAAAACATACTTAATACAACTCTTCTAGGGTTTTCTATGACGAGGAATTCATTTATAAAACAAGTATTCATTTTAAAGTAATGCAGTTGTCGGAAATAGCATAATTAGCATAATGAACTAATTACAATATGTGCAATATATGGAATTTTTTTTTCATCGTTTATCCAGAAAGCCTGAAAACATAAATAATACAACTTTTCCAGGGTTTTCTACACTCTTAAAAGAATTGGGCCAAAAAATGCCCAACTTTTAACCAACAATGGGCAACATACTGTCCACACAACTATTGGTTAAAATTCCAATTAGATGGTGTCTAAAATGACTGTAAATATTGTCTGGTATGACGGGAAGTAGGTTCCTCTTTACAGTACAGATGTACAAACGATAGGTCCAAATGTATATTTCAATGGCCAGGATATTCAATGATACACACAGTAGTATCACTGAATCATGTTGAGTGCAACAAGGCAACATGGCACCGCTTCAGTACAAGTAAAAAGTGTCATTAAATTTGATATGATAGCCTTAGCTGCAAGATTGCCATCATATTGCCATCCCTGATGGCCTGCAGCATTTGAAAGTAGTCAGAAATCATTAATTAATCATCTGCCTTATTAACATTGTTTTATACATCTCCTGTTTAGGGGGACAGAAGGATATAAAATGCAACAAGACCAGTTTAATTGTCATTTAGCGGACATGAACGATATAAATCCAATAGTGCGTCAAAATGACAGCAATTTCCCCAGAATGACCCGAAGTAAGTTACTATTAAAAATAAAAATGCCCTTTGTTAGTTGTAAAATATTGGTATACATGTACAAATGTCTTATAGCTTTATAATTCCAGATGGTATCCAAGATCCAAAATTATCTCATTCAAGATAATACCTTATGCTAAGGTGGTTGGAAGTGAATACTGCAAGAATTTTAGGATATTGGGGGCTTTTGGCCCTCTGGTTAATTATTGCTTGATCTACGGGTCACAGATTCCACGCCTGTTAACTGTCGAACGACTGAACTGACTCGTGTTGTGAAACGTAAACGTTACCCTATTCCTAACTCTTCTTCCAAAGATGATAGAAACAGAAACATATGAAAGACCGGAGGACAGGACAGAGGACAGAGCAGCTGTAGGCAGGTAGGACTTACAACTGACCAGCAGCATTAAGACATGTCCTTGAATAGGATGGCATAAAAGGTGAATAAGAAATTCTACTAGGTCATACTTTAACTCTAATCTGCAGCTCTATTTATATCGCAGAAGAGTTTTATATAATGTGACAATGAATGTAAAACCTTTCCACGGAAAAACACATCCAATGGAATATCCAGCATAGTAGTTGTACTTCCTCCAACATTAATTATGCAGACCCAGAAAGAGATACTTAAAGCTAATAACATGTACACTTTAGTTGCAAGGATCTCTCAGATTACAGGATGTTGCCTTCAATATCTGCTGGCAGGCAAATATAGTCATGTGATTGTATATGTTATGTCGAAGGGATTCCAGAATTCACATCACTATTGGAGAGTCAAGAACATGTACTCTTTAGTTGTTTGCTTGAGATATTATATATGATACTGTTGACACAATCAAACCGGGATATCCACATTAAAGAAAAGTTTTAATAAATTGAAATCATGTGATCTAATACTGTGCAAGTATGAATATGTATCATTTATAATTTAGATTACGCTGATGTAACTACTGCTAAAATTTCGTACATAATGGTATCTTTTGAATCATAATGGTACTTTATTAATCATAAAGTAGAGTAATAACATTTTGTGGTGTGGGCTGTACAAGTACTGCATTATTACTACATGTATTATTATTGTTACTATTATTATCATTACTATTACTGCCATCATTATTATTAATCAATATGTACTTTCAAAACTCACCTTGGATACTAGCTTGTATAAAGGGCCACAGTAATAGGCTACTCAAAGACGCTTTTTCGTGTATCAATGAATATCTTTAACCCTTAAACATACTTTTTACATTTAACCTTCTAAATAGTAAATAATAGCTCAAATCAGTTTACATGAGGAAATTGGCGGCCATTTTGGATTCCACCTTGGATTTCCAGGTTTTCTAGTCTATATATGGATATATCGACCCCCAAATCTATGTGTAGACACCAAAATTACACCTCTGTGATTGATTCTTGATCATGGCTATTTTTAGGCACTGGTGGCCATTTTGGATGGATAATAGCGGCCGCCTTAGATACCGTCTTGAATATATAAAGCTACTCTATACTTTATAAAATAATTTAGCATTTTTCAATGAATACCCTGTCCTGATCTTAAATATTTCATCTCCACTGTAAATAATAGTCTACTTCCGGTCAATTTTAGAAAATTTGGGGCCATTTAGACGCTTTCTTGCATTGCCAGGTTCCATGACCGCCATAACAAATTATAAGTGGTCTGAATGAATTTCTGACCCCTCAAACCTAGGTATAGACACTAAAATTACGTCTCTAGGGCAGATATGTCATGATTTAAGGCCATTTTACCGGCGGTCATCCTGGACGACATTTTTAAAATAACCACTTTCCGGAAGTCTGATTTTCTTAGATTTTTAGTATGTTAATTGTTCCTGACGTCAAACATTATTGAAAACCGTTAAAAACCTTCTTGTTGCAATTTTTTGGATGTTGGGGTACTTTTATTTACACTAATTGCATTACTTAAAAATGAAAACTGGTGTCATACATGAATTCCTCGTCATGGAAAACCCAAGAAAAACTTGTATTACTTATGTTTTCAGGCTTTCCGGATAAACAATGACAAAGAAATCCATATATTGGACATATGTATATGCTAATTCGCTCACTAAGCTAATTATGCTATTTACACTAATTTCATTACTTAAAAAAGACAACAGGTGTCATAATGAATTCCTCGTCATAGAAAACCCTAGAAAATTGTATGTTTTCAGGCTTTCTGGATAAACAATGACAAGAATTCCATATATTGTCATATGCTAATTAACTTATTATGCTAATTATGCTATTTACGACAATTGCAAATGAATTCCTCGTCATAGAAAACCCTAAAAGAGTTGCATTATTATAGTTTTCAGGCTTTGTTGCTTAAGATTGGCAACATATTACATATTGCACATATGCTAATTAGATGGTTATGCTAATTAGACTAATTTAAAAAAATTGCTCAAGGTTGCCAAGGTGGCAACCCAGCTGAATTTACTTCAATACCCATCTAGAACACAAATCAACAAAAAAACCTTGTACTTAACAACTTTTCCCGGTCATGTACATGATATATGGTACCGTCTACTGGACTAATACGAAGATGAACTGATTAGATTTTGGGGTAAGTAGGTCAAAGGTCAGAGGTCACAGAGGTCAATTTACATGAAATTATATGAAATTACTGGTTTTTAGCACCGTTACCTTGATATCTCAAGAACTGTTTGAGGTAAGAACTTCAAACTTGGTACTAGTATGTATCCCTATACGAAGATGAACTGATTAGATTTTGGGGTAAGGAGGTCAAAGGTCAGAGGTCACAGAGGTCAATTTACATGAAATTACATGAAATTCTTGGTTTTTAGCACCGTTACCGCGATTTTTGAAGAACTGTTTGAGGTAAGAACTTCAAACTTGGTACCAGTATGTATCCCCATAAAAAGAGGAACTGATTAGATTTTCGGGTAGGTAGGTCAAAGTTCAGAGGTCACAGAGGTCAATTTCACAATAACCATTTGATGAATGCGCATCAACTATATTATACTTGTAGGTGATCAGGAATTATCTGAATACAAGCGGAGGCATATTGAAGACGCAGTCGTATCTTTTGCTTGTTTTAAATAATTCTAGCACATGCTTTTCATTCACAGAGTTAAATAACAAGTTAATACATTATCTGAAGCCTCCTCTTTAGAAAGAGAATGCGATTTTTATAAGAAAAGTCAAGATGTTTGAAAAAAAAAACAAGGTCAGCTATTGGTCAATCTGGCCAAAAGGACATGGACATAAATATATTTAATGGCGAGGGTTCTATCGTTTTATAGACATTTAATTGAACTTTTTTTGTAATGTGCAGTAATCTTTCATAATAAGTTATAAAAAGCAGGTACGCCATGTTGAAAGTTAGAAGAATAGCGTTTGGGGAGTGTCTGTGTGCCTGATCGTTGAATGTTGACATGTCAGGGGAAACCTAAGCACCTTCATGCATGAGTGTTCTGTGTGTTGTCATCGGGTGGTTTTTGCTATTCTCCCAACTGCCATGAACACACGGTATTGATACTGCATTCTACGGCACGTCCAATTCAATTAAACGAGCTCGCATCAAATATAGGTTATTCCAAAAATAACCATTTAATAATTCAATTTTGAGCTAATTTAATGAAGACTCGGAAACTTTTGGCTAGCTCTTCGACACCTCTGCAAAACTGCAGTGAGGGAAGCTTTTCAAACTTTCCAAACATTGGCAACTTGCCCTGAAACCAAGGCTTCTTCGTGCTAAAATTATTATCAGAACAAAGGAAAACACATACAATAAGGCCACCAGTACATAGAGTGTACGTGTGTGGGCGTCGGTGTGTGTGTAATGGGGGTTCCAGTCGGTACAAAGGTTACAAGGAGAACAGAAGGAAAGGAAATGAAAGAGGTATGCGATTAAATAGTTAGGAAATAAACAGATACGTTTATAAAGAACATGAAGTGAAAATTTGTCACATATCCCCTTTTTTTTGGGGGGGGATGTTATTTTCCCCTTTCTATGCTTGTTTCGTTGACGTCAGGACGTTTTCATATCGAAAGTAAAAAAAAAAATTCCTCAATTTTTTAATGAAATTATTTTGTATACGTATCTAAACTTTCTTGTTGGACATTTTTAAGCATGAATGGGTGAATCTAAAAACAAATAGAACGATTTCATTTGAACGCTGACAGTCTGAGTTTTCAATAATCTGGTACCCCCCCCCCCCCCTAGTTTTGCGACGCCCTTGGAGATTTAAGAGAGTCATATTGAAAGGTAACACTAAAGTTGTTATTCTGCTTCGACCCGATGAAAACAGAGGAAGCTAAATTTAGGTGTGACCTGGTTTCGCTTTCGAGCTCTGCCAAAATGATTCACATCAAATCTCTAAACATAAGCTATTGCTCGTTTAGGAGTGAATATCATGTGCACTGTAAACAAAAATAAAGAAAAGAAAGAAAAGAAATTTCACTCTGCTTTTCCTCCCCGAGTGTAAGTCAGGAATCACTCGTTTATGAGTGAATATTGAGTGAATATCGAGTGAATATCGAGTGCTCAGTAATAAGTTTATAAAATAAAAGAGTGAATTTTCACTCTATTTTCACTATATTCTCACTCCAGGGGGGAGGGGGTTGAGAGGGAACAAATATATTATACTAAACATTTCCTTTCAGAAAGCTAAAATAAGTTAGCGATGGCATAACGTCCGAGGGTTCATATAACTGTCATTACCCTGCAATAGAACTTCAACTTCCAATCCCGTTCCCATAGATCCTTCAAAAACGTTTTCTTTTATTCGTGAACCCATTGCCTACTGAAACCGGATAGTCTCTGTAGTAAGCCTATGGGGTTAAGAGAATTCAGTACTCAGCGGGATAATGATTGATGAAAGTATCAAAAGTGAATTTTGTTTCATAGACCGGAAACCAAGATTGGAGAATTGAAATGTGAATAATGCCTTCTGAAGACAACTTGCCTCGAGAAGGCCTATGACTGGATTTATTTTCTCTTAGCTTGCTAATTATATCGTATTATTATGACAGTTTAAAAAGTAAACCGTGTCGATACTTTATTGTGGAATCCAAACAGTTCATTAATCAGTATTTAGGACCGGTTTAAACAACATAACCCAGCAAAATCCATGCAAATGACACATGCTATATCTTAAAACGTTGCTTGTGGGAACATGGATTTTCCGTGGCTCATTTTAGAAACAAAGCAGTAAAGTTTGCTGAAATTAGATCTTTGCAAAATCATTTCAGCATGTTCGAGATACCCAAACAGAGTGTTGCCAGTGAGTCAGACTCCTATGAATATTCCCTTCTTTCTCCATTATTGATTTTCTGCCAATTTTATCTTGTGACCATTATTATGTATTATAATCTCAATTATAGAAAGCTGCGAATGAATGGCCTCGATCCCGGTGTGAATTATATGGGCAGATCCCTCAATTATGAAATTAATTGCGCATCATAATTATGCGGTAAATGTATGCTTCCGACATTGTTTTAGACCCCTCCTCCCCCACCCCACCCCGCCCCCACCCCAATCAGCTAAAGATGTTCCCGTTGTGTGTTCTAGTCAATATGTTTCGGGACCACAGATCACACAAGTTACAGGGGTCGAATTCATACCATGACACTACCGTCCATTGACAAGATACTAATCTACATTTGCCACTCTCCACCCAGGTGAAGTATGTGGGTACCCGGTATTAAAGACAACATTCCCTAAGGTACCTGAGCGCATTACCAGTGTATAGCTCTGCTAAAGTTATATGGTAATAACAACTTCTGTCAGTGCCTAAACATTAGTATGAATCGTTAAATATATTATCGTTATTATTTATGATCGTGTCATTTTCAATCATTTTCGGACTTGTTTGCCAATGCATCGCTGTCTCTTTAAGATGTCTTTAGGTAGTAGTGTGAACGGTCCTTTTGGGTCCCCTGATATTAATCTCCCAATGCATGGCGGAAAGTGAGCGGCTTTCTCTGCGGAACCACAGCACTGACGTCATCCTTCCTGGCTCCAGCTTTGGAAACATTTTAGGGGCTCGGCGAAATAACCCCAGAAGGGATTGAGGGGAAGTCTGTACAATGATAGTTGACTATAAAGAAAGCAATAATGTTGATCAAAAAACTATACCAAGACTTTTATTTCATGTTCTCTCAGGATATTTTTGTCTGATCCTTCCAATATTGCATCGGAAGCCATTTTCCTCCTCTTTGTATTCGTTAAATTTCAATTCATCCCTCATAATCATTCGTCCCTGGCTTATCCTTGTCCATAAATTGATAATCAGAATGGGGTGGGGTGGGGTGGGGTGAGGGGGGGGGGGGCGGGGCCGTTTGACTAATGTATTCTGCACTACCCCAGGTGTTGGTGACCCTCACTTGCAATTTGTATTGAACTTGGAGAGGGGGAACGTTCGTTTCACCCTATAATCGCTACACATTATTGTATCGAACGTAATTACTTTAATTATCCTTTCATGATTCTTTATATAATCTATTCATTTAGCCTTTGGTGTGGTACGAAAGGGGAAAATAAGACTGTTTTGATGCCCGTAGATGGCGGTAGAGCTCTAAAGAATTTTGAATTAGATTGACATTTATGATATTTTATGAATATAAAATTAGAAAACAAGCGACACAATTGCGTTCACATTTCCTAACGTATGAGGTTAAGTTAACAATGATTCAAAATACAGTATGTGTTAAAAAGCTGGGTCTATATGAATTAATGTTGAGGTCGGCGTTACGTTTTAGGTATGGTTTATTTCGCGTTAATTTAGGGTCCGGGTATGGTATACTTTGGGCCATGGTCACCGCCAACCACGTGACGTGCAATCCAACTGATTTGATATAACTTATTAATAATACTAATAATGACTAGCATGTCTTGTAGAGGGCGTCATTTAAGGTGATATAGTTTGCATACATCAAAATGCGAAATCACTGTAGTAAAACATACAAATGTGACCTTAAAATGAGGTCAATCCTTGATCAAACGGGAGATAGAGAAACCAGCCTTGTTGCCTAGTAACCCGCGAGTAAACATTGAAACTGGGAAGGGCAAGTTCCGAATCTTTTACTCATTTCTGTACTTTAAATACAGCCAAATAACAAAAGATACTTCGTTTATCTCTTGTTCATCTAGACACGAACTTCCGATTGATAAAGGCCTGTCCTCAAACCAGAGGTGTAAGGTGAGAAAAGGGAAAGGATCTAGAACTGGTTCTCGGTATTTCCGAATGGTTCAAAAGATCAATCATAGCATTAGAAACAAACGATTTTTAAACTTAAAACAATCACGGGGCTTAAATTGAACAATGAGGAATAGATTCTCAAATTTTGCAATTGATGAATTGGCGATATTCACTCTGACTTCATTAACCCTTCGTGCAAGTGGACTTGGAAAACCGTTAATTCTAATTGTAAACAATGGGAAAAGAAGGGGGTAAGAATGAAATAGGTAAAACAAAAATTATCAATTACCCTAATAATCTAAGGTTGCTTTCGTTAAACTGTATTTTTATATTTTTTTCTTCTTCACCAATAATTCAGCGAATTCATGCAAAGACCCGATATACCGAAATTGTATGTATTAAGTTCGCGTAGTCTAATAAGTAGATAGATTATTTTGTCACTTTGTCCCCATTCTCTTGCGTATTGTTGTCTTTAAACTGGTAGAATAGACCTGTTTACTAATTTTATGCATACTTTTGGAACAAAAATTTCTCTTGCCCGACATAGCAACAACTAATGTATGCAAAGTGGATTCCACCCATAGAGATGCCATTATGCATAGCAGGTGCACTAAATAGTTGGTAGCTAAGGATTTTGAAGAGAACCATGCATACATTTAAATACATTAGTAAACAGGTCTATACAGAGCGCATTGAAAGAGAAAGTTGTGACACGCGCATAATAAGCCTACACGTACGCGGTCTTTGTTTAAAAACATGGCTGATCATGGAGCTCCCAATAAGCCCCGTTTACATGCGTTTTCTATGGGAGGGAACTATTTGAAGCTCCATGAAATGAGTGACCAATCAGGTGCGACTTCCTGTGTCTCGACTCTCTGCATGTACAGCTCCGGTAGAATTTGAACAGCGCCATCTTACGGTTATTCCTAAATTACGCTTATAATTAGAGATCAGTTCCATAATTTTGTTTTGAATTTTAACTAAAAACCTACTGGCTAGTTATTTCAAACTATTACTATTGACTTGCAAATGGATAAAATACCCTGCAAGTACATTCTAAGCTTCTAACAGGGAGAAAGGTGCATCTTTTATATCATCTTTCTATCAATAATCATTCACGTGTTCTTCCTTCTCCCTTTTAAAGAAGAGGTGGCGTTCTGCATGCCACAGGTGTAAAAAATAATTTGTGAGCTTTCTCATTCATTTTAAGTCAGTTTTGAAGACGTCGTATTAGGAAATGTACCCTAAAAAGGGACTGCTCTTACATGCTCTCATATTCGAGTTATGGACAAGAAATAGCTGAAGTGTTCGGGGTCGAACATTCATGCCATATGTGTGTGTGGAGTCCCATATACCCATAATCTGTGTGCAGTGCATGTGCTTTTCAGCGAGATTGGGTAAATTTCTTATCATTTTGAAGACTTCACAGTATACACCGATTCTCGTATGGACATAATCAACCTTTCCATTTGCTTTGAGACAGTTTATTTCAAAATGATATTGGATGACCAGAACTCAACTTGAACTTTAAAAAGCATTTACGTTGTCTTAAAATGTATTATGTTCATAATTATAATATCTAAGATATAATAATAAAATAATTATGTTCACTCGAATATCGTAAGTTATATATTTTGCCACTTAATTGTTTTAACGAATACTTTATATATATATATATATATATATATATATGTATATATATATATATAGTAATAAAAATATGAAAGTTCTGCGTCGGTGTGTAAACAGTAGATATCGAAGAAAGAGTAAATAAATACTCGGGAGTCAAATAAAAACACCGCAGGAGCCAAAAATATATATATGTGAGAAATCAATTGAATTGATTGAAAGAAAAAATTTTCGTGGCTAAATTCATTGTTCCTCCTTACTGACTTCCTTTCTGTGGAAATAACTGCAGGGTTTGCAAAAACTGTCTCCGCCGGGAGTCGAACCCGGGTCTTTGGCACTGTAGTCAAATTATTTCTCTTAATCAATTCAATTGATTTCTCACATATTATGTAAATTTACCCACGTATTAGAACAAATTTCTCACACATTGTAAATAATTAATTCTAATATATGAATCCGCCATGGATCTAGCTGGGCATGCGGCTTTTCATTGTTCAATACTCCCCTGTCCCTCAAAGAAAAGGAATAAACTAACTGCGAAGGGGTTGCAGGGGCTGCCTGTCGGTGTTTGTACCTGTGTAGCCGAAAACCACTCAACCCGCCTCCGAGGTCTAGTGGTTAAGGCGTTTGGCGTACAGTGCCAAAGACCCGGATTCGACTCGCGGCGGAGACAGTTTTTGCAAACCCTGCAGTTATTTCCACAGAAAGGAAGTCAGTAAGGAGGAACAATGAATTTAGCCACGCAAATTATTTCTCTCAATCAATTCAATTGATTTCTCACATATGTAAATTTACCCACGAGAGTTGCCAATGCTATAGTATTAGGACAAATTTCTCACACATTATTATATATATATTTATATATATATTTATATATAATGTGAAAGAAATGCGAGAATAACGTTGCGTAGCTCAATCAAAGTTCCCCAGAGCTGTCCTCCCTTTTTGAATTTTTTGCAAAGGCTGAAAAAATGTCTCCGCCGGGAATCGAACCCGGGTCGTTGACATTTTTTCAGCCTTTGCAACGATGCACAATGAAAGCTGTTGTATATGTTATTTCCTTACACTTATTTATATATATATATATATATATATATATATATATATATATATATATATATTGATTATGGGTATTCAAAGCAATAACTGAATGACTGGTTTGATAAGTATACAATTGTATTACTGTATGTTATCTCTTTTTAAATCTATGCATGTCAGTTCAGTCTCTGCACTGCGAGGATGTAACGTGTTCAATAAAGGTTTATCTCTTTACTCTCCCTTCCCCTTCCTCCACCACTAAAATCATGCTATTACTCCTCCCCCCCCCCCCATCTCTTCCTTATCATCCCCTCATCCTCCTCGTCCTAATCAAAATCACCCTCGATTACTCAACTAATTTCACTACGCCCCCCCCCCCCCCCCCCCGGAAAAAATACAGGTATAATGCGGAACGTCTATCCTGGCTGAATGCACATCAACGATGCACAATGATCCAGGAATATGGACCAGATGGACGGCTCTATCGGGCAGACCTGGTCTCGATCGAAAACCCTATGGAAGACAAATTCATCTACAACTGGCTCTACAACACAGGAGGGTCTCAGAACAAAGTATGGACAGGACTGATTGAGAGAGCTCAGAATGTGTAAGTATTGTAATGTCATTTCATCTTAGTCTTCTTAATTACTTGTTATTTTGACCCCTGATCCTGGTTTCTTAGTTTTATTTCTTTGTTTTCTTTTGTTTTGTTTTTGTTCGAATGTTCTCTTTCCTCATTAGTCAGGACCAACAAATGCAAGTTTCCACTATCGAAAGTAGCGTTTTGCCGCCATTTTTACGACACTGTCGACAGAGGGCGTATAATTTAACGTAGCTTTAAACAACCACACTAGTCTAGACTGTTTATATTTTCTCGTTCCCCTTCTCTCCTGTTTAGATACTGTATGTTTGTGAGAAATTTCTCATTCTGCCTCTATTTTGGTCTTACATTTTACCTTTACGATTCTAGTATTTTTAAAATTCTTTTTTATGCTCAAGTTAACCAATTTAAGTTTATTGATGTTACACAATTAAGGCTTTGACAAGTATTTAATCAATTCTTTCCCTCTGTCCCTTTTTCTTGTTTCGCTTCTTTTTCTTTATACTCTTCTTTTCTATTTCTTCTCCTGGTTTTTCTCTCTCTTTTGATTTTTATCTTCTTCTTCTTAACTTTCATAGGTTATCACATTATGAATGATCAGCAACACTAGCTGAAAGGATTATTGTAATAATAATAATAATAATAATAATAATAATAATAATAGTTCGTTCTTCTATAATTATCGCCTTTCAGGACCGTCGGCCCTCTCAAAGCGCTTTAAAATGTTCAGTGTTTACAAGATAAACTGAAATACGAAATGTTTCTGTATGTTAAATTATAGGTATGTGTGGATAGATCGAACCCCAGCGACGTACACCAACTGGAAGATTGATCAACCACAGTTGAACTGGCATCGTCAGGCTGCCCACATCTATAACGGTCGTGAGCTCCAGACCTGGGTTACATCGAACTGGAAAACGCAGATGTCCTACGTCTGCAAACTTCGATTTGGACCTCCTTATCAGGGACCGGGCGCGGGGGTTCCACCTAGCAACCCAAACCGACCTACCAGGCCCCTCTATCCGAATCGACCAAACACACCTATTAACCCGAACCGACCCAATACACCCATTAATCCGAACCGTCCTAATCGGCCGATAAATCCGAATCGGCCCATGAACCCCAATCAACCAAACAACCCGAACCGTCCCATGAATCCCAATCAACCAAACAACCCGAACCGTCCCATGAATCCCAATCAACCAAACAACCCGAACCGTCCCATGAATCCCAACCAACCAAACAATCCGAACCGTCCCGTGAATCCCAATCAACCAAACAATCCGAACCGTCCCATGAATCCTAATCAACCAAACAACCCGAATCGTCCCATGAACCCCAACCAACCAAACAACCCGAACCGTCCCATGAACCCCAATCAACCAAACAACCCGAACCGTCCCATGAATCCCAATCAACCAAACAACCCGAACCGTCCCATGAATCCAAATCAACCAAACAACCCGAATCGTCCCGTGAATCCCAATCAGCCTAACACCCCGAACCGACCCGTCAATCCCAATCAACCAAATACACCGAATCGACCCGTCAATCCAAACCAGCCAAACACACCGAACCGACCCGTGAATCCAAATCAGCCAAACACCCCGAACCGACCTGTAAATCCAAATCAGCCAAACACCCCTAGTCGCCCAGTGAACCCAAATTGGCCTAACCAGCCGAACCAACCCCAGAACCCAAATTGGCCTAACCAGCCGAACCAACCCGTCAATCCCAATCAACCAAATACACCGAATCGACCCGTCAATCCAAACCAGCCAAACACACCGAACCGACCCGTGAATCCAAATCAGCCAAACACCCCGAACCGACCTGTCAATCCAAATCAACCAAACACCCCAAACCGACCTGTAAATCCAAATCAGCCAAACACCCCTAGTCGCCCAGTGAACCCAAATTGGCCTAACCAGCCGAACCAACCCCAGAACCCAAATTGGCCTAATCAGCCAAACCAACCCCAGAATCCAAATTGGCCCAATCAGCCAAACCAACCCCAGAACCCCAATTGGCCTAACCAACCGAACAGACCCCAGAACCCCAATTGGCCTAACCAACCGAACCAACCCCAGAACCCCAATTGGCCTAACCAACCGAACCAACCCCAGAACCCCAATTGGCCTAACCAACCGAACCGTCCCCAGAACCCCAATTGGCCTAACCAACCGAACCGACCCCAGAACCCGAACTGGCCTAACCAACCAAATCAACCGAATCAACCGAATCAACCTCCTCAAAGGGGTTAAACGAAATGCATCAACATAGCTTTTGTATACATGTACATAAAAAAGAAGGCTCATCAGCAAAATCTGAAAATTTTGATTACAGTCATGAACTAGTGTAGGCCTTTGACAAGATTTATGCAGTGACGACATATTTCTTCATTTTATAAATCCGACGAAACGACCAATCCAACAGGGTTCTTGATGGGACTACAATGACAAAATATTGCATCTCTGAAAAAATAGCAGAATGGAACACTTAGGTCAAGTCCACACTTTAGAGGCTCCAGCTAAGTTGACGGAAAGTTCGTCAGACCGATGGCCATTGGAACTGAAAACTCGCAAATTTTTATTTAAAATATTGCAGAAACTTAGCCCATGCTTAAACAGAAACACTTTGAGTATATATATTCACACTGTTTTTAAATATTGATGAATGATAAAATCGATGTTTGTGTTTTTTTTACCTCAAACTTCTTGCAAATTTAAGGTTCGTGTTGTTCGTGTTAACAGAAATATCAATATTATCAATTGGTAGTTTATGTCCTATAACTGCTTTCAAGAATTAAGAATGTAGTTAAGAGATTTTTTAGGACTACGACCAAAAGCGTTTTCTGACTTGCTCTTGTACATTTACTTTTAAAGAAATGATGTCATACTTCACTGACTTTCAATAAAAAATTAATAATAGGCCTGCAATTAAAATGTGATATAAGTCATTTGTGATCTTTTAATCCATGTTTGACCCTTTGAATATATCGTAAACTGTATTCTACATTACATAGTGTAATAAACAGCGAAATGAAATGAACTTTAGGGGCCTAGGCCTGCACTGTCCGATTATTAATGTGCATTGTGAGTCAATAACAAGCAAACCCATATTCAAGCCCAAATATCTTAAAAACCAAGCCAAATCGCAGAAATATATTATAATAGCATGATAGTTGATAATGTCTTCTTTAATTTGATGGGCTGCTCACTAAAATGCGACCATGGAAGACTGAGCACTGGTCAATTTTAAAATCATGTCAAAAACATCTTTTCCCAAGTTCGGGCTGATTGGTGTTCAGGGGTTAGCTTCATTACTCATGTTATTTGTGAGTGCATTCAACTGTCCATGTAGATCATTCAACCAATCATGTGTTGGCCGTCCATTTTATTCAAAATTTGGGAATAGGAAAATTTGACATTATTTAGTGAAAATGTCGCTGTTCTGCTGTCCATGGTCGGATTTTAATGATCAATGTGTCAACTTAAAGGAAACATGATAGGGTAATATATGATTCATCTTTGATTAAATCTTTATGTACTGATTGCAACACCGGGTTGCAACAATATTTGTTGTTCAATCTGGGCTTCTTTTTTATTGACTCACACTGTATCATTATATTAATTTTTGATGGTAGAAAATGAAATAGTTCTCATGTTGTACATGTATTATTAATCTGAAATAACTGGGACCACAAGAGAAAAAGGGTAAAACAATATAAACACTTTGGCCCAAATTCACAAAGGAGGTTTAAACCCCCGTAAGCGTACTGAAATGGGCGTAAACTTAAGCGCACATTGCCCATGCGCGCGCTCAAAGAAATTATGATTGGATGGGATTCCGTGCGCACGTACGCTTAAAAACCCCAGGAGGGGGTTTAAACCATGGTTTAAACCAAACCTCCTTCGTGAATTCGGGCCTATGGACTTCATAATGGCACTTCTCAAAAGGTAAGAATGGAGCGAACAAGATGAGGCCTATTTCATTTTCTAGTAGCAAGGGGTGCTTCGGATATGCTGCTTTTAACGTCGTTTATATAATATCAGGCAAAATTTTTTGTTGACAATCTTCCTTTTCCATTACTTTATCCTAATCATATTTCAAGGGTGAAAATAATTCATGATGTGAAAATGAGAGAACGAAACGAAGATGTAGAACGGAACTACTGGGGGTGATGACGAAGGAAACGAGAGAAAAGAGTAACAAAATTCGAGTGACAGAAAGAAAGAAAGGCAGAGAGAAGGGGCGTTGAGAAAGTGATGAAGAGGGAGGGAGAGAGCCGGAGGGAGAGAGAGAGCGAGAGAGAGAGAGAGAGAGAATGGTAGAGAAAGAGAAAGCATATTGAGGGAAGAGAAAGAGAAAGAGAGAGGGGGCGTGAGACTGATATACAAGTAAGCCTATGTCAACAAAAACAACAAAAAACTTTCACGAATTTTGCGATTGGAGATACACAAAACTTTCTCTCCCCTCCTCTTGTTCTTTCATTTCCCCTCTATACTATCCATAACTCAGAATATTATCTACATTTTCCCCCCAATAATTAAAGAATTGTGACTCGACTGATGTGTATTTATTATAGGCATTCAGTCCCAACAAGCCCCTGTGTTTTTTATGATTCCGCACTTTCTTTCATTAATGATACTATTCATTTATTTATTCAATTATTCATGTATTTTGATATTTTAAAGAGAATGGATATAAATGAGATGTTAAAAAAAGAAACAAACGTATAATTGTAGTACAAGTTGTAATGCTGCTTTATTTACTGGGAAATTATTGGAATATATAAAATACGCAACTATACATCACAGATTACGCCGATACATAATGCGAATGATAAGCATATACATTATGACACATGGGACTACATGTATTATAATAAGGGGTTACAGGTTACGAAACTGAAAAAGGGTTCATATTCCGGAAGGGTTGTAATTCCAGAAAGTTATATAGGGCTCTATTGCATTTTCGGAATTAGGAACCTTCGGAATTATGAACCCTTTTTTTTTTCATTTTCGGAATAACGAACCTTCGGAGTAATGCATCAAATGCTCGAAATTATGATCCTTATTTCATTTTCGTAATTATGAACCCCCTGTTATGAGAAATTAGTGTTACAGAATTATGAACCTTAGGAAAAACAAGTACCCTCCGAAAAGCTTAAGACGAGCATACTCCTTGGAAAAACACATGAAGCGGATACGATTGTATAACAAAAAAAGATAAAAGTGTAGCAGACAAGTGCTTTACGAAAAATCCAGAATAGGTAGAGAAATGAAAGTCCAAGGTCATGTAAAAAATTGTGATTGATCCGAATCAATCGTAAGTCCTTCAATCAATCACAAATTTACATACTCCTATCTCTTGTGTAGAGAGTTGCGATTGATATCAAACGCAAATTTGCAATTAATCACAAATCTTTTACACAGGGCCCATGAATCAATACACACAATACAAAGCAAATTTATGTCATATGGACCAGGAAAAAAATGGTTTGTTTATATCAAGCATTTCGATATATCAGATATCTTTCTGCTCACTTTTCCACTGTATCTGGCGTTTTGTTATATCGGAAATCAATAGAAAATACAAAACGCAGCAGATTTATGTCACATTTGGACGTGGAAAAAATGGTTTGTTCCTATCAGGCATTTTGTTTTATCAGATCTCTTTATATCAAGTTCTTGCTGAAGATGAGAATTTTGAAAAATGATTAGGCCTACGAGTTACATTACTCAACATTTGCTAGATGGAAATGTACTGAAATCAGACTTTAATTTAAAAAATATATCTGGGCCCCGTTGCATAAAATTTACCATTAATGGTAACTCTGCTATCAATGGTAACTACCATGGTAACATCACTCAACAGCCAATCAAAATCAAGGATTCCATGGGAGTTACCATTGATGACAAAGTTACTGTTAATGGTAAGTTTTATGCAACGGGGCCATGCACTACTTAAGAATTGCAATTACCCGCCTGGGCAAGAAATAATTTCTACATTAAAAAAAACAACTTAAATTTTCATTGGCGAGTAGAATTTTCTACATCATACTATATACAGTCATTTTTTATCTTTACACGACAGGTTCAAACCAGTTGCTTCAGTTAGTTCTCTCCTGGCACTTTTATGGCATTGCTAGAAAATATCAACATCACAAACAAGTTAGCAAAAAATATATACATGTATTAATAAGTAGAAGAGAAAAGAAAAAAAGAAATGTCCCCAGATATTTTGCAGTGGTAACATGACAGAACAAATAGAATACAATAGAGATTTGCTGACAATTTATTTAGAGAGTGTCACCCCTAAGCGTTTTTAAATTGACTATCAAATACATGTATGCATATCATTTTTAGACCAGCCTCTTTTAGAAATGCCTTTAAATCCTTCAAGACAGTGTCCTCTGGGCCCTGTTTCATAAGACTTGTTAACAATAACAACTGCCTCATTTCTACGACAGATTTGCTCTCAGCCAATCAGATTCAAGGATTTCATTAGCTTATAACAATTATTGTGACTTATTTGATAACAAGTTTTATGAAACAGGGGCCTTCGAGGAAGAGGAATGTGCAGTAGACACTGTCTAGAAAGGACAACTGTTTTCAGTGGACGCCGACATTAAAACTGACCCCCCCCCCCCTGCAATAATTCTGGTCATAATAAAAGCAAATGTCTATACATGTACGTACATAATGTATATCTGTACATAAAATCTTACACGTACGTAATGCCAAGGATTTAATCATGATATAATATGTTATAAATTGTCTTCTTATTTTGTGTAATACAAGCGTAAATATTTCAAATCCATATATAACTTTCATGGTTTCATAATTTCATGACCTTTTAAACAGGTACCACATTTCCCTTATTTAGCTAATCATAAGTAAAAAAATGACTTCATATGATTTTTATACATGGGATATACATAAATATATGTTTATACACATAGTTAAAGCTCATGTACATATATACATGTATGGTTGGTAAGCAATTAAAGAACTCTAACTACTTAATACTAAAATATCATTTCTATACTTAGGGAAGTCCAAGATAATTTGTCCTATACGTTCCTGACATCTAAGATTTTACTACATCTTACCGACATCTGATTTATCTGATAGTAGAGCATGAATTCGACAAAATATCAAGTAAAGTGATATTTTTATGTCAATTAAAGTTTGCAATTCAGTAATACTTGGTAACGTATGGGACATACACTGCCCTCCAAAAGTTTGGGTACACTTGTAATACGAACCGATTTCTCACAATCACCCATAGTTATTTATCATCAGATTTGTAGCATTGCAACAATATGGTACCAAACTGAAGGGTACGGTAGACATCAGCCTTCAAGTTGACCCCAGTTTAACATTACGTAAAAGCGTTTTAGGAGGAAGTCATGCATTAAAAAGGCAACCTACCCCCAAAATATAATATCTAGCACCATTAGGAGGTCACTGGTTTGGTTAGTTGTGCCGGCATTTTTGCCCTTTCAGCATTCTACAAAATCTAACCCTCATTTGTACTGATGAATATTGCAAATGTGAAGGCTGATGTCTAGTCTTCAGTGTGATACAATATTGCTGCAGTGACACAAATCTGATGATAAATGAACTGTGGGCGATTGTGAGAAATCAGTTCTTAATACAGGTGTACCCAAACTTTTGGAGGGCAGTGGTCATGTATCTTGGACTGGCCCATTTCCATTATTATAAACTTCAGGGTTGAAACCTCTGCATAACTTGATGGGAGATATCTTTGACCCATTTACCTTATGACATACCTTGTAAATCATGAATTTGTTCATCTTATAATTACTTAAAACATTTCTTGTTAGAAGAAATTTTCATTGTTAACCGGCGACTAAAGGATGTATGTCGAGTGCATCTCACTCTTCTCTAGCTTCTCTATCCATTTTGCTTTCTTCCTCTCTATTACAGCCAATAGGGACATAACATGTATTGCGAAATGCGCTATATAAATATGTTATACTATATCATCATTATAAAAAACTGTCAAAAGTACACATATAGATTAAAAGCAAGATGATGTACAAATCATGCACAACTATAGATAAATGTATGAGAAAAAACGTATCAAGATAAACTTGGTGGGATACATTGCATTTCATTTTTTTCCTTTCACACAAAATATTGATATAATTGTTCTTGAGTTTAAAAACTGCATTCCATTTAAAATTTCAAATAAAACAAAGCAAATGAATAATAATCATAATGCTGAAACTAAGCAATGCATTCTAATGCTATATATTATTACAAAATAGATTTTTAGACAATAAAAACAAAAATAGTAGCTTTGAAGATGAACATGCCTTCCAAATCAAAGGCAAAATTTGCAGCAATGTCACCTAAACAATAGAAAAGCACAGAATTTTCTTACAAATTTGGTGGGTTTTTTTCATTGGTGGGTGTAGTCTTCAGTGGGACACATAAAGAGAGAGTTAAATATATCAGAATAAAACAGATGTATACAAGCAATGATTGAATATAAAATGAGCATTCAAATGACCTTGAATTATCCTTCTTAATACATGTAAAGGTAATCTACATAGAAATATTAATTGTGATTCAACCAAATCTGGTATCAGCGAATTATGACCCAGTGCACAGATGGAAACTGATGACTGTGTAGCTTTAAATATGAGGGTTATCTCATTTTACGCAATATACCGAGTCATAGACCCCGTTCTCATCTACATCCTTAAACTAGTTTAGTGGAAACCGGTTTAGTGGAAACCAGTTTGGGGTGTAATGAGAACGCTCAAAGTGGTCTTGGAAGCGATCTTAAGTGGTCTTGGAAACCAGTTTTGAAAACCACCTCGCGATGTGGTTTTCAAGACCGCTTTCGTCGTTAAACTGGTTTTACGTGTAATGTGGACACAACCGTTCTTGGGAAACCGATCTTCACCCGGAAGTACTATTGTGCGCGTGGTATACGATCCACGCTGTATGCGCTAATATACGTAACGCTCGACGGTTTCAAATTCCGCGCGAAACATTTGACCCCACTTAGAGTGTTCCCATAGCAACAAGATCACTTTCGGTGAAGTGGTTTTGGAAACCAGTTCAGGGGAGCGTAATGTGAATGCTAACGAAGCGATATTCTAAACTGGTTTTGAAAACTGGTTTAGTGGAAACCAGTTTAGGAAATGTGATGAGAACGGGGTCATATTCAAATCTCGAGATAGTCATCTATACCTTCACATAAGAGTAGCTTTGATTGTGTTGCAATGTATTTGCTAATTCTTTAGTATCTCTCAAGTTTAGTGCAATTTTTGTACGTTGCCTCGAATCTCATATCGAGATAGGCAAGGCTCGTGATCGGCGAGTACTTGTTGGAATGGTCTATGCACTCGATGACGGCTTCGTTGTCGGGATGACCGAATAATGCCATGGACTGCCGGTCCTGCCGCTGCTTAATCTGATCCAGCGGAATCATCACACGATGTTTCTGGTGACGGGAAATGTTAAAGCAAATAATTCAAAATAGTGGAGAAAAGGCTGTGATTTCCGGTATATGAATACAACGTCCCACTATGAACAAAACGGACAAAGAGAGTGGAAAAAATAAACAACTCCTCATTCTACCCTTCATAATGGTTCTGGTAGACACAATAACATCCCTTCACTGCTATAATGTATAATAAGTAGAACAGGTGAATATGCATGTGATACCTGTTCTACATAAGAATTGGTGCATACTGTGATGTTTGAATCGTCAAAATGACAAGAAATTTACAAAATCTCGCTGGGTATATGAGACTGCACAAATATGTAGCATGAATATTCAGCCCGAACAGCTACTTCTTGTTATATTTCGGAAATGAGGGCATTTGAAGAGCAATCCTTTTCAGGGGGCATTTCTCCTATGACGTTGTTCCAAACTGACATAAAAGGAATGAAAAGGCTCACAAATTATTTTTCACCTTTCCCAGAACTCAATCTTCTCTTAACCCTATTCCAACTGGGCTATTTGACCCTCTGTTTTTACTGGGGGGGGGGGGGGTCAATCTGACCCCCCCTTCAGATCTCGGCCGCTGATCGCGCGATTGCCGCATAATTTTGCCTGAACATAGAGCCGGATGTAAGCTACAAGATTATAAAGTTAAATTTAAGAAAATTATTGATTTTCTAGTTTTAATTAATTAATTATGCAAATTTATGCATGAATTTATGTTTTTGCGTGTAACTCCATAAAAAAGGCTGAAAGAACGCTAATTTTTTGTGTCAGTATTCCTCAAGACACATTGAACAATTTCCTTGCAAAAAAAATCCACAATCAAAATTAATTTCTGATGTTTTTTATTGTTTTGCTAATTTCTTATGTATTTTATTGTTTTTTCGATCTTTTGTTTTCTATTGTTTTTTTGCCGAAATTTGTTGGGGACAGTTTTTCAAGCTTATTTACATTAGAATAAATTAATTTCAATGATTTAAATTTGAAATAATCTAATTAATATCAATTTAACCCCAAAACAGAATTTGCATTGGATTTGTACACAAAATCACAAATTTGAGCTGATTTGGGGCCGACGTGCATGTACAAAACATTATGTAATTTCGGAACGGTCTACCCGGACATTGCAAATTTGGTCTCAAAATATGCGGGAGACTTCAAAGAAACAAATCATGAAATGGCGCGGCAAAATCTTTGCGCGCTGCAGAATTATCGCGCAAAATGTTGAGGGGGGTCAAATTGGACCCCCCCCCCCGTAGGAATAGGGTTAAAGGCATTTGGTAACTTTGTGGAGCTTGATTAATAAATTGTTGACTTTTGATATCTGTCTTGTATAATGATGTACAGAAGGATAAATAAATAGCCAGGTATAGAAAGGTTGTCAAATATATAATGCTATTATTAACCCTTTTGAGTGCGAGCCCGCGCACAGCGATTGTTCTCCCTGTGACGGAGCAATTTCGGTTACATTGCTGGTAATGGGAAATTTGGAGGTGCTTTCTACTTTGCTCATTGCACCTCACTCGGTCATTTTCGTCATTTTTCGTAAATGTAAACATGAAAAGTCAGACTTTTCTCCTTCTAAAAATATAAGTTTTGTTTATCGAAACAAAAAATATGGTTTGTTATTTTACAGGGGAAAAACCGTCTTATTTTGTTGAAGCTTCGCTTCCTTCCTTTTCAGTACACTTACAATACAAATTGCGTAAACGCCATCGCACACGCGGTTAGATCAAGGTCTGTGATAACTCCTTGGTTTTGATCGATACCCCATTCATTGGCCCCCATTGTCGTCTGCTAATGCTCAGGCGATTATCTGCCAAGTCATGCATTGCGCCCTGCATTTTACACGTGTTTCCGACTCATTTTGTAGTCGTATTCTGACCAGCATTGTGACATGATCACTCTAAATGCTTTCTATATCACATCACATATATCACTATATCAGGGAACTGTGTTTTCAGATGAACATTATTTATTCAATAAGACAAAAATAATACTATTTACTTTCCAATACATTTCTCATGATTTGTCATAACTATTTGTTTTATTTCTCCCGCTTCATTCGTTTATTTCTCCATCTATCCATCTCTCTTTCAACGCTTTTTTCCCTATGTAGTTGCTTTATCAATAAAACAATTTATTAAAATCATGTACACATATGTGATTTGTTTTGTTTGTAATGGGAAAGAGCTCAATGAATAACAGTGAGTGGAACAAAATAATACTTTATCACATCTCAATGCCGCCTGCTCTCTCTCTCTCTCTCTGAACTCGTCAGGAATTTCGTGCAATTAAAACTTTGTTTCAGTGCGTTTTATTTCCGCATTGCATGCAATTTTTATTATAAAATGATGTGGCTATTTATCAGAGTTTGGTCGATTTGAAAATAAAGAGAACAGAAAGGAGCATGATATCGAGAGTGTAGTAATTCACTATATGTTTCGAGATACTGAGGAAAATATTGAAACAGAAAGACAACAGTTGAGTTGGATAATGACAAGAATCATAAAGAAACTCATTGACAATGACAACAATGGCGATCGGCGATCCCAATAGTATAGCAATCAATGATGGTAATTTCTAGTCGCCCCCCCCCCCCCCCCCCTTCCCTGGCCGTGACAAGAAATTGATGATGACAATATATCATGTCAGGACAGTTAATAAACACATTTATGTCAGAAAAAGAAAATGTGTGAGTTTTAAGTTTATTGTAATGTAGGCTTACAGCTGAGTTTATTACCAAATCAATCTATCTTTATAGTGATGTTGCAATATCTGCAATAACAGCCCGCCTTCCCCCTTATTATTATTAGTATTATTATTATTATTTTTTTTTAATATGGCACGAAAAAGAGACATGATAACGAAGCTTTTCGACCTGCACTCATCAGGTTATCACGCAGGTATATAACAAATTACTTGAAATCAACTATATTATACTCGGTTTTTTTACAGCAGATGACGGAATCGGGAATAAAATAAAGATGCATGAAATTAAAGCTTTCAAAGTATGCAATATTATGGTTATCCTTTTGACACAAATCCCAGTCATCAGGATAACCATTTAACGGGCTGTACTGTGTGAATTTCAAAATGAGCATTAATTTTTCTGTTATCTGTCACAAGATTTAATTTTTGTTCGTCGAGAAAATGGAATTATAATTGGGTTCCCGTAATTCTTGGGGTTGTAGTTTTATCATATTGATAGCATGGCAGCGCATGTTAACAGTACATTCTATGCTTGTATACATGTATTCAGTAGGTCGACCTACATTTACTTCCTCTTCTTTCAAAACGCTAATCCTTGTTAGTAGTCCACGTAACTGAGAAAGCGTTTCATTTTGAAAAGGTTCATTGAGATTCATGAATGAAGCGCTGAATTTGCCAATTTCAATTGATATAATCCTTGACCAAGCTCCTTTTATTTTATTTTATTAACTTGGATTTTAGAAAAGAGTGAATGGTTCATTTATCAATGAAGCGCTGAAATGGCCAATTTAAATTTCAATAACCCTTGACCAAGCTCCTTTTATTTTATTTTATGAACTTGGATTTCGGAAAAGAGTAGAATGGTTCATTCATGAATGAAGGGCTGAATTGGCCAATTTCAATTGATATAATCCTTGAGCAAGCTCCTTTTATTTTATCTTATGAACTTGGATTATAAGGAGTCGAGTTATTAAAGCACATGATGTTTGGAACAGGGAGGCAATTTCTTGTCATTGACCGGGATGGATTGGAGGGGGGAGGGGCTCTCTCTCTCTCTCTCTGGCTCTATCTTCTATAGCTCTCATCTAGTACACACTTTCCTAAAAACATTAAAATATAAATACATTTACTATAAAAATCAATAAACAACCAATCAAAGGTAGTATAGTTGATGGGTGCACAGCAATTTAATTCCTACGAGAAACAACAAATCATGTGCTTATTTCAAATCAGTTGATGAAAAATGCCTTAGATAAAAAATAAATAAGTAAACAACGTCAGGATCGAAGTCGGGAGTGTAAATGTAGTGAATATGCACATAACGTAGCTGTAGCTTTTTGTCAAGATCAATCAGCGCTCTGAACGCTATGATATCACGTGATCGCTCCTCTAGACTATGGAAATAACATGATTGGAGCGGACGCGTACGCGTACGTCTGTATGTATACAGGATTTACGATCCCAAACAAGAATTTCGGGTAAAGTTGAAACGAAATCCTATTTTTCTCGATTTTTCTCCACGTAACCTCATATTTTTTTTAACGGGTATTGTGAATGAATATATCTACATAATACTACTAAGAATTTTAGCGCATAAGAGCTGATAGTTAGCTGGAAAACTTTGTCAACATATTAGGCATAAATCTCGGCTTCTCTAGAAGCCCTCTGTCACAGACTGAGCACCTCGCTCGGCTTCTGTAGAAGCCCGTCGTCTCCAAAGGGTTAAGATATCTGTGACTGAATACTCCCATTTACGAAAGCGTATGGCCATACGCTTTAGTCTAACACTGAGTCAATGGGGAAAATGAGTCTGGCATTTCCGGTCACTTGCATATGTTTACTTTTGTGAAGCACATGATGATTTTGAAGTGCTTTTTTCCCCATGGGCTTCATTTTTACACCATATTACATACACTGATAGCATGTAAGGCCAGACAGCTCAGATTTTGTCAAGCCTCCACAAAGTTACCTAATCACTTTAAGTCTAACTTATTCCATTTGTCTTCAATTACTTGTGCATAATAGATAACAAGTACAAGTAGTAGTGTAAACATGAATTTGTTCACAGAAGTTCTTTCTGGATTTGCAAACTTAAAAATGAGATTGCCTGCCAGTGACTTAATACCAGTAATGTATTTTTATTGTTTCTCTTTTCTTTTACCAGAACTCTTTTTCATTTTTCCAGGGCTGTTCTGGAGTTCTTCAGCAATAAATCTCTCCTCGCTGGGTATTTGTTTCCACTGACAACAAGGGCATACAAGTCCTTTATGTGCTCATATAATTCGTACAAATATTTACTTGGAGCAATCACCCTTGTGGAAAATCATGCGTGGCATACAAAAGACCATTGCTGCCATTAGTGCACAAGCTTTTACGGTGTGTACTTACTGAGGCAATGAGTTTGTCCGAAGTCCACCTCTGCATAAGGTCCCCGATGTTAATGACCACTGTACCTTCTATTGGGGGTGCAGGGATCCATTTATCATGAATGTTCTTTACCTATTAAAAACATGGGGGAAAAGGGATAATTTTGCATTACATCTGGTTCTTTTGTACCCCTATGTCTCTCAATTACCTCTGTCCATCTGCCTGTCACCCTCTTCTCCCTCCCTTTTCTCTCTCTCTCTCTAAGTTAACCTTTCTCCATCTTCCCCCCGCTCTCTTCCCCCTCCTCTCTCTTCTCTGTCTCCCAAGTTCTCTTTATCCCTCTCCCTCTCCTCTCTCTCCCACTCTCTCTCTTCCACCCTCTCTCTCTCTCTCTCTCTCTCTCTCCGTATGTTCAGCCCCTCCCTGTCTGTCTGTCTGTCCCTAACTCTCAGTCTGTCTGGCCATCTCCATCTTCCTAAATCTATTTGTATCCAACATATTTTTCTGTGCAAATGACATTTTCTTAAAGGGGGTGGAGTGACGAACAAGGTTTGATTTAGACATAGAAAAAAAAAGTTTCTTTCAAACAAATTAATCAAAACTGGTCTACACATAAGTACACTACAAAATTTGCACCAGGGCTAGAATAAAGTGGAACCATACAAAAGCGAGAAGTAAATTGACGTAAATTTACAGCGATCATCTGTGTAATTACAATTAAACTGACACAGCTGAATGGACAATGGCTTTTTTTCCCCATCAATATTGTTTAGGTCATGTAAATTGATGTCTATCACCTTCACACTCTATTCTCCATGTGCAAAATCCATGACAATCAAAACCAAACTGTAACAAAAGCATTCCAAAATCCCCAGCTATTCATGCCTATAGTGTGAAAAGAGCAATAATTATGCACTATTTAATAAGCATTCATGTTCATAGATCGTGCAAACTACATTGTAACTGCAAATATTCCAGGGACGAGGGTTCATAGTCTCATTTGCATACCTTGGTATTAGAGAATGAACACTTCAGAGTTTGGATCACATTTAATAGCTTTGGTTGTGTTGCAATGCAATGCATTTGCTAATTCTTCAGTATCTCTCAAGTTTAGTGGAATTTTTGTACGTTGCCTTGAATCTCATATCGAGGTACGCTAAGCTCCGAATAATTGTGCACTACTTGATAAACACTCATGTTCTGAGCGTGCAGACTACATATGTACCTGCAAAAAATTCCAGTGGCCTAGATTCATAGTCTGATCTGAAATAAAAACTTGTTTGTCAAGCAGCGCTTCCTGTCTGCTTGCTAAGTTTTTATGGAGAGATTTCTGGAAAATAGATACGAGTTCATAAAAAAGAAAGATTCATTGCTTAACTATACCATGTCTGGAGAAAACAGCACAGACTAAAGTAGTCTGATCTGAAATAAAAACTTGTTTGTCAAGCAGCGCTTTCTGTCTGCTTCCTAAGTTTTTTATGGTGAGATATCTGGAAAATATGAGTTCATAAAAAAAAAATTAATTGCTTAACTATACCATGTCTGGAGAAAACAGCACAGACTAAAGTAGTCTGATCTGAAATAAAAACGTTTGTCAAGCAGCGTTTTCTGTCTGCTTCCAAAGTTTTTTATGGAGGGATTTCTGGAAAATACATACGCATTCAAAAAAAAAGTTCATAAAAAAAAAAATTCATTGCTTATCTATACCATGTCTGGAGAGACCATCACAGACTAAATGTGAACTTTAATTGTTGTGCAGTGGAACCTCGTAATAACACTGCTATAACTTTCGTTATAACAAGGTGATTTTCCTGGTTGCACTCCTTGTATTTTATTGTTTTTAGTCCTGGGGAGCGTTTCATCAAGCGTTTTGTCAGTGGTTTTTGCTGACAACTGTGCTCTCAGCCAATCAGATGCATGGATTTCAGTAGCTTATAACAGTCGTCGGTAAAAATCACTGACAAAACGCTTGATGAGACACTCCCCTGATACAATGCGGTTTCAATATAACAAGGTAATATCCTTGGTCCCAAGGAGTTTGTTATAACAAGGTTCCACTGTATCTTTTCGAAGTTCTGTATTTCTTAATTCTGGCAACTAAGTACTTTTGTTGGGAGAAAGGGAGTGTGAAAGGGGTTTTGGACTATCATGGTTTCATTCCGTATAATTCATATCTCTACTGTAGGTACAAAGGGGGCATGAATGGGGAGCATTTAGACTATTATAGTTTCATTCAATTTCATTCAGTCATACTTCTAGGTATGAGGGAGTGTGAAAGGGGTTCTCAACTATCATGTTTTTACTCCATTTCAGTCCTACATTTACGTTTGAGGAGGGTGTGAAAGGGTCCGTAACTTTTATTCATACCTCCAAGTATGAATGAGGGGTGTGAAAGGGCTTCTCAACTGTCATGGTATCAATCCATTTCAGTCCTAAATTTACGTTTGAGGAGGGTGTGAAAGGGTCCTTAACTGTTATTCATACCTCCCAGTATGAGTGAGGGGTGCGAAATGGGTTCTCAACTGTCATGGTTTCATTCCCAGTAATTCAAACAGAATTCCTCTAGGCATGTGGGAGGCGTGAAAGGGGTTCTCAACTATCCTGTTTCATTCCTTTTCAGCCATACCTCTAGACCAGCCTGCGAGTCCTGGAACAGCAGAGTTATCCCGCCGTAGTCCGAGTGCTCCCCGCATCGGACTTGGTCCTCCTTCACCTCCATATTGGCCAGCGAGGGGTAGTAGATGGTGCGGAGTGTAGTGTGGCTCTGTTTGGACCCGATCAGCTGGTGCCTGTCCACAAAGTACTGTGGATCCTGGGCAGCGGGGTGGTAAATGCAGAACACAAAGTATGTCATTTTTTACAGGTCTGGATCAAATAGCGCTCTCAGGTAAAAGATACACTCATGAATGTTGTTGAAAACTGCATTAAGCCTCATGTCTGGGCTTCACATAAGGTCTAAATCACAGCAAATAACTAGACCTCTCAATGTGAACAGGGTCACAGAATTGTATTTACACGAAGAAAGAGATTATACACATACTTGTACATGTTCTCCTCTATTTCAATGGGGATACAACAATGATGGAGCTACAGAATGCCACTGCGGGGAGGCCCCTCATACAATGGAGCAACTACGTAACTGCCATCTGCTACCAGAACCCTACACATCACAGGATCTCCACAACTACAACCCACGTACCAGAGCCTGTGTTTTGCAGTGGCTTGGAAAAGTGTAGCGACACGAGAAGAAGATCTATTTCAGTTTCAGTTTCAGTTTGGTTTATTTCATATTTCACAATAATCAATATAAGGTACAAAATAATATTCAGTAGATTGTACATTATAAGATCTAGAGAAATAATACAATGATGATTAACATAGGGGAGATACAGACATATATGAGAGGTGAAAATATGAAGGGAAACTATTAAAAAGCAGAACTTGTAATTTATAGATTCCCTTTAAATAATACATAGGTATAGTCAAATTGTTGTGATATCAATCCAATAAATAAAGGGGAAAAAAAGGGAGGAGGAGAGGAAGAAGGAAAAAAAAAAAAAGACTGCTACGGATATTTATCTATTTGCAGACTGCAACAAGTATTTATCTATTCCCCAAAAATCTCTTGTCCATTATGCTATTAGAGATACATATATAGCACAATTACGTGTACCACATATCAGACAGTATGACAGATACAAGGGCAAAGGCAAAGTTTAAGGAACATGACAAAAAGGCAGTCTACATTTTTTCACCGAGAGATTGAGTACCTCATTCCTTAAAGGAAATAAAGTGTACCGTTAATCACTTCATACTACGTACTGTAAAGTTACTGGATTTTTTTTTCTCTTTCCAGGGAGGAAATATGGTAGATGACTAGCAAGTTTGGCAGCTGAAGATTCAATACGCATGTTCAATGGGGGTAACCTCGCTAGTCATACGGACCGCTATTCATAACGACCGCTATGCATAATGCGTGACTAAATGAATAGCGGTTTTGTACGAATAGCGGACCTTCTAAATAGCGAGCAAACCATAGACGAATTACCTCGCTATTCATAAAGACCACTATTTCGGGGGGACAGGGGGACATGTCCCCCCCCTCCCCCACCTTTTTGACGAACCTTTTTTTTTTTTTTGGAGGGAAACTAGACCCCAAATATCTGATAACCCTTTTTTTTAGAATTTTGGAGGAAGACTAGGCCCCCCCAATTTTTTTTTTTTTTTTTTGGTCAGAAAATTTCAGACATTTTGGAAAGTTAAATCATGTGGTGTCCCCCCCCCCCCCCCGGATTTCAATATGGATTTGCGCCACTGCCGCTATCCATAATGCATGTCAATGAATAGCGGTTTTCTATGAATAGGGGTCCATATGAATAGGGGTCCATATGAATAGCGAGCAGACCTGGTTCAATGTATATACCTTACCTCTAGTTTAAGTCCCCTGGCCATGATTTCCAGCACTCTATTATGAAGGGGTATGGTTGCATCGAAGAGATCTGACAGGGCTCTCCTGAATGCAGGTAACTCCTCATCTGGATAAGGCTAAATGAAATTTTAAAAAAGTGTAAAATAATACTTTCCTTTCACATATGATGCACCGCGCGTTACCCCAGGGTAGCATTGTACCCCGGGGTACCATAGTGTCCCTGTATTAATTAAAGAGTTGCGACAACTGGGGATTTGAACGTCATTTTGTTTCCACTATTACACAACATTTCTATTCAATTCCGAACGGCATTTTGTTTCCAGAAAAGTGAGACGTCCATGTCGCAACTCTTTAATACAGGGACACTATGGTACCTCGGGTACAATGCTACCCCGGGGTAATTGCTTTCAGGAACCGACTATAAAGGACAAAGTTGAGCTTTGGTCATGTGATTACATTGGGAAAGAAACTGTCTGCAAGTACAGTCAAACCTGCTTTAGTGACCACCTGTATAGAAACACCACCTGTCTATAAAGACCATAGTTTTTGTATCCCCTGAAAAGTGTTTCTCATTGAAATGTGTATTAAAGGAACCTGTACATAAAGACCACCTGCTCATAAAGACCGCTTTTCTTGTCTCCCTCGAGTGGTCTTTATAGACAGGTTTCACTGTAGTTGGGAAAGGTTGATTATGTAGTATATTCAGGTAGGAATAATTGGTGTACAGTTTGAGGTTTTGAAATCATTAAAATGATTAATAAATTGACTCAATCATGCTTAAAAGGAAAATTGAGTTCTGGGAAAGGTAAAAAATAATTTGTGAGCTTTCTCATTCGTTTTATGTTAGTTTGGAAGATTATCGTAGTAGATATATCCCCTGTTAGTGAGGTAGATTGGTGAAATAACTGTGCACTTTTTCATAAAAGCATGAAATTTGGCATGTAGGTAGAGTTTTTGATGCCAAATAATTCTGGATATGGGGCCAACAAAAACTCGGGCCCGGGGCCTGTTTTGCCAATTTTTTTTTAAATTGGCTCTCTCAACATCTTTTCCCTTCAAAGTTGATGTAATCAAATCAAGCTTGATATAATGAAATATTATGCAATATTTAACAGCCTATAAAATCAGACAAACTATAGGTGCCCATTTTTCAAATAAAGGGCCATCCTATATATCAAAATATTATAAAGTCACTGATTTGTTGAATATACATGTAAGTAAAATGCTTCTAATTGTGATCAGTTGACATTACGTGTTTGAAATCAATGAGATATACAGTATGGCGCAGGTGCCCATTATGACCAAAAAGGCCCCGAAAGGTCCAAAATAATATATCTGCAGCATAATTTTTTACAAATCTTTGTTTCTAATTTTTAATGGTATAAACATCAATTTTGAAAGCAAGGTTACATAAAAAGCTCACTTTAGCAGGCCACATAGGCCCATCGATGGCCCTTTCGAGACAATTTAATTTGATTAATTCCCTCGCAGAGTTTGGTCAAATTCAACAAATTCAAAATAGCTGCCAAAGTGATAAAATGCCTTCTTGCCTGCAACTTCAGCTTGGGCTTTAAAGCAAAGCAATTTGCAAGCTTGTTATTATAGGCAGAATCGTTGGGTCACTTCATTTCATCAAGATGGCTGTCACATCCAAAATGGCCTCCGTTGTGATCTAAGATGTGACTATATTTGGCTTTTGATATAGGCAGTGTGAATCATTTTGTTAATCGGTTGCTATTAGCTAGTGTGCCGATCTGCACTCATGGCAAGTCTGCGATTGTGCCAATTTGCACTCGTGGCAAATGAAAGATCAATAATAATTATTTTTCAAAAACACCGACACATGCAGAAAACATAAA
The DNA here is from genome assembly GCA_025617745.1 of Heliocidaris erythrogramma. Classification (NCBI taxonomy): domain Eukaryota; kingdom Metazoa; phylum Echinodermata; class Echinoidea; order Camarodonta; family Echinometridae; genus Heliocidaris; species Heliocidaris erythrogramma. The sequence continues at coordinate 18,602,004 of CM046873.1, read as the reverse complement.
GCATGCTGGTAAGAATAATTCAACATACTTTCCCACCAAACAGGTTCAAGATGGCAAGTATCTAATGCTAAATAACTATCTCAAAGTACTTATAAATCTAAGAAGGTCAATGGTTGGAATCTGCCAACTATTTTTATTGAACATCTGCAGGGGTAGGGTTGCAGATCTTGCAACAGGATACAGCACATTTCTTACATTGGACAACATGAACCAACAATGCCTTTGTATTCAAATGAGGTGTTGGAATATACCAAGTAGTGTTAATCACCAACTTTGGAGGTCATACGGTCACATGCTTGACCTTTTTATTGCCATAGATGGTATTCACTCATTTGATAACTTCAAGGGAAGGTCCACCCTGGTATTAAGTTGATTTTAATTTCACGATGTACATAAGATTTTTTACTCTAATGCAGATCACTATATTTCAAATAATTTTACTCGCTCTTCAAGTGTTCATGGGCATGACACTAGAAATAGTCAATTTAATTTCGTAGTGCCTGAGCGGAAAGGTAAAATTGGAAATTCCTTTTATTTTAACGGTATTCTTTTCTGGAATTCCCTCCCAAATCATGTTCAGTTAAGAATTTTTTACATTTTAAAAGGGTATTGAAGCATCATCTGAAAAATGTGTGTACTCCATAAATATATTTCTCCTCTCCTTTTTGTAGCTCAGATGGTTTTTTCCTATATTATATGACTTATGTAACCAACGTTTATTATCGATAGTTTCATTATGATTTTCTGTATATAGTTTTTTCCGTTGAGTAAGTCTTGTTTTCACATTCATGTAATCTTCGCCTACTTTATAAAAATGTTATTATGTTTTATTTTGCTACTTTAGTACATTCTTATTACTTGTCGTACGTGTACGATGGTCTTGTAGCCGTACTAATGTGTTTTCTTAGTGTATTTTTTAATCAGTTATTTAGGTATAAGGACCCCATTGAAAATAAGCCATTTTGGCTTTCATGGGCTATCCTGTCATGGTACCTGGTTATGTTTGTATTGCAATATACATGTACCTGACGAATAAAATCAAATCAAATCAAATCTAATAAAAAAGAAAAATGAGAGAAACAGATCAGTGAAAGTTTGAGCAAAATCTGATAAGAAATAAAGAAACTTAAGAATTTTTGAAGTTATAATCAAATTCAATCAAACACAAATTGGCAACTCTGTGACGTACATTGTATCTTGTGAGATCCTCTCTCATTTGCTCAGAGCAGAAAATATCATATTAAATTTTCATTTTCTTTTTAAATAGCTTTCGATGAAGGAATGGATTTATTTCATACAGGTTAAACATATGAGCAATGATTATACATTATTTTAGGTGCATGTATGTTTGAATATTTTCTTTTATAGAGAAAATGGAAATTAATGATTTTTGGGGTCCAGGGCGAATGGGGGAGCAGCTCGCCAGATACGTCATGGAGTTGCCAATTTGTGTTTGATTGATTACAACTTTAAAAATTCAAAACTTTCTTATTTCTTACAGCGTATTTTGCTCAAACGTTCACTGATTCGTTTCTTTAATTTTTCTGCTTCTTTTAAAACAATCTTGTAATCAGGGTGGACTTTCCCTTTAACATTATGTGAACGTATATGAGTTAACAACCTTCTGGCTCTCAACACACAAAATCGTCTCTTGAGAGCCAGAAGGGCGTTAAATCTGTGTTAAAATATATGAGTTAACACCCTTTTGGCTCCAAACAGATGAAATACCCTATAGTAAATGTGTAGATGTGGGCATGTGAGACCTGTTATGGCAACCAAGAATGGATCACCATTATATATGTAGAGCTGTGCTCAAATTTATTCATACCCCTTGGAAAATTGCAGGGTTTTCTTTGCATTTTTCATTCAAATGAAAGAGGAACTTGAGTAGTATATGACATTGAGAATGGCTCAGCTCAGTTGAACTTTAAGTTTAAGGACCAATAAACAAATCATATCATAAATGCAAGTATGAATAATGCTGGTACATACCATGCAAGTTTACACCTGGAACGAATAACAAGCAAGATTGGGTCTTGTTTTCGGTTTTCATTGTAAATATTAGACTTTGGCCCCATAACACAAAAAATAAGTTAGCAATTGATTGCTTTTTTGTGATTGCAATCAATATGTCCTTGTACATGTACAAAAAATGCAACTGATCACAAAATATCATTTGTAGTTTTGTATGATTGACTAACAGACTGACTGACTGACTAAATGATTGATTGACTGATTGATTGATTGATTGATCAATTACTTGGCTTTGTGTTACTGGCAGGCCCAGATCCATATGATATTCACTTTTGAAAAATAAAACAAAACAAAATGAAAGGAAAATATTTTCACTTTGTGCCCCACACTAAACCTCAATATATGGTTGTATGTCACGCTCACCCCCCCCCCCCCCAAAAAAAAAAAACCCAACTTTTCTCAGGCATAGTATCCAATATGTCAACAGATGTGAAATGAAATGAATGCGGCAATGAGCTTCAACTAAAAAAAAAAAAAATGATAAATATAAAGCCTAAATGACAGGTGTCTTTTGACCTTGAGGGCAGAGGGATTTGTGAAGACCAAGTTTGGAATGTTAGTCCATGATGATTTCAAAAGGATTCAATTTATCTACAGATCTGTTATTCATGTCGACAACTGATCTAAATATCTTACGAGAATATGATAAAATTTGTGCATCACCAAAAAAGTGTTGTGTTGACATTTTTTGGTATTCTTTTCTTTCTTAAGTTTGTTTCTTATAATGAGAATGTGTTCACTGCTTGTTTTATTTGAAGGATCCATTGAATCCTCTTCACTTTCTTGTTCTTCCTTTCCTTCTCCTCTTTCTTCTTTCTTTTTCAATATCTTCTATCTCTTCTATTTGTCTTAACTTCATTTTCACCTGCTTTAATCTTGTTTAACTTCACCCTCTTTTTTCATATTCTTTTTCTTGTTTTATTTGTTGTTCTTTCTCAATTGTCTTCTTCTTGTCTTCTTCATTCACTGCATCGTTATCCTTTTCTTCTCTTCTGCTGTTCCCTTTTCTTTTTTTTCTTCCTCTTTTTTTATTGCTTTTATTTTCTTATCATAATGTACATGTACATGTACATGTACTACTCCTTCATAGTTTTTCTCTTTTTCTCTTCTTTTCCTATTTTTTCTCCTTTTTTATGGTTGAAAAAAAATAAAACCTTGAAAGACTTGTACATCATCTATCATTCTTTGACAGTGTATTTGCTCAGTTAGAGCTGAGCATATCTGTGGTACGGTACGCATCACTCACTTCAATAAATCTCATTTATTACCCCAAAGCTGTCTATGTAAATAGAATCAACTTCATTGTGTCAATCCCTTTCTAGGCAAGCGTGATCACCGCAAACGTGATCATGGAGAAAATCCCAAAATAATTTTGACAGCATTACCAACTTTTGTTGAAAAAGAAATGAAATCATGCTGCAGCAAAAATCCATGTAGCTAACAATCTGTAAACAACTGTGTGAAGATCGAACCATTTTCTTTTTTAAACACATGTTTTGACTGCATAGGAACATGTAAGATTGGGAGAGGACATCTACATGTATTTCAGCCATTTCTAAAAGCTTAGGCATAATTCAACTGTCATAATTAAATTGGATGATATTCTTGGAAAGCGGACAAACTTTACAAAGTGTCAATGGACAAAATACTATATTTCTGTAAAAAACAAAAACTCATTAAATACCATATTTTTGTAACTACATGTACATGTACATGTATGATTTCATGAAATTCATGTCATTTTAAAAATTAATTTCTAATTTCTTCTTCTGCCGAAATTTGTTTGTTTCAATTCTTGACAGAATTACAGTCATTTGTAAAGGACTGGAAAGGTTGACACGGCACTCCACAATTGATTGGACCCATGGACTGGGTCATAAAAGTCAGTTTCAACAACGGAGCCGTTGCCAATGGGTACATGTAAACTGGTGATTCCCCATTAAATCTAGAGGAATGAGAAACGTAGGAGTCAACGAGGGTCACCCCTTTCTGTGACACCAAAATTGTGAATGATTGCCATTTGCGATCATTCAAGGGTGGATTTGTGCTTAATACAGAGAGTTGCTGCATTGATAAATTTACTTGTGCATGCAGTGCCACTGTAGTGTCAGCGTATGGTGAGCCACAAAGAAGGTACATTGTAATTGTTTCTATTTAACCCATTGGATACTATTAACTCAGGATAACACAGAATGGAGGCTACGGAAAATGCATGATACACCACGATCATATCATATCCCACAGGTTAAGGAAGACAAATGTAGCCATTCTTCGCCAAAACACATTTTTCGATGTTGACATTCCGGGGGGGGGGGGGGGGGGGCGCAGAATTAACATTTAAGGGCGGGTCAGACCATACCAATAACGGTAACGTGATATTTCAAATTAATGATACACCCTACTATGCTGTGTTTACATGTGAGTATGCTCATGTATGTTAATAGCAGGGCAGCTAGAGGATGTACCTGAAACTGAATTTGAAAATCTTGTCATCGTCACCTTTATTGGTGAGGTCTGACTGCCCTTTTTAGTAGCCTTCAAGAATGTATTTACCCTGTGTTCTGTTGCCGTGCTACAGTTGAATGCTTCCTTCAGATCCTTGAAAGGTCTGTCCGGATTCAACCTGGCTTTCAAAGGAACAAAGAAAGCACTGATTAAAATAATGAGAGAGAGAGAGAGAGAGAGATAGAGAGATGGAGAGATAGAGAAAGTGAGAGATGGAGAGGGATATATATAGAGAGAGAGAGAGAGAGAGAGAGAGAACGTATGAGAGAGACAGAGAGAGCGTATGAGAGAGAGGGAGAGAGAGAGCGTATATGAGAGAGAGAGAGAGAGAGAGAGAGAGAGAGCGTATGAGAGAGAGAGAGAGAGCGTATGAGAGAGAGAGAGAGCGTATGAGAGAGAGGGAGAGAGAGAGCGTATATGAGAGAGAGGGAGAGAGAGAGCGTATATGAGAGAGAGAGAGAGAGAAAGCTTCGTGCACACATGAGATGGTACCCCCCCCCCCCCCCCTCCATGTGTGAACGGTGCTAGAGAGAGAGAATGAAAGAGCAGGAGAGAGAGAGATGAAGGAATAGGGAGAGAGGGAAAGAGAGAGGGGGTGGGGAGAGAGAGAGGCGATAGTCGAGGGAGGGAGACACAAAGGGGACAATGAAGGTGCATTCATTGAAAAGTGTTGAATACGTGAAAAGAAACAAAAAAAAAGGACAGAAGCAAGGTTGAGAAAAATATAAACGATGTATATTCTATGAAGAGATATTTGAGCACTTTGTCATCAAAATGAACAGATTATTCAGGCTCTCAAATTCAGTTGAGATCTACACAGTATATTTTTGCACTCTATGCACATTCAAATAAATATAAATAATTATTCTGAAACTCATCAACAGATGTAGCTAAATCACAAATTTCAGATGAGTGGAAAGGGGGGGGGGGGGGGGGGGTCCAGAGTCTTCTCTGATGCCTTAGGTACATGCATAATTTGATGAGGGAGTGGAGTGAGAGAAAAGTTCTTACCCTTCTCTTTCCATCTGGACATATCCATGGTTACTATTCTCTGGCCTCACATATTTCATCTTTGTCTCCACAGGCAAGAAAAAGAACTTCTTGGAATAGGCGAAGGCATCACTGATCTGTGGCGAAAGAAAAGCATGATCAACAGATGGACCTAGAACAATACTCACATGATTTTTATTATTAACTCTTTGTTTGCCACATATATACTCTTCTATGTGTGTAGAGTCTCTGCCAAATGGCACATGGGCACAGTAAGTGTTAACCAGTATAGCCTCATCAGTATTAACCCACTGCTTAAGCTATGGGAACGGGGTAGTCCGTGTTAAGCTCATGGGACTGAGAGATTGTAGTCAACGAGTTAATACTGCTCTTGCAAATTATTACCCAAGTATTGTCTGGTAGTCAGGTACCAATTTATCTTAGACTGAAGAGACATACATGTATGTAGGGAAAACACAGGTAAAGACCCAGGTGAGGATTGAACCAAGGGCCTGTCATATGGGAGCAGAGCCTTTCACCACAGTCCTCCCAAACAGAAGAAAGATTAATGACAGTATAAATAAGATAATATTAGGTTTTTACACTACATGTGTAATTTGCACTCTGTACACATTTAAATTAAAAAAAAAACTTCTTCATCTTCTTCTTTGCTTCATTTCCTCCAGTTTGGAGAACTGCAGTCGGTACAGTATTGCTGGATCGTTCGTATGTTAACTATGATGGAATGATAATGGTACAGCTCAGAAAAAAGGTTGTGAAGGGTTGGTTACTCCAGTCAGAAAGAGGCCGAGGTGTGAGAGCAGGGGGGGGGGGGGGTTTGTTTCATCAAGTGTCTTGTCAGTGATTTTTACCAACAAATTTGCTCTCAGCCAATCAGATGCAAATGTTTCAGCAGCTTAACAGTAGCAACAGTCCCCAGGAGGCAAGTAAAGTTAGCTTTGTGAAGCATTCAGCCTGTGTTTTAGTTTTGGAGTAGTGCAGACTGCAGAACAAACAAATCATTCAGAAACTGATCTTATCTCATCATAGGACAGGTCAGTTACACAAGGGATCAATGACACTGGTCAGCAGTTATTGACTGGCCTTGAGGGAGATATCAGGAATGTTGCCCCGCACTGAAATAAACATTTCCTGCATCTCCCGAAAGATAAGCCAGTTAATAATGTTATTATTACCTTTCCTTTTGTATATGAGGAAAGTTCATGTAGGTCTATAGATTTGTGCACGTAGACTATAATGTACCGGGATAATGTACCGTGCTCACTTCCTTTTAATAGCCCCTTTTCCTTCAGATATTCACAAAAAATTGCTGTCTCGTTGCTTTCTTTATATTATCCGCATCTTTATCCCTTAAAATGCATCGAATTCGTCGTCATGTAGAGACGCAACCTATACTTCGATCCCAGCGAGCCACTATACTAACTGATTGTTTACATTCAGAGCCGCCTACGCCGCCCACCGGGGTGCCGGTACTCTAGCTGTCACCCGCTTGGTATCGCATCGCACAGTCGTCTCTGCTAGCTCAGAATTTGTGGCGATCAATCAGCTGTTTGGAAAGTCCCGGATGTTAATCAGGCTCAATTTTGAAGCACTTTTTGTACACAAAGTGAATGTTGAAACCCTGGAAGAGGGAAAATATCAGGGAATGATGACCCCTCAGAACTAGGTCATTTGCGGACTGGGCAAAATATGAATTTTAAATGCACCGTAAAAATACCCCACATAGGTAATAACAAGGACTGAGGACCATTATAAATACAAACACAGATGGAGCACAATTGGATAACAGATGACTATAGTCACTATACACACTTTGCATTTAATGTCGAAATAATTGCAAAATTTGACTCAACCCATACGGTACTGTAATTTTGTCAGTACAAACACACTAAACAAGAAAAAAGCAAATAGATTATCTAGCTGCCCTAATATGAGGTGAAGGCAGCTTGAATGCACTGTGATTTAAAAAAAAAATTGTATGCCCATGCATGTAGAGGTATACACTACCATGACTTGATCTATACATGTAATTTGAGTTTAGGTACCTTTTGAGCTGGAATCCCAAAATTCTTCAAGTACATGAATCCAATGGTAGTTAGAGCTTGATGTACATCATCAATTAGCTTCTGAAATCCTTCTGGATCAGGGCTCTCACGATCTAAACTGTAGGCTGAAAAGTCTATGATGGGCACTGCGTCCGTCATGATGGCCGAGAGCTAGGGGAAAAATATGGTTCAGTAAATTTAAAGAAGTCATCTACAATGTACATGTACATGTAGATCTACTGTTTAGAAATACTTAAAAAGTATACTAAACATGCAAAAAACTTAATAATTTGCTCACTCTGCATGTATGGCAGTGCAGAGAACATGCTGCATTTCGTAAGTACAGTAGAGGCACACGCCTAATTTGAAGAGACTCTCTCCCACTTAGGAGAGGGTCTCTGATATTGGAGACTTTGTTAACAAGAGGACAAAGTCAACAGAAACAACACCAACAACACACTTTTTCTCAGCCAAATTTTTTCCTCTCTGAAATCAGAAGCCCATTAGTTTTGTATGTGGATCATTAACAAAAATGTTATGAAAACAAAAGTAGATGGTGAATTTTTAAAATAGACCGTCAAAAGAGTTGATTTTTCCATGATGAATCTGCTGGTCACATTTTCATTTTGAGCCGAGGTAATTCCTTTGCAGCAAATGTTAACATATAAAATTTGTCTCCTAAATAGTAAATGGGAGACTGTCTGGGCCAAATAGGAAACAGTGTCCAAGTCCAAGGCAATATCGTCCGTGCGCCTCTACCATGTCTACTGATGTAGATATATGTATATGCGCCATAATCATCCTGATCATGATAAAGCACGTTCTACATGCACAGTTTTATCCACATTTAATGTAATATATCCCAGTCAAGCTGAAGCAACAAAAACTAAATTTCATTTCTAACATTATCGTGATTATCTGTTCACATTCATTATTCAATACACTTTGAAATTATTTGTTAATTATAATTACCGGTACATAAATTAGTCTAATTCATGCAATTCAATTGGGAAAGGGGACATGGTTAACATGGTTGTACTGTGAGTCCAAACGTAAAGTACCTGATTTACTTCCGAGAAGGTTTTCCTGACTAACGACAACGTCTTAAATTAAGTTAAAATTTGAATTGAAAGGCCAACCCATCGGCTGCGTGGAGGGTACTAACTAGTTGCTTCGCCCGCGACCGCCCCTTGGCTCGGGGCAGGTGCGGCAGCTAGCTCACCACACTGCCACTGCGCAACACTCACGGAGTAGATCTTCAGTTACCTTCGCAAATTTACTATCTTGGCTGCTTGGCTGCCTGTAGTGCAGTGATACCACTTCTTTGGTCAAATTGATACTAGGCCTAGGCTTTTCAGATTATCAGCCAGTCCCAAATCAAATGCCTCAGCTCCTCTTCTCCACGATTTGTAAATTGTTTCAGGTCGTTTTACGTTATATACCAGCTGTGTTTATACTTGTACTTTGGAGATAAACGTCTAGTCTTACTTCCAGACGGTACAATCATCTTTGGTTTCGGCTCTTTCGATTTTGTTCTGTATGCATGCTTGAATCACTGATCTTGAAGTGATCAGTGCTTATGCATAATTATGCCGCAGAACCGGGGCGGGGGGGGGGGGGGGGGGGGCTGGACGCTGCCGCGCCCCCACACTTTTTTGAGTAGACACGTTAAAAAGAATCTCAGAAAATAGGCTCGAAAATTGTCAATTCGCATCGTGAAATCTGAGGGGAGCGTTTCATCAAGCATTTTGTCAGTGATTTTTACTGACAAATTTGCTCTCAACCAATCAGATGTAAGGATTTCAGTAGCTTATAACAGTTGTCGGTAAAAAATCACTGACAAAACGCTTGATGAAACGCTCCCCAGATCCCCCCGGCCCCCACTTTCAAAAACGCTCCGCGGCCCCTGTTATGCCCATACATCCGCATCCACTCTGGGGCCTGTACCATAAAGCATAAAGATAATCAATCTTACGATCAATCGTAACTCTTCAGTACATGGTTTGCCATAGTCATAGACTTACGATTGATATCAATCATATTAAGATTGATTGTATCTCTTTATGTTACAGGCCCAAACTATAACCTTTTATCACCTTCTACCAGATAAATCAACATACATGTAGCACAATTTTTTTTTCAGATATAGTTCAAGACTATTAATTGGCCGGAGAGCAACTTTCGGCGCGGCGGCGCGGAACAGAATTAGATGTGGATCAGCAGGTCATCAGGGGCTAATGCCCCCGTACTTCGTTTCATCTGTTCATCAAGTGTTTTTTCAGTGATTTTTTACCGACAACTGTTATAAGCTACTGAAATCCTTGCATCTGATTGGCTGAGAGCAAATTTGTCAGTAAAAATCAGTGACAAAACACTTGATGAAACGCTCCCCAGGCCTAGTATGTCCCTGCAAGCTAGGTGAAAAATGCACCCCTTAGAATAAGATTAGTGTCCCTTCTAAACGCTCTTCTAAACGCGCTTCGATCATAACCCTTTCTTTTCTTTTTATTCGAACGAAAAAAAGTGGCTGGGTCCAGACTAATGAGGCGCGATGGCTCAGTGGTAGATGGAGCGGTGGTCTCGTAACTGCATGGAAGGACCCGGATTCGAAACCAAGTGGATGCGCTATACCCTGTAGTAAGGCATTGATCCTCATTACCAAGTCCCTCGGAGAGGACTTAAAGCCGTCGGTCCCCTTGTTGCTTACTTACAAGCACACACAGGTTTTCTTAGCAGTCAGGTAAAACAAACAAACCAACCAACCTATCCAGTCGAAAAGGATAAGGAGACTAGGAGGAGAAATCAACTCAAGCAACTTGAACGAAAATAACGGACCGTACATTGTAATTGTCTTCACGTGGCAACTTCAAAAAAAATATGATAATAACTCAGTAATAAAGTGACTGCATTTTCCTATTGAGGTATAAAAAACACCATCAAACTATACCCGGGACCTCAATACGCCAATATACGACTGGTGAATACTATAGTCAAAACCTATAATTATAGCCAATGGATTGATTATATTTTCTCATTTTCATAATTACTAGTACTTTAATGTAGTCTTTACTGTTGGTGTTGTTGTTTCTTTCTTAATACCTGAACTTTACTGCTCATCAATTTCCTTAATGATCGGGAACATGTTTCTGCACTTTTCGATTCTTTGTCAACTTATTTTTGCATTGTTAATTGTACAATTTCTACTATGAAAAAATGAAAATGAAATAAAATCTATGAAATCTGGAAAGATCTGAAGAAAAAAAATCTTAAATACCTTTTCTTTGAATTTCTACCTCGAGCTACCGTGATAAAAAAATGCGTTAATTTATATGTTGTGTCTTATTTTTAAACACGCTCAATGTGATCTACTTTATAGTCTGGCATTCTGCATGCTTATTAATACGCCTATGTCATAATAAGTGAGTGGCGTAGTGCGGGCCCAGATATCATGGGGGGGGGGGGACTGGCATCATGCGGGAGCGGCTGTGTGAGAGGGTTGTAAAAACGCCTTCTCCCCTCTGTCCTTTTTTTCTGTCTTGATTTATCTCCTGTTTCTTTCTTTTCTTTTCTTTTTTTTCATTGGGGAGGGGACTTTCTTTGCGAGGATGGGGATGACCATACACGATCCGCCATTTTCTCGATTGTGCCCCCCTTTTAGAATGAAGACCTTTTTTTTTTTGCTTGTCAGGGAATTATGGAGGGAAACGGGACCCCCATAACCCCCCCCCCCCCCTCCTACTGAGCGAATTTTCGAGAAGCTGGCAAGACCAAAAAAATACGGGTCTACCTTTTCCAAAAGTTGACAAACCTTCATTTGTGTCCCCCCCCCCCCCTTTTTACTCAATCCTGGATCCGCCCCCTGACTTACTGAATAATTTTGAAGTTATAACAGTTACTGTAAAAGATAGACTCTGCTCAGGTGGCTGCATGCATGCATGGATAGAGAATAGAAACTATTTACATAATCATAGTTCAACTTCAAGGTAAGACCGAGTAATGCCTTTGAGGATGGGCGATCGCGTCGTCATTTGGAAAAGATATCGTGTGCTAGGGAGAAAGGAAACGCAAAACAGTGTATTTCTCCTCCTCCCATGACATCATCTAAACCAGACTCTTCCAGGTTTGATTTATTCATTGTCAAGTACAAGTATACTAACCAAAATACGCATTTTCCGTCTCGTGAGGCAAAAATAATGGACGCGGTGCCTATCATCGATTTTTCAGCCTACAGTTTGGATCGTGAGAGCCCTGATCCAGAAAGATTTCAGAAGCTGATTGATGATGTACATCAAGCTCTAACTACCATTGGCTTCATGTACTTGAAGAATTTTGGAATCCCAGCTCAAAAGGTATTGTAAAATGGAAGAGCCAGTTTAAAACCATGCGCCAACGCACTGCCGCGATTGAATGTCACTTGGCTCAGCCCACAGAAATTGTACTTTTCTGTATTCAGCACATTGCCTGCGTTACGTTTGTATAGCAGGTAAATATTGTTTGTCTCGTTAATGTATATACTTATGCGTGGTAAATAGTCCATTTGAAACTCCTACGTATAGTCAATAGCGAACCTAGAAAAGTTGTATATCCTGAAGTTTTTTTGTTGATTTGCAATTCCACGGTAACGGAATTACAAATTAGAGATTTTTTGCTCACATTTTTGGAGTTTGTGCACTAATTGTGTACTTTGGTCCCCTTCCACCCATTAAATAATCAGCAGATGTACTCATTCTTTCACCTGAACTATTTCATACCCAAAATATTTAACTCAAATTAATTATATTCTGGTATATATACCGTGGTAACGGAATTACTATATAGTATAGAAAATGTTGGCATTTTTAAATCTCTCATTTCCATTCAATATCCTCTGAAATGTACAAGCCAATTATTCCAGATTCATGTTTGATTCAGCTTACTGTTTATTCAACTTAATTGTGATAGGAACAGATTGAAAAATAACATGACAGATGTGTAGTATTTTCTCTTTTTTTCCGTGATAAGTCATCGGTAACGGAATTACATCTTTTGAAATTTACTAAGAAAACTAAAGGTTCTTCAATCTCCTGTAAACTCTAGTGTTGATAAATTTTTATTAGCAGTCTCGAGAGTGAAACATAAGATATTAAAATAAGTACCATAAGGCCATTATGAAAAGGTAGCTGTGAATATACACTGGAAATGGGTAAGATTACAAAGTTTTAGTTGAGGTAAGCAGCAACTGCTTGGTATGTTTGTGTTTAATTTTGTCAGTTGAGTTGCAGGCATTTGATCATCAGCATAAATAACAATCATTATTAAAACAATGTTCCATATTACAAATTGGCATACTAGCTATGGTAACGGAATTACGTAATATTTAATTTCAATATACTAAATCATTCATTGGCTATTCTTCGCATATGAAGATTCATGAAGGTGTTCCTCAACTAATTAAAATCATTAACAAGATAGATTACCAGGTTAGTCACCTAATCTGTCTAAACCATCAAAAAGAGAACTTTAAAATGCACTGTGAAGGATTGACATACAAAAGCAAAACAGCAAACAGGTGTGATTGAGTGAAAGTATGGTAAATTGCATTTTATATCTTACATGTATGTGAAAATCACATGGAAAAAATATTTATCTGTAAAGCTAAAGCCAGCTTTTGTTTTAATGTTTATTCTATATTAATGAATGTCAGAATAATAAAAAGAAAATTCGAAAGAGTTTGCAATTTTTTGACAGGAACTGTAATGACAGAATGATCAGTAAATGAATGATAGGTGAATATTCACACCGACACGTCAATCCGAGTAGAGAATCTATTGTTCATGGGGGGGGGCGGCTATTGTGTCGCCCCCCCCCCCATGATGAATAGAGTGACGTCACGATTACCGCCCATGCACTGACATATATCAAGACCAAAACAAAAACAAAAACAAACAAACAAACAAATCCCAACAATGTTTCATAATATATTGGCCTCTTTTTCATAAAATCATTGTTGTCTAAAACTGAAAAAATCCTCCTTTCTATAACCTCCTTCTTCTTGATTTCCTCCGCTTGGCGAAGAACTGTGCTTGTATACGAGCACAGGTGATCACAAATCCATAGCACTGTCAGAGTTTGTCGTTAGATGAGAGACACGAGAAGAATGAAAGACAGATATAAAGCGCAAAGGGAACTTGTGATATAAGTCAGATTGTCTCGGCCAAAGTCAAAACCAGGGATAATATTCGTCTTCCCTAGCTAGAAGAATGAGGTCTTTGAGTGCAGTAGAGTGAAGCATCCCTGAATGCGTAATGGCAGGCTGGTAACAAAGGAAGACCTCGCGACGGAGTAAAGAGGGCATTCACCAGTTATGTGTGTGACTGACTCTTGCGTGTAGCCAAACAGCTTGGGTTCTTTATACAACCTTGGTGGTTTGAAAAAGGCGGTTGTTTGTTGGGTAGACACCACGAAGGAGTTGGGATTTGAGTGTGATGGGATGTCGTTGTAGTGGTGAGTGAGCTATGGATGACAAAAGATGGGCACCAAGTGCACTAGCTGACGTCAGCAAACGGAGTGAGGACTTGCGGAGTGCAGAGTCTAAAGTTGCGTTGTAGACGTATGTGTAGACAGTGGTCTTAGCCAATATGTTTTAGTGATGTGAACATACACATTACATTGGCGGATCCAGGGGGGCACTTCCGGCCCGTGCCCCCCCTTTTAGAATGAAGACTTTTTTTTTCCTTGTCAGGGAATTATGGAGGGGAACTGGACCCCCATACCCCCCCCCCCCCCCCACTTCACTACCGCTCAACTGTGATCAAATGCAAAATTTCCTGTCGGGTAAAATGCAAATGAACATTTTTTTAGGGTTAAATATTGAAAAATTTGCCGCTCGGTCGATTTGCTCCCTCGCTTGTACAATAACGTAGATAAGTTTGGGCACTCGGGGGGGGGGGGGGGGGGGGGGGGCGCGCCTAACTTCATTGTTTGCCCCGGGCGCCATAATCCCTAGCCACTGGCTTCGCTCCCTCGCATGTGAAATGTTGCGTACAAATAATTGGAAAGCAGTCCGGGCGTTGTACTAACATTCCGCCTAAAAAAATTTAAATTTGCTGAAACGTCAGAGCTTTCGCGCTTCGCACGGGAAGGGGGAAACTCTCCCTCCCTGCACCCACCCCTGTTACATACAGTGCAGCCATTACGTCCAAATAACTGAAAAGCAGTCAGGGCGTCGAACTATAACTTTCCGCCTAAAAGTTGTTTTCTACGAGCCGTTTATCTTTCTCTCAAATTGCTAAAAACGTCAGAACTTTCGTGCTTCGCGCGGGAAGGGGGATACTCCCCCTCCCTGCACTCACCCCTGTTACAACAGCGCAGTATTGCGTCCAAATAACTGAAAAGCAGCCAGGGCGTCGAACTAACTTTCCGCCTTTAAAAAAAGTGTTACGAGTCGTTATCTTTCTCTCAAATTTGCTGTAAAACGTAAGAGCTTTTGCGCTTCGCGGGGGGGGGGGGGGAACTCGCCCCTCCCTGCATCCACCCCCTGGGGAGCACGCTTTGCGTGCTAATCACCAATTTCGCACTCTTCGCTTGCCCCACAACCGCCCCCTAAAATTAAATCCTGGCTATGCGGTTGGCTCCTTCACGTCTCCCCCCCCCCCCCCCCTATTTAAAAATCCTGGCTACGCCTGTGACCGCAGGATTACGTGTTCATAAATTCAGAAGGGCCATTCTCCAAAAAGTGTGCAAATTGCGAGTTTCGTGTCGCCAGCATGTTCATATAGCTTAAATCGCTGTTTTGTCCCTTGGAAATCAACTTTTTTTGTTTAATTCATCCTAGAGGCTTGAATACCGAATTGCAAAAAGGAAACACAAACATGTATTTCATTTTCGGAAGTGGAGATTTCATATATGCTTTTGTTTCCCCTGCCTGCCTGCCTGTCAGTTATTATATTGATTGTTTACATGAGTATGCCATTTACTATGTCTCGTTTACTTCATGGAGGCAGCTTGGGTGTCTGGGAGATCCACGCCTGGGATGTCGGGCGATGGGGGCATGTTCTGGCTGGTTGTTTGGTTGGCTATCTTGCCGGTTCTGGGGGTTCCTGGGACGGGACATGCTTCATCCTTTGTTTTGCCTTGTGGTGTATGCTAGTGATGAATCAGTGTAGTGATTGCATATAAGTGGCGTATTTAGTTGGGCTGAAGTGGTTGCTTGATTTATACATGTGCATGGAGTCTGAAATTGCGTCTTTTGGGCCCTTGTCCTGGCGGGGCTGTATAGGCCTTTCGATCGGCGGGTCTATGTCGGCATCGACTGTGCGTCTTGGGCTGGTTTTCCTTCGTCCCCTTGGTGCCTGTTGTTGATTTATTTTTCTACCCATAATCACCTTGTAATCATATGTAAATGATACGATTGTTTTGATTCAATAAAACACATTAAAAAAATACAGGCAGAAGTATGATATCACCTTCAAAACCCCATGTCGCCAGGAAAGGAAGTGCTCATATAACAAGTTCTTACTCGTTAACATATGATTAAAATTAAGTCTTTTGTACGTCATTCAGTTGACCCTTAAGTACCTGAATGACAAATAATATTACATAACAATATGAGGTTTTGATATTTCTCTTGGGGCTCATTTAGACCATATCGCCAAATCGCAGTCAGATTCGTTACCCTCTTTTGTGACTCCTCAGAGAAGGTCAAAACAATGCCGCATATCAGTGTAATTGAACGAGTTAAACAAAGTCAACCTCAAGCATAAATGGCACCATGTTATATTCATCATATCTCTTGTTACAAAAATATATACCGATCCAACCACTTGAAAAACTACTGTTACGATGAGTTAATATGTACGGAAGCGTTAAAGTGCCATTCGACTTGACGACTTGTCGAGATATTTTATCTCGACCAGTCGACTTAATATCCATATTTTGTCGACTTGTAAAGATATTTATCTAACCATGTCGACTTATAATTTTTGGGAACTCGACTTGGCAAGATAATATATCTCGCCATGACGACATAATTTTTTTGTTAAGTCGACTTGGTGAGATAATTTATGTCGCCATGTCGACTTATAATTTTTGGGAAGTCGACTTGTCAAGATAATATATCTCGCCATGACGACATAATTTTTTTGTTAAGTCGACTTCGTAAGATAATTTATGTCGCCATGTTGACTTATAATTTTTTGGGAAGTCGACTTGGCAAGATAATATATCTCGCCATGACGACATAACATTTTGGGAAGTCCACTTGTCAAGATAATATATCTCGCCATGACGACATGTATTTTTGTTAAGTCGACTTGTCAAGATAATAGTGTCGCCATGACGACATAATTTTTTTTGTTAAGTAGACTTGGCAAGATAATTTATATCGCCATGTTGACTAATAAAAGTTATTAAGTCGACATGGTTAGATAAATATCTTTACAAGTCGACAAAATATAGATATATTACGGAAGCGTTACAGTGCCATTCGACTTGACGACTTAATATCCATATTTTGTCGACTTGTAAAGATATTTATCTTACCATGTCGACTTAAAAACTTTTATAAGTCGACATGGCGATATAAATTATCTTGCCAAGTCGACTTAACAAACAAAAAATATGTCGTCATGGCGACACTATTATCTTGACAAGTCGATTTAACAAAAATACATGTCGTCATGGCGAGATATATTATCTTGCCAAGTCAACTTCCCAAAAATTATAAGTCGACATGGCGACATAAATTATCTTACTAAGTCGACTTAACAAAAATACATGTCGTCATGGCGAGATGTATTATCTTGCCAAGTCGACTTCCCAAAAATTATAAGTCGACATGGTTGGATAAATATCTTTACAAGTCGACAAAATATGGATATTAAGTCGACTTGTCGAGATAAAATATCTCGACAAGTCGTCAAGTCGAATGTCACTTTAACGCTTCCGTAAATATCAGATACGTTACTTCAACATTGTTTCATTAAGAAAAAGTATGCTGTAAATGAACGCAAAGCTCAGGTACTTTTGAATACTAACGTTAATGTTTAATCACACACCAGAAATTACATAAGACAATTATTATTTTTCTGAAATTACTGTGAATAAAGAAACGGCACATCAGATACGTTACAATCAAATACGTTACTGATTAAATGTATCAGGCAGCATGATCAACGCAAGGCGCTTTGGCGAACATATTTTACTTTTCGGACCACGTGCTCTACTTTTGTAAGCATGGCGGCTTAATTCCGATCTATGTGCTCTTATTGCCAAATATAGATACGGTAACGTATCTGATCAGATCAGATTAGTAATGTATCTGACAAGATATTTATTTCTCATTTTATAGTCCATATCTGCAAAATATGTATGTCAATATATTATGTAGTTATTAATAATGTAAATTTTAATATCTTCTGCTGACACATTCCCTATCTTCTCTCTCGATCCTTTCATTTTTCCTCAATTCTTTTCTGATCAGGGTGGTAACGTATCTGATGAGATAATTATGTATTACTCATTTGTCGTTTATAATTTTATTGAGACATTATTTATTACAGGAACAATGGGAAATGGAATATATGCGTATTATTTTCATAAAAATATTCTCCAACTTCATTTTTACCGTCTTCCGTAACTGCAAATTTCAGAACTATATCAGAAAAAACATTGTAGTTTTGTGTTTTAGCGTTTATTGTTAGTATTGGTATTTTACATATCTCTCAATGTTATAGAAGTATCTAATCACTTATATCTATGTAAAGATCGTTCTTCACGGATAGAAGTATGTTGATTTTACGAATGTAGTCATATTTTGATGTTCTACAAGTTAGAATGCATTTATTGGTGCTGGGGCTGTTGCTGCATATGCTATAACGGAACTTCCGATGCGTCAAATACGTACCATACACCGTTCTTCTTTCCATCCAGAATTTATTTAACCTGGCAGAGATGTTACGTGCCATTTTTTATCACAAGTGTAATACCTATTTATAACGTTTCATACATAATCAATGAGATTACTTATAAAATGAAACTACAAATAGAAACTCAATTTAGGGTTACATATTTCAAGCAGAAATATATGTTTTTGCTTTGTATTTAACCTTCACTTTATAAATCACGTCGTTGGTTTTAATTCAGGTGATTTCATGCTTATCGGTTTGAAAGCCAGTTCTTTAGTGGTGCGAAGGTCATTAAAGATCATACGGTTTAAATGCAATCAATGCTCTGATCTGTTCCTTATTGTGCCCTTGGGAATTTTAGAATACAATCCATTTGCTACAAAATGCACACCTATTCTTGTTATTTTCAGGCTGATGTGACAACATTGAGGATAAGCAAAGTGCAGTAAACGACACTAGATCTTGCAGGGTCTGACGGGATTTCGTCATAGCACGGAAACCCGAGTCAGATTAATGAGGATATGAGGGTTTTTTTGCAGCATTCATAATCATCAAAATGCTTGACGGAGGTATACCACAAGTCACAGGAGTCCGATCTGACAAGCTCTTTGATATGACTAACGTCTTAGCACAGCAATTTCATTGGAGTCAGAAATGGATAAGAAATTATTTGGCAGCACTTTAAACATGAGAATGACTGAGATTAGTCGAGGGTGGTAAAGCGTTACCAGGGGATTCAAGTTTCATTATCATGTGATAGATACTGTAGACTTCTTCAGATATTTTGGTCTTGAGATACTTCGGTTACATCGTCTTTTCAGTGTCACATGATTCTTCAATTGATAAAATTTTCAGTCGTTCAATGTTTTTGATATAAATTATCAGGTATCATTTATCTCTGTAAATTTGCGTGTCTGTATATCTGATCAATACCGGAAAGAAAATACTGTTTTTGAGAAGCCAAAGTCGTAAAGTAATGTTCTATTAGAGTTTTTAGAGTTTACATTGAAAAGACATGCAGGTTAAAGAATGGGATCAGATCGTTTTTTGTTTTTAACATGTTTACTGTGATAAGTGAAAGAGGGGGATTTTTTAAGAAAAGGAAGCAATTTTAGTCATCCCGGGGCCCATTAAAAGATTGTAGCACGTTTGTGTGAGGTATAATATGATCAGGTACAATACCTTATGGCCCAGTCACAATGTCGGCGATCTGTCGGGGATTAGTTTTGGCCGGGGGTCGTCGTAGAAAATAAAGAATCCTTGAACAATCCTAGCAATAATCCTAATAAAAGTGGAGCAGTCACATTGTCTGAGATTTTTTCAAGGATTTTGACCCGGTTTTGTCGAAAAATCGTGGGATTAGCCTCCGATCGCCTCCAATTGCATCGGAGGGGATCGGAGACGATATCTGCGAGCGTCTTTTCTTTTAAATTTTTCCCCCTGGGTATATGTGGGGGAAAAGGAGGGTTTCTTGACCTCGGTCATCTGTATTTCTCCCTGTACACTGTAGCGTGGTATCCCTCATCCACACAGAATCTTGCGACTAGTCTCAGATTATTCGGAGGACGCCTCCGATTAATCGGAGGGCATCGTAGGTCATCGGAGATTATGTCTGGGATGCCCAAAATGGGTGAAAAATCTTGCGAGCAATCTTAAAATTTTAAGTTCAAAGTTGGGGACCGCGACGGGTGTGGCGATGCCTAAAAAATCTGCGACAAGCCGCAGGCGTCCGGAGAGCGCCTCCGACGGGTGCAAAATCGTGAGATCTGTCTCAAGATTTTGTTAAAATTTCCCGGGTTTTACCCATCGCCGACGCATCGCAACTGATTTGTGACTGGCCCATTACAGCTGGCGGTGCTAAAACCGCTACCATCTGTGCCAGTTATTTAACAGGCACGGTATGTGGATAAGTGATAAGGCAAAAGATCATTTTTATAGACGATAGCTTCGTTCACATAATCATTACAATTTTTTGAGGAATCTTCGAAGGTAGGCATGCGTGTTCTAGCTACAGAAGTTAATTCATTTCTAAACAAATATTATTATAACTATTCATACTGGTAAACCCAAAGTATTTTTTCTCGTTTTTTGCATAATGTTGTAATTCTGTATTGCAGAGTTATACACAAACACACTGCAAAATGTTATGAAAAATAATAATAATTAAAAAATGTATGTATGACCAGATTATAGATTACATTAGTTATGAAAACATTATTAACTAGAAAGGCCGTCAAAGGCGGCAGACCCACGCCTTAGCGGCGCTACAGAGTAGTTGCAATACTATACTAACTATGGGGTCAAAACTACAAGGTTACGCAGAATTTGCAGGTGTCAACCGATCACCAAAATCTAATCGATTCTTCCCTGTCACTATCCGAACATTCTCTGAAAATTTGGTGCAAATCCGTTCACCCGTCCTTTAGTTATCTTGTACACAAACAAAGAAACAAACCAACAAACAAACAAACATACGGAGCCCTTTACATAACCCTGCCGATTTCATCGGCGCGGGTATATGAATAAAGAAAATACGTAACGAATAGTAAAATCCTGGTAAGAGAGGAGTACTATGTGAGATAAACATATCAGTATATGTGAGATACTATTTTTAACTAGTGAGCGTTTTTCTTTTCTCATGGTCGATGTAATTCAATATAACATGATTATGAAGTGCGCGATGAGCATGTTCAGCATAATTTTGCACAGTTTGAAACTAGCAATCTGTAGGCGAGCGATCGCTTTTGTTTAGAACCAGACAAAACAAGTTAGTTTTTAAAAAAAATATGATAATAATAAATAAATAAAAAAGGATTTAAAAATGTTTTTCTGTGGATTTATTAAAAAAAAGGAAAATATACAAGATAAAAGAAAGAAATACGCCCTTATTCAACTCAAAGACATAGAAATATATATGGAGTCATTTATATTGGCATATTGGTACCAAGTATTATTGTTTAATGTATCGTATATCTTATTCTGACACCATTAATGGAACGATGATGGATTATTGTTATCCAAAGCTTCACTTAACCAATAACATGAAAAATAATGTATTCATGGAAATCAGTGTGTTAAAGCATTGTCATATATACAAGTAAATGTACATAATTTGTATTTAAGTTGATAATCGTTTTTATCATTTTGTGTCAAATCGAGAACATCTGGAACAAAATTCACAAGTGCATACAATTTAATTGTCATTCGTCTCGGCTTTTGCTCCCGTTCTTTAAGTTCTAGTCGTCGGGCAAGCTATACCTTTAATATTTGATGGTATAAAAGCGTGTTTAATGTGTTGTGTCATGTACGAGGATTAGGAAGGTTGAATTCAGACTTTAATTTGCAGGAATTATAGAAAAGACTATTATTTGCCTGCGGTACGTTATAGCAGGTAAATGTCGTTGTCTCATTAATGTATGCATACTTATGCTTGGTAAGGGTTGTTGTCCAAGAGTATAAGAAGCGATTATGCATAAGAATGTTTTCCGCAGGTGGTGCGGGGCACAAGCATTAGGATGTGGTAGAAGATGTTTGAGGAGTCATTCTAGCTTGCGTTTCATCACGACAAATTTCAAATTTGTTTTTATTCTGAAAAATATGTGAAATGTTTATTGTGCAAAAGTGGATCCGAAGGTTTTCCAGAGTTTTTTCTTATTGGGTTTTATGTCTGTTTTTTTACACTGGGCCTACTTGTCGCAGAATAACTGTTAGGCCTATTCAGTTGTGGTCATAACATTTGTTGTATATATGAACACAACTATTTCGAATGTGCATTTCGCATTTCATCGATATCGATAAAACGAGCGGCTCCTAGTTGTCGGGCAAGCTATACCCACTGATAGCGTGTTTAATGTGTTATGTTATGTACGTATAAGGAGTTCAGGTACGAGGATTAGGAAGGTTGAATTTTATTTTGCAGGAATTATAGAAAAGACGACAAATTTTGAACAAGAACCCGGGGGTGAGTAGGGAGGGGATTATGTACCCCACGTTTTGATGACTGGGGTGACATTTACGATCTCCTTCCCGTAATTTATCAATAATGATGTCTACAACAACAAAAAAAAATGATTGCTACACATCTGCGAAATGAGAGATAGAGAGAGAGAGAGAGATTAACTTTATATACATGTATTTATATTGCTGTTGATTATCATTATGAACAATGTTATTATCATTATCATTATTTCATTATCATTAGTAGTAGTAGTAGTCGTCGTCGTAGTAGTAGTAACATTATTATTATCATTATTATCATCACAATGAATATAATTCTTTCAAAATATATTAATTATCCAGATCAAAGACGCCTTCTCCTCCTCCAAGAAGTTCTACTCATTGCCTCTGGAAGAAAAGTTGAAGTATGAGGGGCCGAAAGGCAGTAACCATGGTTACAAACAGTTTGAAGACGAACGGTATGAACGAAACTTAATTATATCATAAGCCCCATGCACCCCTCCCCTTCTTCTTCTCTCTCTCTCTCTCTCGTCCCCCTCCCTTTATACCACGTCGTTGTACTTGTCTTGTAAGCACAGAATCCATTTGACATTTCCAACATTACCATGATTACATAAAACCTTGCGTCTAGTCAGTGGGGCATGGGCACGTTCCCCGGGCGGTACTTGAAGCATGGAGCGCTCAAAAACGCCTGTCTTCCTTTTTGCGCCCCCAGCAAAGTGCATTAGAAACAGGGGGTAGTTGTCGGGGGGGGGGGGGGGGGGATAATTGTCCAGGGGTAGTTTTCCTGGAGGTAATTGTCCGGGGGGGGGTAGTTGTCCGGATACGCTTTGACTATACAAAAACAAAAGTAACAAAGCACCTCTATAACTTAAAACACGTGATATTCATGGAGCATATTGTCTAAGAATAACTCAAAAGAAATGTTATATCGGAGAAGCTGCATGGTATTACATGGCATAGAAAACAACTAGATCTAAGTGCCTATAGCCCTACCATAAAAGGAAAGAGAAAAAAAATGCACCAGGGCCTCTTGCATAAAAAGTTACGATTAAACGCAACTCAAAAGCTTAAAAGCAACTTGATTTTCAGCCAATCACTTCTCGCGGATTTTCGACTTGCGTTTAATTTTTTGAGTTGCGTCTAATCGCAACTTTTTGTGCAAGAGGGCCCAAGGTGTCACTGCACTGTTCTCTGGCAGCTTACGGATCAAGTCCAGCCAGCTCATAAATCACAAGTACTCTAGTAAACCAGGTGATACACCTACATTTACCCCAGCAATGCATACCGCCCCCTGCCAGGTGTAATTTGGTTTAATATAGGTTTAAGTTTGTAAATTGCGTATTTAAGGATTCAAAATTTGATAGAAAATGTAATTCTCTTTGCTCTGCTCCCTATCATATAAGTTTCATCAGCCTCTTTTTTTTAAT